>LR738712.1:118409450-118434081 GCA_902687465.1 Secale cereale | reverse complement strand
CTTAGGCGATTACGGGGTCGCAACTAAGCCCCCGAGTGAGAGGGTTGCTCTTCACTCGGAATGTTTTTGTAACCTAGGCGATTACGGGGTCGCAGCTAAGCCCCCGAGTGAGAGGGTTGCTCTTCACTCGGAATGTTTTTGTAACTTAGGCGATTACGGGGTCGCAGCTAAGCCCCCGAGTGAGAGGGTTGCTCTTCACTCGGAGTGTTTTTGCAACTTAGGGGATTACGGGGTCGCAGCTAAGCCCCCGAGTGAGAGGGTTGCTATTCACTGGGAGTGTTTTTGAAACTTAGGCGAATCGGATTCGCGGCTAAGCACCCACTGGGGGATTTGAGAATATGTTCCTTTGGAATAGCAATCATTATGGAATTGCTACCAACTTGTCTTTGAAAAACAAACTGGAAGGTTCTTATTACAACTCGATTGGTCGAGTGCCTTAAGTATAAAACCAGCGGAGCAGATCCGCGTTCCACGAGCGAGGTTCATCTTTTTTCTTGGATGCGTTGGAGATGTGGTACGCCCCATTGTGCAATACTTTGGTGATGATGAAGGGGTCTTCCCAGGCCAGAGCAAGCTTGTGAGGTCGCTTCTGACGTACTCAGAGTACACGATCTCCTTCCTGGAATGCCCGGCCTCGAACATTGCGGGCGTGGAATCGACGCAAGTCTTGTTGGTATATGGTCGAGCGGATCAGGGCCATCTCGCGTTATTCTTCCAGGAGGTCGACTGCATCTTGATGCGCTTGTTCTTCTTCTGCCTCGGAGAAGAGCTCCACCCGAGGGACGTTGTGCAGCAAATCACTCGGCAGTACGGCCTCTGTGCCATACACCATGAAGAAGGGGGCACGATTAGTCGACCGGTTCGGGGTTGTCCTCAGCCCCCATAGGACAGACGGTAGTTCAGTGACCCAAGCGCCAGCGGTGTGCTTGAGATTGCGCATCAGCCGCGGTTTCAGGCCTTGAAGGATCAAACCATTCACTCTTTCTGCTTGTCCATTCGACTGTGGATGCGCTACAGACGCATAGTCGACCCGAGTACCTTGGGAGGAACAGAAAGCTCTGAATTCGTCCGAGTCAAAGTTGGAGCCATTATCTGTGATGATGCTGTGGGGGACTCCATATCTGAATATCAATTCTCTGATGAAGTTGATGGCGGTGCTCGAACCGAGGTTCTTGATGGGCTTGGCCTCGATCCATTTGGTAAACTTGTCGACTGCAACGAGCAGGTGAGTGAAGCCACTCCTGCCTGTCTTAAAGGGTCCTACCATGTCCAATCCCCAAACGGCAAACGGCCAAACCAACGTGATAGTCTTCAAGGCAAACACAGGTTTGTGAGACATGTTGGAGTAGAACTGCCAGCCCTCACATGTCGACGATATTTATCGCCATCTCATTCGCTCTGGGCTAGTAAAACTCGGCTCGGTATGATTTGGTCACGATGGTCCGAGAGGAAGCGTGATGGCCACAGGTTCCCGAGTGAATCTCATTCAGGATCATTCGACCTTCTTCGGCGGTGATGCAGCGCTGAGCGACTCCTGTGACACTTTCCCTGTAGAGCTGGCCCTGTATCACTATGAAGGCTTTGGATCGACGGATGATCTGACGCGCCTCATCCTCATCCTCTGGGAGCTCCTATCTGAGCAAGTATGCTACGTACGGCATTGTCCAGTCGGGTGTGATCACCAGGACTTCCATGATTAGGTCGACCACGACAGGGAATTTAATCTTAGCCGGATCAGACGCACTTATCGGTTGTGGGGGCTCCTCTGTGAAGGGGTCCTCTTTGACTGATGGGGTGTGTAGATGCTCCAAGAACAAATTCTTGGGTATAGGTTTCCGAGTGGATCCTATCTTAGCGAGATCATCAGCAAGCTGGTTCTTTATCCTGGGCAGGTGGTGGAGCTCTAAACCTTCGAATTTCTTCTCTAGCTTCTGCACTGCACTGCAATAACTGGTCATTGCTGGGCTCCTGACGTCCCACTCCTTCATTACTTGATTGACCACTAAGTCCGAGTCACTGTATACCATCAGGCGACGAACGCCAAGTGAGATGGCCATACGCAACCCATACAAAAGCGCCTCGTATTCAGCTTCGTTGTTTAAAGAATCAAAGTGAATTTGTAGGACATAACTGAGCTTGTCGCCTCTGGGGGACACCAAGACCACACCTGCACCTGATCCGTTCAACATCTTGGACCCATCAAAGAACATGGTCCAATGATCCAACTGGATCTGAGTCGGCTACTCCTGTTCAACCCACTCGGCAACAAAATCTGCTATCGCCTGAGACTTGATAGCTTTCTTTGCTTCAAACTTGATATCCAGCGGAAGGAGTTCAATCGCCCATTTAGCCACTCGACCAGTTACATCTCGATTGTTCAGAATTTCTGATAACGGGGCGTCGCTGACGACTGAAATTGAATGATCTGAGAAGTAATGTGCAACTTTCTTGGCGGTCCAGTAGATCCCATACACAAGTTTCTGATAATGCGGGTATCTCTGCTTGGAGGGAGTCAAGACTTCGGAAATGTAATAGACTGGTCATTGGACTTTGTAGGCTTTCCCTTCTTCTTCTCGCTCGACCGTGAGTACAGTGCTGACAACTTGTCCAGTGGCTGCGATGTACAGTAAAAGAGGCTCTTTGATGACTGTGGCAGCAAGCATCGACCGGGTGGAAAGCATGGCTCTGAGTTCCTCGAATGCTGCTTCAGCTTCAGAATTCCACTCGAACTTTTCAGACTTCTTCATCAGTCGGTAGAGAGGTAATGCCTTCTCACCGAGACGAGAGATGAATCGACTCAACGCGGCCAAACACCCAGTAAGCTTCTAGATGTTGTGTATACGCACAAGGCGTTTCATTCGGAGGATGGTGCTGACTTTTTCTGGGTTAGCGTCGATTCCCTGTTCAGAAACAAGGAAACCGAGTAACTTGCCATCCGGAACTTCGAATGTACATTTTGACGGGTTGAACTTGATATCATAGCTTCTCAGGTTTGCGAATGTCTCAGTGAGGTCAGTCAGATGGTCAGAACCTTTACGTTACTTGACCACGATGTCATCCATGTATGCTTCCACGTTCCAACTAATCTGCTTCAGCAGACACTTTTGAATCATGCGCATGAAATTTGCACCGGCATTCTTGAGACCAAAAGGCATGGTGACATAACAAAAACACCCGAATGGGGTGATGAAGGTTGTCTTTATTTCGTCGGGTCCAAATAGTCGGATCTGATAGTACCCAGAATATGCATCCAGAAAAGACAAACGCTCACACCCCGTAGTCGAGTCGACGATCTGATCGATGCGGGGGAGAGGGAAATGATCTTTCGGACAGGCTCGATTGATATGCTTGAAATTGATGCACATGCGGAGAGATTTGTCCTTCGTGGGGACCATGACTACATTGGCGAGCCACTCGGAGTGATAAATCTCGCGGATGAACTCAGCTGCTAGAAGCCGAGCCACCTCCTCACCAATTGCTTTCCTCTTCTCCGCGGCAAACCGACGGAGATGTTCCATCACAGGTTTCACTTTGGGTCGACTCACGGTGCTCAGCCAGTCCCCTGGGTACACATGGCATGTCGGATGGTTTCCATTCGAAGATGTCCCAGTTCTCATGGAGGAACCGGATGATCGCTTCTTCCTATTTGCTGTCGAGTGTGGTTAAGATGTGAGTCGGAGCTGCATTGGGGTCGGTGGGATGAATATGCACAGTCTTCGTCTCCCCTGCCGACTGGAACGCTAACTTGGAAGCAGGTTTCTTAGCACACAACAAATCACTCGGATCCACATTCCTCTGGTATTCTTCCATCTCTACCGCTGCCATCTGCTCGTCAGCAATTTTCGAGCCTTTTTGGAAGCACTCTTCTGCCTTCTGCCGATCTCCAGTGACGGTGATCATGCACTTGGGTCCTGGCATCTTTAACTTGAGGTATACATAACACGGTCGAGCCATGAAACGGGCATAGGCGGGCCTGCCCAGTATTGCATGGTAAGCACTGTGGAAGTCCACCACCTCAAATGTCAACTTTTCTTTGCGGTAGTGAGTCGAGTCGCCGAAAACCACATCAAGGGTGATTTGACCAAGTGAGTCGGCCTTCTTTCCGGGGATGATTCCGTGAAATCTCATGTTGTTCTCACTCAGCTTGGTCATCGGAATGCCCATTCCCCAGAGGGTTTCAGTGTACAGGATATTCACACCACTACCGCCATCCATCAGTACTTTATTCAATCACGTACCATCGACAACCGGGTCGACCACCAACGCGTGCTGCCCAGGGGTAGCAATGTGTGCGTGGTGGTCGGACTGGTCGAATGTAATGGGAGTCTGGGACCACTTTAGGTACGTCGTTGTTGCCAGAGCAACCTTGTTGACTTCTATGTTGATAACTTTCAGTCGACTCTTGCTTTCGATATCAGCAAAAATCATCAAGGTGGAGTTGATCTGGGGGTAACCTCCATCCCCTTCTTTGTCCTTGGTCTCCTCGGATTCTTTCTCCTTCTTAGCGGGCTGGTCCTTCTGGAAGTTCTGAATCAGGAGTCGACATTGTCGAGTGGTATGTTTGGGCTAAACCAAATTCCCCTCTTGAATAAGGCACGGTAGATCAAGCACGTCATTCCCTGCTTGGTCTTTCACTTTCTTAGGGATCCAAGGGCCTTTAGGCTTCCCATTACCTTTCCCCTCGATAACGACTGCAGCCTCTCCTTGAACAACTGGATCTGCTTTGCGCTTCGGCTTCCGATTGGAATTCTGATCATCTTGGCCGACTGATTTCTTGCCGCTACAGAGTCGGTCAGCCTCTTCTTCGTTAGCATACCGACTGGCCATCTCCATCATCCGAGTCAAAGACATATCTCCTGTCCGACTGAACTTCAGGTTCAGCTCTCTGTATCGCACGCCCTCCTTGAAGGCGCAGACTGCCTGATGCTCGGACACGTCCTCCTCCGTATGATGCAACGTGGTCCACCTCTGGATGTAATCTCTCAGTGTCTCATTCGGTTTCTAAACACAATGTTGTAATTCTGCCAGCCCCGCGGGCCGTTTGCACGTGCCCTCGAAAGTCCTGACAAGCACTCGGGCCAACTCCTCCCAGGGGCCAACTGATTTAGCCAAGCTCTGGTCGAGCCACCCAACATCAGGGGAAGATGCTTCATAGCCACATCATCATTGCCGCCACCGATCTGCACAGCTACGCGGTAATCTTCCAGCCAAGTGTCTAGCTTCGACTCGCCGGTGAACTTGCTCACTCCCGCCGCCAATCTTAAGTTGGGGGAATCTCGGCAGCCCTCATGGCATTGCTGAAACACTCGGGCCCAGAGACAGACGCTCTGCTACCACTCGGACGATCTCTGCCTTGCTCTTCTCTGTATGCTCGGTTCCTGTCGACCAGGCCTTGCACGAGGATCGATCTCGCGTCAAAGTCGGGTCTTCTGGGATCTGTGGGGATCCTTCGCTCGTCGTCATGCAGACGCCTGCTGTCGTGTCATCGGGGCGAGTACGATCTGCTTCCCGGGGGAGGCGTAGGCACTCAGTGGCGATCGTTGTGACCGAGTCGACGGTCGAACTGATCATCGTTTCGACCCAGGTGTTGCTCTTGATGGGGCCCACGGCCCTCACGCCTCGGAGGCGATCTTGGGCTATGGGCCGACTAGACGGTGTCTGCCGCCACTGATCTGCTGTGAATTCTGTTGCGCGACTGAGAAATGGCCGCGTTCTGCTCTCCAGCTGTCCAGAGCAGCGCCCGAATCTGCTGCAAGCCTCTCCCCGCCTCCGACTGAGACGGCTAGATTGAATCCGCGATGTGGGCCGCAGCCGCGAGGTTCTGGATCGGTGTTCGGAATACCTAAGGTTCGCGTGGGAACGGTTGCCGCGACCGTCGACTAGATTCGGGAATCAATCGACGGGCTCGATCGTCAAGTGAACGCTGAAGGTTTTCCAGCCACGCGCGCTCGGCCATGGTGGCAAGGCGCTTGGCTTCCAGAGCTCAAGCTTCCGGAGTATCCCCCAAGATAGGGGTGTAGAGTGCGTCTTCGTTGCGGCGGCAGAGCTCTTCCCTATGCTCGGCAGTGAGGGGCTCGGGTATGGACCCGTCGTGGTCGTATGACTAATCGTCGTTGTTGTCGCCGTTTCCGCCGCGAGTTTACCCTGGCGGACTGCGCCATGAGTCGACCATGGGGACCTCAGCTGCGGGGTCGCTGCTCCTGCACTCGGAAAGTGTGCCTACGGAACCAGTCGACAGATCGACCGGCCCGTAACGGTACTTGTCGGGCTCGATGGCCGCGACTTGGGGGTGGCCATTTGGCGGGCCACCGCGTGCTTCACCCACCGTTGGAGTCGCGATCGACCCGATTGCTTGCGGCAGCGACCAGCGGGAATGACAGACGACGAAGGAGCCAACCGATACTAAGTCGACGGATACCGGAGAAGGACGCCGCAGGCACTAGCACGGAAGTGCGCCGCTCCGTGGACGGGCAGTGCCTTGACGTCGAGGGGGGCCTCCTAGAGCCAAGCGGAGTCGTCGGCGTTGAAGACGAGCGCGCCGAGTCGGATCTCACGGCCCAACACCAGACCGCCGCCAGAAACCATGATGATGGAGATCGAAGAAAAAAGCTTGCAACTTTACCGGAAGTCGCTAAGACACCTGTCCCACGGTGGGTGCCAACTGTCGTGGTTCTAAGTCTGACAGTAATAATAGGGGGTACGTAGGAGGAGGCAAGATCCTAGCTACGGTGAGATTGTACACAAGGTGTTTACGAGTTCAGGCCCTTCTCGGAGGAAGTAACAGCCCTACGTCTCGGTGCCCGGAGGCGGTCGACTGGAATATGTATATGTGTGTGTGTTACAGGGGGTGCGAACCCTTGTACCGGAGGAGGGGTGGCTTATATAGAGTGCGCCAGGACCCCAGAAGCCCCACGTTACAAAGGGTTCAATGTACATAAATGCAGGATGTTACTGATAACGCCTGTAATAAAGGATAGTAAAGGCCGTCATTACTTCGGAGTGAATGTATGACCGTTGCTGGCCTTATGTGACCTTTGACCTTCAGGGGTCGAGTGGTTTTTGTACGGTCGAGTGTCTTCATCTTTCCGAGTGTAGTTGAGCCATCCGAGTGAAGGGACGACGTCGAGTGAATTGCTCTCTTGGGCCATACTAGTCGGCGGCTTCGGTCATCTTTGAAATGTCTTTGATCTTCTAGGAAAGTGACATTGGGTAGGGTACCTAGGTCAGGCCTGTGACCCTACCCTAGGTCTATGGTATCATCAGGGCTCTCGCCGCTCCCATGCCATGTAAGCCAAGGACCAGAGGGGAAACCCTTCTCCCACCTAGGGAGGAAGCCAAGGAAGAAGAAGAAGGAGGGGGCTCTCTCCCCCTCGATTCCGATGGCACCGGAGTGCCGTCGGGGCAAGGATCGGGACGGCGATCTACATCAACAATCCTGCTACTGTCAACACCAACTCTCTCCCCCTCATTATAGCGGTGTAACACCTCTCCCCCCCCCTCGATGTAATCTCTACTTAAACATGGTGCTCAACTCCATATATTGTTTCCCAATGATCTATGGTTAGCCTATGATGTTTGAGTAGATCCGCTTTGTCATGTGGGTGAATCATGATCTTGGTTGGTATGATTGTATATTTTATTTATGGTGCTGTCCTACGGTGACATCCATTCTCACGAAAACGTGAGGGGCCTCCGTTGTAGGGTGTTGCAATATGTTCCTGGTTCGCTTATGGTGGGTTGGGAGAGTGACAGAAACTAAAACCCGAGTAAGTGGGGTATGACGTATGGGAGTAAAGAGGATATGATACTTAATGCTATGGTTGGGTTGACGACCTTAATGATCTTTTGTAGTTGCAGATGCTTGCTAGGGGTCCAATCATAAGTGCATATTATCCAAGTAGATAAAGTATGTTAGCTCATGCATGTACCACATATAAAATTGCAAGAATGATTACCGGTACTTGTTATCGATTACCTAGGGACAAATAACTTTCTTGTTGACAAAAGCTATACTTTTATTATCTTGCAAAGTACTTCTAGTTTTATTCTTGCAAAGTAGTTCTAGCATCACACCTACAAAATAGTTTCATATTTGTTTTCGGTAAAGCAAACGTCAAGTGTGCGTAGAGTTCTATCGGTTGTCGATAGAACTTGAGGGAATATTTGTTCTACCTTTAGCTCCTCGTTAGGTTTGACACTCTTACTTATCAAAAAGGCTACAAACGACCCCCTACACTTGTGGGTTATCACCACCAGGTGGGGACATCCCACCTGAGCGCGCTAGGAGGGGGCGTGCCCTGTTGGGTTGTGCCCACCCAGGTGGCCCCCTCTGGTGGTTCTTGGCTCCAGTAATTTTATTTTATTGAATAAAAAATCCTCGCAAAGTTTCGTTCCAATCCGAGAACTTTTATTTCTACACAAAAACAACACCATGGCAGTTGTGCTGAATACAGCGCTAATCCGGGTTAGTTTCATTCAAATCATGCAAATTAGAGTCTAAAACAAGAGGAAAAGCGTTACGAAAAGTAGATACGACGGAGACGTATCAACACTTGCCGGTAAGGTGATTGAACTAGGTATGAAAATACCCATGATCGAATATGTGGCAAGTAACATACCGACGAACAAAGGGAACTACGTATGTTGTCATAAAGGTTCGACCGATAAAGATCTTCGTAGGATATGTAGGAACCAATATGGGCATCCAAGTCCCACTATTTGTTATTGACCGAAGAATCGTCTCGGTCATGTCTACATCATTCTCGTCCGTCCGTCCGCACGCTTAAAGTTCATTGACGATATATTATTATATGAGTTATGTATGTTGGTGACCGAATGTTGTTCGGAGTCTCTGATAAGTCACAGATACGACCCGGAGCTCCAAAATAGTCTGAAGGTGAAGACTGATATATGGGATAATACTGTTTGGTCTTCGGAAAGGTTCCATAATTCATCCGAAGGGGTTTTGGATATTTGCCGAAATGTTCTGGTATGAGAACACTTTATTTGTACCAAGGGATAAAGCCCACGAGGTTTTAGGAAGGTGCAAAAGGAGTTTTGCAGAGTCCAGGGACCCTAGCGTCTGGGGCCAGACGCTGAGGACCCTAGTGTCTGGTCCTAGAGTCAGAGAAGGACTCTTGCCTTGCATGCCAAACCGAATTTGAGGAGGATCTTTCTCCAAGAAACGACCCCAGGGCTCAACATATAAATAGAGCCCTAGGTCTAGCACCCGGAACACAACAAGATTAACCAAGCTGTGTGCCGGCAGCCCAGCCGCCTCTAGTTTATCCTCTGTCATAGTTTCCGTTGTGCTTGGTGAAGCCCTGCGGAGATTGTTCTTCACCACCACCGTCACCATGCCATCGTGCTGTCGGAACTCACCTAATACTTTTCCCCTCTTGCTGAATCAAGAAGGCGAGGACCTCATCGAGTTGAATGCGGAGGTGTCGTACGTTTGGTACATGATCGGGACGAATCATGAAGGTGTACGACTACATCAACCGCGTTGATTAACGCTTCCGCTTAGCGATCTTCAAGGGTATGAAGATGCTCTTCCCCTCTCGTAGCTATGCATATCCATGGATAGATCTTGCGTGTGCGTAGAATTGATTTTGTTTTCCATGCAACGTTCCCCAACAGTGGTATCATGAGCCAGGTCAATGCGTAGATGATATGCAAGAGTAGAACACAAAGGAGTTGTGGACGGTGATTTTCATACTGCTTAGCATCAATGTCTTATTTTGATTCGGCGGTATTGTGGGATGAAGCGGCCCAAACAACCTTACATGTCCACATACATGAGACTGGTTCCACCTACTGATGCAACTTGTTTTGCATTAGCTGGCAGTCGGGTTTCTGTTTTCTCACTTTAGTTGAATCGAATTTGACTACAGCCGGACTTTGTAGAAGGTTAAAACAGCAAACTTGATAATCACTAGTGTGGTTTTATGTAGGTAAGAACAGTTCTTGCTAATTACCCATAGGAGCCACATAAAACTTGCAACAACAAAGTAGAAGATGTCTAACTTGTTTTTGCAGGGTATGTTGTGATGTGATATGGTCAAGACGTGATGTTATATACGTTGTTGTTTGAGATGATCATGTTTTGTAATATCGACAACCGGTAGGAGCCTTAGGGTTGTCTTTTAATTATTGTATGGCCTGCGCGCCGTGTAATTGCTTTACTTTATCGCTATGCATTAGCAATAGTTGTATAAGCAATAGTTGGCGAGACGACCCCGACGCAATGATGGATATCAACACTACTAGGGAAAACCCTAGTAGTAGCGCTTGTTTTGTAGCTAGTAGTAGCGCTTGTACGAGTGGTACCACTAAGGCGCTACAACTAACTTTTAGCAGTAGCGCTGGAATGCCAGCGCTACTACTATACCTAGTTAGCAGTAGCGCTTTCTTTAGGAAAGCGCTACAGATAAGAGTAAGTAGTAGTAGCATTTCTTTAGAAAAGCGCTGCTGCTAACTTTTCCTGTATTTTTGAAAATAGAGCTTATTTTCGTTGTGGTTTTATATACATTACTTTCATCATATGATTTTATGACCATGATTAGTTATTATATATTACAGTGGGTGAAATGTACGTGGAGTAGATTCAAGTGGAGGCAACATGTGGTGCATGTCGGAAGTACTACTAATCCAAACTTAATCTAGTTTGGATTAGTACCTATGGGCACCACATGTTGCCTCCACTTGAATCTAATCCATGTTCATTTCACCTACTGATATATATAATAACTCATCATGCTCATATAACAACTTAGCATCATGCATCATTGATCATAATAATAAATAACTCATCATTGGTATAATAATAACAAGTCCTACTCATCATCATCGATCATACAACTTCTACTCGATACCACATCATCATCATAGTCATCTAACCAATCCTACTTAGTTATTCTTAGCACATGATCATGAGTATTAGCTAGGACCTACTACCTTCTCTTAGGTAAAATAGCATAAAACAAGATAGCCCCTGACTCTCCATTATGGAGAATGGAGATTATCATGTCTCCAATTCTTGCCTTTCGCACAATGTTGCTTCCAAGAACCTCCTTACAAATGTCCGTACATTTTTTCCATTCTTTGATTACCATGTGTTCACCGGTTTTAGAAATCCGATATGGTCAGGTGAGATTCGTAGGATGACCTGGTTGTATGTTCAAAACATCAAGGCGACCATTCTAAAACATCAGATGAGGCACACAATCCTTCGGGATTTTCTGTTGAAAAACATAGTAATAACTTCGTAGTTAGCAATGTAGTTCAATTTTAGAAGTATGCAAAAGATGCACGGATGTCGTAATAGTAAAAAATCTTACCATGGCATCTCCATGGATGTTACTTTGGTTCAACACGTGCACTAGTGGCACGTATTGACCATAATGTGGAGAAGTATGATAATAGATATTGTAATTCTCAATATCAGTACAAAATGTGATCAACTGATTTTTCTCCTGATAAGTTAATTCTGAGCCATCGGTTTAATAGGTTCTGTCTACCATCTTCCGCACATTCTTTTAAGAATGAAAATAAGTTGTCAATGGAAATAAGCTGTCAACTATTTTGAAATAAACAATATAAATGGGTTACCCTCATAATAACTATGTTTGAGAAACTCCCATAGCGGTAGAATTGGAAGCGTATCAACAAGGACCCAAAGGTCCAAATTGTCTTCGGCGATGTCAGGATCACCAAAATCCATGGTGACAAGCATACCCTCATAAAAATCATACATCTTGCAAACTGCTTCCCAATTCTTGCAACCAAACTGGGTTACGCTCTCAGAATTGTACAGATTTACTTCAAAATCCATATCATGATGGGTCCTTAGGTGAATTTTCTTTGTTTCCATAGTTTCATGATCTTCAAAATCAAACCTCTCCAAGACATAGCGTCTTGCATGGCATGGGATAAGCTAGTCGAATTGTAGAAGACGAAAATTACACGTTGAAATAGTATAAGCCATGCTTAAATACGAAAAAAAATGCCGTCGTTACGTACCGTGTCAACATCGAAGGTCTCCTTGAGCGTAATGTTAAAGCGCCGATCTTCGTCCAGGTGAGGCATGTCGCAAAGACCCCGGTCGTCGTTGCACCAGTCGCACTCCCCGGGGAGGCTTTCATCGTCCGATGAGGACATTTCCTAGGTTCATATAATTCAAACATAAAACTCTCATATAATTCAAAAATATGTACAACAAAAACTAAATTAGATCATTATTATTCATCACGGGTTGACTATCGATCTGCCGAGTCTTTTCTTGAAAACTCTCGGCTCACGTGGTGTATATATTCGAGCATCGGTGATGGTCGTTACTCCTCCTTCCCCTTGTGCATAACAAAGGTCTAGCACAAGGAGAAGAAGGAGAAATGACCCCCATGACAATAGTCGGGATTCTTCGTCCTCTCTCATATATGGTGGATACACTCCCTCACTAATTTTTCGACCATCGGTGATGGTCGTTATTCCTCCTTCCCCTAGTGCATAACAAAGGTCTGACACAAGGAGAAGAAGGAAAAACGACCCCCACAACAACAGTAGGGATTCTTCTTCTCTCATATATGGAGCCTCGATGGACTTAAAGTCAACCCAAAATGTCATTTAAATATTTTTCTAGAAAATCCAGGCCACTCGATATTTCCTACATATTCTAGCACAAATCATGCCAGGATTCATGGAAAAATCCAGCATGACCTTTGCTAAAAAAATAACATATTGAGCGCCTGAAATTTGCCAGAACGGAAATTAATCACCACTCTGGCAAAACATAGGCCACTCGGAGGTGTAACCTGCAAACATGGCCGGCCACTTGGGCAAGCACATATCCTATTTGAGCAACACAAGATATACATGTTTATATCTACATCATATGAGCATTCAAACTTGATGGTCATTGCATTTAAGTGGTTCAAAATATATAAAAACATTTCAAAATGTCTTATAGGACTCATGTTGACATGGAGATTTGGCAGGTCTCACCTCGAGGTCGCGAGGGGATCGGTGACGGGGACAACGACGGTGATGATGGAGGGGCTCCTTGAGTTCCGCAAAAACAAAAACCCTATAAGCTATCAACTAATCAAATGCATACGCCTTGCATAGTGCTCTCCAATTTGAGCATTCGAAGTAGGAGTAGTTTTCCAATTTGAGCATTCAATAAGCAAAACCAAATCGTAAAATAAATTAGTATTCAAATTAGCATGCATTCAATAAGCAAAACTAAATCATCTCTTTTGTCCGTACATCGTCGAATATTATCACTAATACATCTCGAATAGTATCATACCTATAACATCACTAATACAGCTAAATCTCTAGAGAACGACGGGTATGCGCGCAGGTGGTGGACACCCAAAGAGAAGGAACCATCATAGGATCATAGCTCCCGTGAGATCCCTGAAGAACCTGCCAGGTATTGGAGAACCTGCCCTCCAATGCAACCATGTAGCGACGGACGTGCTCGTCCTCCTCGCTGACACGGTGACGTACCACCTCCGCGGGGTCCTCAAGCCTCCGCACCGTCACTGGCCCACGCGACCACCACCAAAGAAGGTTTGGGTGAACGACGGGCTGGCTCCTCACCAAGTTGCGCCCCCCGAAAGGTAGCACCTCCCAATACCAGCCCGGCGGAGCAAAGTCCCGGACATGGCCCCTCTGATCAAGCAGGCCTCCTCCGCCGAGTCGACGACGAGGATGCGGGATAGGCAAAGTCGACGTCAATGCAGGAATAATTGCTTTAACTAAGAAAATAAACTAATTCATCAACTAGTTCTATGTCCACTTAAAAACGAATCAACCTAAAATTATGTTAAATAGACCTAAAAATAAACTAGTTCTATTAATTTTCTTACTAAAAATAAACTAGTTCTATAGTAAAATTTTAATTAGATCATCAAATCTCATATACCTAAATTTTCTTACTAAAAATAAACTAATTCTATTAATTCAACTATTTCAACTAAGCACTTATTATAAATAAAAATAAACTAGTTCTTGCTAAAAATAAACTAGTTCAACTAGTTCTATTAATTTTCTTACTAATTCTATTAAACACTTGCTAAAAACAGAAGAAAAATAAATAAATTATACAATAGTAAAAAACTACACTAAAACAGAAAAAATAGAGATGGAGGGAGTAGGGGGGAGGAGGGTGGAGGAGGAGGGGGCCACCGGAGGGAGGAGGAGGTCGAAGAGGGAGGGAGGGAGTTACCTAGGGGCGCTGGTGGGCGCCGGCGGCGACGGCAGGCGACGACGGCGACGGCGGGCAACGGCGCGTGGCGGAGTTGGGCGGGCGACGGCGGAGTTGGGCAGAGTTGAGATAGAATGCGAGTGGAGAGGCAGACGCACGCGGGTGGATAAGGTACACCTAGTAGTAGTGCTGGAATGCAAAGAGCGCTACTGCTAATGTACATAGCAGTAGCGTTCCTCTGGAATAAGCGCTACTGCTATAAACATTAGCAGTAGCGTTTTTTGTGGAACCAACGCTACTACTATGGCTAAAAAGCAGCAAATTTAAACATGTGTTGATCATCTATGATTTTTTTGTGTAGAATTTAAATTGTTAGTAGAAGTCATGTCCGGTTTAGGAACCGGCGAGGACTCCTATTGCATCCACAAATTCTACACATAGAGTTTAATGAAGACCAATTGGTTGTGATAGTTTGGGAAGCACCATATTTAAGGTGGTAAAAATTCTGTTCGCGGAGCGAGGTGGGACTAAACTTTGGTCATATGTAGGACGCGGCTGAATTTAGCAGTAGTGATGGTCGTAGGAAAGTGCTATTGCTATGTACAATAGCAGTAGCGCTTTTTACATATGAGTGTTACTAGTATGCCTGGCCTGCCGGCAACGGTCTGGCAATTATAGTAGTAGCGTGTTTTATAACTACAGCGCTACTGGTAAGTGCATAGTAGCAACGCTTTCCACGGCCAAGTGCTACTGATAAATAGTAGCAGCATTTTTTTTGAAAAGCGCTACTAGTAAGCTCCTGTGTATAAGGTTTTCCCTAGTAGTGCAAGGCGTCGCACCGGTGACGATGGAAATTATGATGTTGCTTTGGAGATGGAGATCAAAAGCACAAGATGATGATGACCATATCATGTCACGTATTTTGATTGCATGTGATGTTTATCCTTTATGCATCTTATTTTTCTTAGAATGACGATAGCATTATAAGATGACCCCTTCACTTAATTTCAAGATAAAATTGTTCTCCCCGAGTATGCACTTTTGCTAAAGTTTGTCGTTTCGAAGCACCTTGTGATGATCGGGTGTGATAGACTCTACGTTCACATACAATGGGTGTAAGATAGTTTTGCACAAGCAGAATACTTGGGTTAAACTCGACGAGCCTAGCATGTACAGACATGGTCTCGGAACACTAGAGACCGAAAGGTCGAACATGAGTCATATAGTAGATATGATCAACATGAAGATGTTCACCATTGAAGACTAATCCATCTCACGTGATGATCGGATATGGTTTAGTTGATATGGATCATGTATCACTTAGACAACTTGAGGGATGTTGATTTAAGTGGGAGTTCACTAGTAATTTGATTAATTGAACTAAATTTATCATGAACTTAGTACTAATAATCTTGTAAATCTATGTTGTAGATCAATGGCCCGTGCTACTCTTCCCTTGAATTTTAATGCGTTCTTAGAGAAAGCTAAGTTAAAAGATGATGGTAGCAACTACACGGACTGGGTCTGTAACTTAAGGATTATCCTCATTGCTGCACAGAAGATATATGTCCTTGATGCACCGCTAGGTGATGCACCCGCTCCCGCTAGTCTAGACGTTGTGAACGCCTGGTAAACGCAGACTGATGACTACTCGAAAGTTCAGTGTGCCATGCTTTATGGCTTAGAACCGGGGCTCCAAAAGCGTTTTGAGCACCACTGAGCATATGAGATGGTCCAAGAGATGAAATTGATATTTTCAAGCTAATGCCTGGGTACAGAGATATGAAGTCTCCAACAAGTTCTTTAGCTATCAAAATGAAGGAGAACAGTTCTAACAGTGAACACATACTTCAAATGTTTGGGTACCATAACCACTTGACTCAATTGGGAATTGAGCTCCTAGATGAGTCTGTTATTCGATAGAGTTCTTGAATCACTGCCACCAAGCTATAAAGGCTTCATGATGAACTATAATATGCAAGGAATGACTAAAATGATTTCCGAGCTCTACACGATGTTGAAATCGGCGGAGGTAGAAATCAGGAAAGAGCATCAAGTGTTGATGGTTAATAAGACTACCAGTTTCAAGAAAAAGGGCAAGGGAAAGAAAGGGAACTTCAAGAAGAATGGCAAGGAAGTTGCCGCTCCCGTGAAGAAGCCCAAAGCTGGACCCAAGCCTGAGACTGAGTGCTTCTACTTCAAGGGTCATAGTCATTGGAAGCGGAACTACCCCAAATATTTGGCGGATAAGAAGGATGGCAAAGTGGACAAATGTATATTTGATATACATGTTATTGATGTGTTCCTTACTAGTGCTCGTGCTATCGCCTGGGTATTTGATACTGGTTCCAGTTGCTCATGTTTGTAACTCGAAACAGGAGCTGCGGAATAAACGAAGACTAGCTAAGGACGAGGTGACAATGTGCATCGGGAATGGTTCCAAGGTTGATGTGATCGCCATCGGCACTCTACCTCTACATCTACCTTCTGGATTTGTTTTAGCCCTCAATAATTGTTATTTGGTGCCAACGTTGAGCATGAACATTATATCTGGATCGTGTTATTCATTTAAGTCAGAGAATAATGGTTCACTACAGGAATCAAGATCTTTGCTGTCTGCCATGGCTGACGGCAAAGGCATGCCTGGCGGACGGCAAAGACCTTTGCCATCAACCGGCAGACAGCAAACCGTTTGGCTGAACGAACTACGGCAAAAGGCTCTTTGTCGTCTGTTGGCAGACGGCAAAGATGCAAAGGACTTTGTCATTTGTCAGCATACGGCAAAGAACCTGGATGGCACATGTGGCAGGTTAGGTCCGTTAGGCGGTTAATGACGTGTTTTGCTGTCTGTTGGCACACGGCAAAGATGCAAAGGTATTTGTTGTCTGCCAGTAGACGGCAAAGTCCCTAAATAGACCAGCCTAGGTAGCTGCCACGTGGCACGCTTTGCCATCTGCTGATAGACGGCAAAGATGCAAAGGTCTTTGACGTGTGCCAACAGACGGCAAACTGACCAAATAGGCCAGCCACAGTGCCCCAGGGTTGCACAAGCACACCAACACATATCCAACATATCCAACACATTCCAACGACAAGTTTGCAACAACACATATCCAACAACAAGTTTGCAACAACACATATCCAACAACAAGTTTCCAACACATATCCAACAACAAGTTTCCTCCAACAAAGTCCATCGTACAAAATTAAAACAAAAAGAAGCAGAAGGAGAAGAGTTGACTCCATGAACGTAAGCTCCTCGTCTAAAGCAAATGTGCAAATTGGGAAAGAAGAAAGTTAGAAGAAGAAGAAGAAGAAGAAGACTAGCTAGAAGAAAAAGAAATAGAGAAGAAGAAGAAGGAGAAAAAGAAGAAGAAGAAGAAGAAGAAGAATTTTTCTTCTCTTTCTTTTTCTCCTGTCCTCTTCTTTATCTTCTTCTTTTTCTAACTAAGGTAGGTAAAAATGCTATTTTTTAGCTAAGCTAGGTAAAAATGCTAAGTGTAGGTCATTTTAGATCTAAGCTAGGTAAATAGGTCATTTGGAGCTTACTAAGGTCATTTTGTCATTTTGGAGGAAAATAAGCTAAGTATAGGTCATTTTGGAGCTAAACTTAGGTTATTAAGCCATTTTTCCCCAAGTGATCTAATTATGTCATAAATGAACTAGGTAATCTAATTATAGATCATTATTGAGCTATCATGGGTAGTTATGCCATTTTTTAGCTAACTAAGCATATCAAGTATAGGTCATTTTATAGCTATCCTAGATAAAGTATTTCAGTTTGGAGCTAAGTAAGGTTATTATGTCACTTGGGAAAACTTACCATCATCACGGAGGTGAAGGACCGGTCGGGTGTGCGCTAGTGCCAGACAAAGAAGGACCGATCGGGTGTGCGCTAGTGCCAGACGGAGAAGGATCGATCGGGGTTGCGCAATTGAGAGACGGAGAAGGATCGGTCGATGCTTGTCGGGAGGCATGCTGC
Source organism: Secale cereale (assembly GCA_902687465.1). Lineage (NCBI taxonomy): Eukaryota > Viridiplantae > Streptophyta > Magnoliopsida > Poales > Poaceae > Secale > Secale cereale. The sequence goes on along the minus strand of LR738712.1, from coordinate 118,415,890 downwards.
ACCAAAGATCATTTGCAATGTCTCTTTAGCATGATGCAACTGAAATGTGAATACTAGTAACTAATGAAACTCATCGTGTCCGCTATACCAATCTGGGGCATCGGCGGAGGGGTCTGACCGTTTTTCTCGCACACGGATGGCACATTTTGTTTTCACGAGTCAGTCATATTAGTTAGTAATGAAACATACATTATATGCATGATTTGGCTAATATGCAGGAGAAACTTACCACGAGGAGCTCGTATAGGGCCCGGTGACCAGCGTCGTTTCGGTTCCTCTCCTCCTCCATCATCCTAGCCGTCCTCTCCTCCAACTCCTTCTCCCTCTGCGCCGCCTACTTGTTTGCCTCTGCTAGAAGCTCCTGGGCCCTAGCCTCGATGGCGAGCTCCACTAGCCGTGGACGAGGGCTCATCTCAGGAAGAGAGCTCGTTTGGCGCTTCTTGATCTCCCGGAGAGTTCTAGGACACCGTATCAGTCCATCCCCAATGGTTGCCGAGCCGTGTTTCCTCCCGTCACTAGGTAGCATCACGAGCTCTGGATCAAAAGCACTCTGGCTCGGGTTGAAGTCATCACCTTTCATCCCCTTCCCCCAGTATCTGTACCTCACGAGCTTGTTGTGGGAGGAGATGTTAGTGAAGCTCTCTGGATGATCGAGGTCAGACTTAGAGAATGCCTTGGCCTTCTTGTACGGGGCAGTATGGGCCATGGCATATAGGTCGTATAGCGGTGGCACCTCCTTCTTGTGGTGATGCGCCTAAAAGAGAGGAACAACATATTAGTTAAGGGATCAAGCTAGCATGAAGAATGAAATTTCATGAATCGTGAAGCAAACCACATACCCAGTGATCCCCGTACTCAAATACGTTGGAGCTCCCTTGATGGTGTGGCACACCTTGCATTTGGGCACGCTTATCCTTGGCCTTGTTGTGGACGTCTAGCCATTGGGAAGAGCACCACTCATGCACCAACGCCTCCTAACAGTCCATCCTATCCGCACACCATCTTGGGGTACCTAAGTTAGACAAGAGAAATTTCAGTGCTACGACTACAAATCAAATCAAGGAAATTGAGTACGAGGCCTTCAGAATAGGTAAATACCTTCATGTACTTCTCCTTAATCAGATACTTGGCATGGCACTTCTTCTTCTCCCTCCTAATGTGAGTAGGGGTGTAGTAGTCTCGATCGGCCTACACCGGAGCCTCGTGCCATAAGTTCTATAGTAGGCGCTTGCACTCAGCTTCGATAACCTTAGCCCCATCCGCCTCGTGTTCCTCCGCACACCTGTAGAAGGTATGCAATCAAACAAGACAACACTAATTAGTACAATCACTAGGTATTGTTGATTTTCAATTCTGTAAAGGAGAAATTACCCAAGACCGTCGGATCACAGTGTCGGCCATCGTCTCGCACAAGACACCGTCGATCCTCTCCTCCGGCGGGGCCGGGGCAGCCACGTACAACTCCTAGCTCAGTGCTAGCTGTGGAACCTCACCCTCACCGGGCAACGTGACCCACCCCCGGAAGTGGTGCCGACAAAGCACACCAAGGACCTGGTTGGGCCTGCGGACACCACGGGCGTGTACCCAACCCCTGCAGTATGATAAGGCCAACACATTACATATTAATTTGAAGAAACATGAAGGCAAAAGGTTAATAAAGAGTCAATGCACTTACTTCACTCCATTAGGCGCAATCAACCACCTTTGATCGTGGGTCGGCGGCACAGGCGGGAGCTTTGTACCACCATGCTGGTAGACCTTCTTTCCCCCCTCAACCTGCTCTCCCTCGCTATAGCTATCGTCCGAAAAGGTGTCCTCACCATCAGCATGGCCACTAGTCTTCGGAGTCATGTGGGATGAAGACTCAGGGACCCGAGTCTACTGGGACGAAGACTATGGGACCTGAGTCTCCTGGGACGAAGGCTCGTCGACCCGAGGCTCATGGACCAGAGTTCGATACGGGTCCACCTGAGATGGAGCACTACAGTGGTCCGGAGAATCAGCTAGGGTTGGCGGCAAGGAAAGGGTCCACCTCTCTTGCCGCCACGTCCACTTCTAGCAGCCCTCTTCGGCTTCCCCCGACCTCTCCTGGCCGAAGAAGAGCCCGCCGGTGTGTGCATACTGTCATCCAGCGTTCTCCGGAGGTGCTGGGGTGGAATAATAACACCCCTCCTAGCACATGTCGAGGAAGGAGCCTCGGAGCGCTCTCGACCCGCGCCCACCATCTTTCAACACCTGCAATGGCAAAGAGTAAACAAAATTAGTACAAGATAAACATAATAAAATATTGAGGTGTGTATCATCATCATGAACATAATAAAAAATTGAATACCTAATAACATGAACTAATTAATAATATATGTATGTACATGATAATAATACATGTGTCGGGGGTGTCGTGTCGCGGTGCTGTGTCGGGGTCGTGGGTGCCATGTTGGGGTCGGGGTCGCGGTGTCGGGGTGTTGAGGCGGGGTCGGGGTGTCGTGTCGTGGTGTCGAGGCGGTGTCGGGGTGTCGAGGCGGAGTCGGGGTGTCGAGGCGAGGTCGGGGTGTCGAGGTGGTGTCGGGGTGTCAGTGGGGTCGGGGACCGGTGATTTCTTCTTCTTCTTCTCATCCTCCTCCTCCTCCTCCTCCTCTTCTTCTTCTTCTATTCTTCTCCTCCCCCTTTTCTTATTTCTTCTCCTCCTTCTCCTCCTACTCTTCTTCTTCTTCTTCTTCTTCTTCTTCTTCTCCTCCCATTTTTCTTCTACTCCTCCCCCTCCTCTTCTTCTTATTCTTCTTCTTTTATTCTCCTAATAATTTTTTTCAAGAACTAACCTAACTAACCTAACACTACTGCAGGATGCTGCTAACGCGACACTACAATCAGAGACCCTTCGTTGAAACTGTGTGTGATGCAATAATCGCAAACGGTGGTGTAAAAGATTCGTCAAAAAAGGTGCAAAACATGTCCGGCGGAGTTGAGCTCATGGTGGCGGCCGGTGTTCGGCGTCAGCGGGTTAGGCGCTACGGTGCATCTTAGGACGAGCTGGTGAGGTCAGCGGCTTCCTGGGAGTGCCCTGAGTGCGGTGACACGCTTGGTTTGGACGGAGGCAAGCCAAAACGACGACGGCTACATGTCTGGCGCCGGCGATGTCTCGGCCTCGACGGGAATGAAGGCTACAATGAACTATCGAGCAAAGGAGAAGGGGGTTAGGTAGAGGAGCTCACGGTGATTCGGACGAGGGTCTCGGCGAGCTCGGGGAAGGGTTGGATTCGTCGGGTTGGCGGACGTGATCTCCGGCGTCCGAGCTTGAAGTCGACGATGATGAGGACGTTGCAGCGCGTCCAGTGATGCGTGGCTCGACGGAGAGGTAGAAGACGTCGACGCGGACCTCGGGGACATGTGGAGGGAGCACGGCAATAGCGGTGAGTGCGCGGTCAACGAGCGGCGGCTGCGGCTGCGCTCAGGTGGTTGCCCGCGAGAGGGACAGGTGAAGGGAAAAGAGTGCAGCGAGTGAGGGAGAGGAGAGAGGGCTTTGAGGCATCTCCAGCGCGGTTGGGATGAAGGGGAGCTCGCCAGCGCGAAGCAGGAGCTGGCACGGCCGGCGTCGTGCTCTGGTTCGCCTCTGCCTTCTGGCAGGGGTAGAAGACGAGGATGCCCTTGTGGGCTGGGCCTCCTATGCTGGGTCACGTGGCTGTGGCGGGTGGGCCAGATAAGTTCTTCTTTTTCACATTTTTGTTTCTCTTTTCTATTTTTGCTTTTGTTTTGAATTTGGTTTACTAACCAAATTATTTTTGCAGCTTCTCGAAACTTTTGTGGATGTAAAATGGTTCATCCTAGAGCTCCCAAGAAGTCTCAGAATTATTGGGGCAATAACAATATTCATAGGATTTATTTGCTCCAACTCAAATACATTAGTGAATTAAATCAAAGCCCAAACAGTTCCCCAAAAATGTTCAATATTTTTGGTTTGGATCAAAACCCTTGCCAAAATTATCAAACATTGATGAAGGCATTTTTGGGTTTATTGAAAATATTTTTAGGTTGAACCTATTTGATTTGATTTGGTGCTAGGGTTTAGTCAACCCCACTTCAAGTTTAACAAAATTTAAACATGATGACATGATGATCAAGCAAAGACCACAGGGGTTGATCTAGGGCTGTGACACATATTGAGAATAGTGTTGTTTTCCATCGAGATTATTTTCATCTCATTGCTTATATGTACTCATTGTTCAGGATATCGGTAGCTGATACCATATACCCTGGGGCTGATAAGGGATTAATCGTCGAATCGGATATTTCTCTGAATATATCTGTAACCCATTTATCAGTAGGTTAACTAGGACCATATTTAATATATCTAAGGCTACATAGCAACATACATTGTACTGAATGACTAAATATGCAATCCCAGGCTACATAGCAACAAGGAAGAGTGTTACCTTAATGTTCTGATGATTTCTAGATATACATGTAATAAAATCTTATATAATGGGATGGAGGGAGTGTTGTACTACATCCTTTTTCAATTGGTGTTTAGCTTCTAATATTAACTTGGTGCTTTTAGGAACATATATCATTGCCAAAGTTCCACACTTCGACCCTTTCTGGGGCAATGAGATATTCATGAACTAGCATCAAGTGAGGAAACAAATAAAGACTGTTATTTAAATGAGTCCAAAGACGTCAATCGAACTATTTGTTTACACTTTATGCAAGACAACAGTGAACTGCAGGATGGTAAGTATGAACCATGTAGCCTTCTTTTTACTACCCGTAATGAGTTGTGTTAGATGACAATGTCTGAATCTTTTTTCCTTTGCAGTGGATCCTGAAGCAGTTTACTCAAGATTACCTCTGCTACTACATGATTGGCGGCCGACCATCACAAGGGGTTGGACTAGAGTCTTGCATGCCTTCTGCATCCATGAGAGCAGAATAGGGCCATTCCGCTTCACCTTGTTCAGCAACCGGAATGTGTGTCGCTTCTTTCTTTACCATCTGTAATACTACAAGTATAGAACCCTGGTTCATCATTCTTTATTTGGTGCTTATGTAATTATAAACATATGTACCTGTGAGTCAAATAATGCATTGGTTGTTTGAACCTGATGGATATGAATAAAGCTAAAGCCTTTTTCAAGTTTAAAATAGGTACAATTTTAAATAGCAGCAATTAAATTAGAGCAAAATTAGGGTGTGCAGGTCATTGCGGCACATATGGTTAATAAAGCACAACGTGTGTGATATACATCATAGTCCGACATGGTTCACAGAGAGGAAACGTCTGTAACAATGCACACAGTTGCCGTTTGCAAAGCGTGTGTGATGTCAGACACTATCGCATACGATACGGGAAAATTAAATGTGTGTGATTGTCTACCTATCGTACATGGTTTATAATTATGAACTGTTTGTGATGTGCCAGGCATCGTAAAACTCCCCTGCCTGGAATCTGCCTGGAAAACTCTCGTGCCTGGAATCTTCCTGGATTTAGGTAAAACCATGAAACTCCGACTGTGATGGCAATGCAAGCACAAACGAGTAGCAAGGATGAAGCGTTTGGGATATCCGAGATATCGGACACGGTTATATAGGGACAACTGTATGCATCAAGGCTCCCTATCCCCGACGGTTTTTGGGTCATGTGGGAAGGACCCCCCCTATCGCTGTCACTCACCAGGCGATGGTTCCAAATGCCATCGCGGAAAGGGGTTAAAACCATTTGTACAGCACCAACGCGTACTAGTGTAACTAACCTAGAAACTAACCTAACTAACCCAGTCTAAAGATAACTCACCTAACTAACCTAGAAACTCAAACTAACCTCGAAAATCAAACTAACCCTTTTCACCTCCTCCTCCTCCTCTTCTTCTTCTTATTCTTCTTCTTCTTCTCCTCCCATTTTTCTTCTCCTCCTCCCCCTCCTCTTCTTCTTATTCTTCTTCTTCTTCTTCTCCTCCCATTTTTCTTCTTCTCCTCCCCCTCCTCTTCTTCTTATTCTTCTTCTTTTCTTCTCCTAATAATTTTTTCAAGAACTAACCTACAAACTAACCTAACTAACCTAGAAACTAACCTAGTCTAAAGATAACTAACCTAACTAACCTAGAAAATCAAACTAACCTAACTAACAGTACTAACTAACCTAATTACTAGCAGTTGAAAACAAAAAGAAACTAACAGTACTAACTAACCTAATTACTAGCAGTAGAAAACAAAAAGAAATTAACAATACTAACTAACCTAATTACTAGCAGTAGAAAAAATAGGGGGAGCTCACCAGAGTGGGTCGGCGGGGCACCGGGGCGGCGGGGTGTTGGGACGACGGGGCGCCTGGTTGTCGAGGCGGCGGGGCGCCCGGCCGGCGGGGGCGGCGAGGGCGGTGGGGCGGTGGTGGTCGGTGGCGACGAGGGCGTCGGGCGGCGGGGCTCCCGGTTGTCGAGGCAGCGAGGGCG
>LR738712.1:118376795-118409437 GCA_902687465.1 Secale cereale | reverse complement strand
GGTGGTCGGAGACGTCGGGGTCAGTGGCGGTCGGGGGCGGCGGGGGTCGGCGGCGGGGCGGGTGAGGTGAGGGTGATGAGGGAGAGAGGGTAGAGAGAGAGGGGCGGGGCACGGTGCCGAGTGTTTTTTAGTTTGTTTTAATTTATTTGCCGTCTGCTAGCAGATGGCAAAGAGCATAGCTAGTGGGGTGGGGCCGGGGGGAAACGGTCGTTAGGTTGGCTAATTCTTTGCCGTCTGCTCGCGGACGGCAAGGAAGCTATGCCGTCTGCTAGCAGACGACAAATAAAGTGGTCGTTAGGTGGTACTCGTTAGTGCGCCACCCTCACTCTATGCCGTCTGCCAGTAGACGGCAAAGAACTGGCTGGCGGCAAACATGGTCTTTGCGATCAGCTATTTCCTTGCTGTCAGCTTTAGCAGACGACAAAGAGCTGGCTGACAGCAAAGATCCTGATTCAAGTAGTTGTTGTTCTATTTATATGGGTAACATATTTTATGATCATGTACCCTTAGTGACTGGTCTATTCTTGCTGAATCTCAATCGTAGTGATACACATATTCATAATATTGATGCCAAAAGATGGTGTCGGCGTCCTGGGAACCAGGGTACCTAGACTTGCCTGTCTATGGCCCGCGACGCGCTCCTACCATGGCCTGGTACAGCCCAGCTGATCGACCAGCTGCTCAAGACCCTCGCAAGGGGGCTAGACCTCGTGAGGAGAACGACGTCAAGACCCCATCAGGAGCGGCCTCAGTTGGGTTGCTCCGGAGGGGCAGAGAATCCAAGGCCAAGCCTGCCTCAGGAGGAGGCAGTGACGCAAGCGGTGACGGACCGCGCCAGCGGGTGCCAGCGCGTGCCAGCGGCGCAGTTGCCATTTTGGTGCAAAGGAGACAGCGCAGGCGCAGGTTCCCGAGGAGCGAGACAAAGGTTTCCCCTTCGGTGTAACAAGACCGAAGACTGCAAGGACGACAGGGAGGATGACACCACCGAGCCCACCATTCCGTCACCGCCTGATCCCTTTGCAGGCGAAGACCGCTTTTGTCAGGATAAGAACGTCCTTGTGTTCCCACTCAAAATGGCCGTTGTGGGATTCCTTCCAGCCTAAATATTTCGGGGGAAGAGGACCCTGGCCGCCTATATAAGTAGCTAGGATCTCCACTATGGGGGGAGGACTGAAGTCGAATCAGACCCAGAAACTCTGCCCTCGCACAAGGGAGCAAGAACTCTTGCCTCCTGAGCCTCCTGAGCTCTCCTCCTGAGCTCCGGAATCACTGTACTCATTCATACTCAAGCCTTCCCGAGGCCAATCCACCAAAGCAGGAAGTGGGGTTTTACACCGCAAGGTGGCCCGAACCTGGGTAAATTCGTGTGTGCTTTACTTGCTGTTCACTTGAATCTCTTCACCGGACGAGGGCGAGACGCTAGGTAGACGTGAGTGGGAGAGATCTTCGTTCACGCCCCTGTGTTCAAACTTCTTGGGTTTGCGGAGCCTGTAATCCGACATTTGGCGCCAGGTAGGGGGCGTGTCAAAATCTCGCCTCTCCGACGACCTCGTCCCGCTCTCGTCGTCAACCTCACTTCATCGCCATGGTGGACACACGCCGAGCGCGCGCCGCCCGCCGCGCAGCCAACGTCGCTCAGACGGCGCCCGCGGGCAACGGTGCGCCGCCCCGCCCCAACTCGCCGGTCGCCAACGCCGCCACCGACCGGCCATCCACGAGTAGCAGGACTCGTTGATGCTGATGTCCGTGCGGCGCGATGGCCAAACGGCGACGCCGTCACCCTCGCCGGCCGCGGCGTCGTCCTCGCTGATCCACCGCGGGCCGGCCTACCAGCAGCCTGCGCTACTGATGGCACGGGAGCTCCTACGCTACCGCCCTGCGGACGACCTCTACGGCGAATGGCTCCACCGCATCACCGAGCTCGTCAACGCCGTCGGGGAGGTACCTGCGCCAACTCACTCCTCTCGTCCTCCATCGCCCATGGCGGGGAACGAGGGCCACGGTGTCCCGGCTCCACCTCCGCTCTACGGTGCCGGCCAGGGGGTCAGGCGCGAGGCTCTGCGGCGTGAGCCGCCCCGCAGGTCCCCCGCGCGCAACAAGGAGAGCTGCCAGGTGATTCTGCATCTCCAGGCAGAAGCTCGCGGGCCCCCCGTCCCGCAGGACCAAGACCGCGCACCACAGGAGGTGGTGGCGCGTGCACCCCAAGAAACAGCACCACACACGCAGGGGGCGCCTGCCATCATGAGCGTGGCTGGATGTCGCGCCTTAGCTCCCGAGCTACGGCGCCTCGTCTGGCCCGCCAAGTTCAAGCCGGACCTGCCTCCGCGCTACGATGGCACCACCGACCCCATGGAGTTCCTCCAACTCTACGAGCTGAGCATCGAGGCGTCCAACGGCACCGAGCAGGTCATGGCGAACTGGTTCCCCATGGCCCTCAAGGATGGCGCCCGCTCCTGGCTCCTGAACCTCCCCGTGGGATCCATTTCCTCGTGGGAAGAGCTTCGTGAGCGTTTCGTCGCCAACTTCCAGGGCACCCGCGACCGAGCCCAGGCGGCCACGGATCTGCACCGCGTGAAGCAGCAGCCTGGGGAGACCCTGCATGAAGTACATCCAGCGTTTCAACACCATGCGCCTCAGGATCCCCAGGGTCTCGGACGAGGCCATCATCTTGGCGCTCCCCGACGGTGTCCGCGACGTCACGATCATGGAGGAGCTCGCCATCCACGAGGATCTGTGCACAGCCCTCGAGATGTTCAATCTCGCGGCAAAGTGCGCCAGGGCGGAGGAAGGACGCCTCTCCCTCCAGGAGCTGCCAGAAGTGGAGGCTGACGACAAGAAGGCCAAGGACAAAGAAGCAAAGCGCAAGGGACCCACATTGCTGGCTGCAGAGCCAGAAGTGAAGTGTGGCTGCGGCTACAATGACCCCCCTAGAGACAACCGTCCGTACTGCGTCTTCCACGATGTCCACAGCCACAACACCAACGACTGCCAGGAGCTCAGGGCGATGTGTGGCGGGCGCGTCGGGTAGCGCCCTGAGCATGACATCCGCGGCTACGGCCGTGGAGGAGGCCGTGGTGGAGGACGCTGGGACAGCAGGAACTCACGCCAAGGGTGGCGTGACCAGCCTCGTGAAGACCACTGGCAGGAGCAACCTCGTGACGCCCCCTGGCGCGACCAGCCTCGTGAGGGTCGCCCGCAGGGCAACAGAGGTCTGCCTCCGCTGCAACCACCGCCAAGGAGGAACGACAACGACCACCAGGGAGATGGAGGAGGGGGGCTTTCAGGAGCCGCGTGCGGTTGCATGCATCTTGGGAGGAGCCCAAGCTCCGGGTTCCCATCACATATTCAAGCAGTTCGCTCGCGAGGTGAATGCGGCGCTTCCCAGGCCGGACGCCGCGCGCAGCCTCAGGTGGACCAAGAAGGTCATCGCCTTCGACCCCCAGGACCAGCTCAAGTGCACGGCAGCCCCAGGCGCTCTCCCGATGATCTGCACTCCGACCATCAGCAACGTCCTCGTGACCAAGACCCTCATCAATGGCGGAGCAGGGCTCAACGTCCTCTCTGTCCAGACCTTCGAGACGCTCCAGGTCCCCTATGATCATCTCCACCCGACCAAGACATTCTACGGAGTCACAGATGGCTCCACACTCCCGATGGGGCAGGTCTGCCTCCCCGTCACCTTCGGTGACCGCGACAACTATCACACCGAGCTCATCGACTTCGACGTCGCCAACATCCACCTCCCGTACAACGCCATCCTGGGGTATCCTGCCATCGCCAAGTTCATGGCAGCGACCCATCACGGCTACAACGTCCTCAAGCTGCCCGGGAGTGGCAGAGTCATCATAATCGCCTCCGACGAGAAGAAAGCAGTGCGTTCCCTAGAGCGCGCCTACCAGACCGCGGCGGTCGAGAGCTACGACGAGGATGGAGCCGTCTTCGCCCTGCAGACCGCCCCCAAGAAGAAGAAGAACGTGCCCACCAACGGACCTCAGGACACGGGGGCTCCTGGCGGCCTCGCCTCAGGACCCGCGCCTGCCGACGAGGCGCCCTCCACCCTCGCATAGGGAGGCGCGCCCGATGCCCCTCTCAGGACGGGCTCGGGGGCTCTCCTCTAGAGTGTCCCTGGTCTAACCAGCGTCTCGAGGGAGGTGTTCGGGCACCACCTGCAGGCGTGTCTCGACGCGTGTTTTTGTGAGCCCAGCGTGAGCCGTACAGCGCTGGGGGCTCAGGACTTCATCAACCAGGTTACCGAGGAACTTCAGTACGGAAGGCTCATACGCGGTGGGCCTAACGCACGATGTCAAGCTCACCTACCCGCTACCCGAGCAACCACTTCCGCGTCTGCATCGACGTCGAGGGTCTCAACCGAGCCGCTTCTTTGGAGCCCTTTTGGCCGACGGCAGTCGGCTGGAGGAGGGCTCTCCCTGCAGCTACATCTGCACGCTCTTTGGCTTCCGCAACGCAGCCGCCACGTTCCAGCTCCTCGCGCGGCAGGCTTTGGGGGCTCGAGAGGCTCAGTGGCGGGTGGTCCAGATGGAGCGGGAGCCGGACCCCCGTGACCACTGAGGGCCTCCAGAGCCCCTGGGCCTCAGGAGCCCGACGATCCTCAGGGGCGACCAGCATGACTCGCATCGTCAGCTACCCCAACTCTTCTTCGGCAAGTGTCAGGTGATGTTTCACGTATTCAATCGAGGGCGCTGATACGTCCAAAACGTATCTATAATTTCTGCTTGCTCCATGCCACTTTTGGGTGATATTGCTATGATATTCGTACACCTCCATACACTTTTGATCATATTTGGACTAACCTACTAATCCAGTGCACCCCGCTGCCAGTTTCTGTTTTCGGCTGTTTTTGTATTTCAGGTTTTCACGTTACGAGAACTGCCAGGAAAAATCCAGAAAAATCATATAAAAAATCAGCGTTCCAAAACCTACCTTGCGCCCGAAGGACAGCCGGGGGGGCACCAGGGCTCCAGGCGCCCTGGCGGCGCGCCCCCCCTGGGCCGCGCCGGGGGGGCGCCTGGGCCCCCCGAGCCCCGTCTGGTGCCCCCCTTCGGCATATATTTAGAGCGTCCTTCGAAACCCTCGGGACGGGAACTCTTTTTCGCGATCTCATCTCTGTTCCGCCGCCGCCGCCGCTTCCAAGATCGGGAGCACCAGGAGAACTCTTCTCGGCACCCTACCGGAGGGGAGGATCACCATCGGGAGTCTCTCCACCACCATGGACGCCTCCCGGATGAGTTGTGAGTAGTCTCCCTTGGACCATGAGTCCATGACCAGTAGCTATGTGATGTTCTCCTCCCGTTCTTGTGCTTCACTAATTAGTCCTCGTGAGCTGCCCTACATGATCGAGGCACATATGTAATCCTTATGCTGTTGCTATGATGAGTTTGCTGAGATCCGATGGATTATGAGATTATGTTCAGATTGTTCTTGAGTAATATATTTGATCTACCTCTTTTATATTTATGTTCATAAGTAATTCTTGCATGTTCTCCGTTGTTATTTATTGCTTTGGCCAAGTAATACGTAGTGACTCCAAGAGGGAACGTTATGCTCGATTGTGGGTTCATGCCCCTCGATGACTAGCTTGAGTGACAGAAACATGAGTCTAGGGGATGTGTTGTTGCCACAAGGGGGAAAACAACGGTGCTTGTGCCCGCGGGTGCAAGGATTGTTTACTTTACGCAAAGTTCTTTTAATGCAGTTGTCTGTTGCATTGAGTTTACACTATGGGTGGGGCTCGCAACTTCATACCAGCGAGATGTTCTGGATAGATATCTCAAGGTGGATGATTAGTAGTAGATATTGATGGATTTCGGTCTACTTTCTTTGGCGTACCGCCCATGCTTTGAACCTTAACCTTTCTTGCAATGTAATCGGCATTGGTTTGCGTTCGTGGTCCTGTCAATTGCCCAGCTGTAATTTGTTTACCTCACATAGCTGTTTTATCGTCTTTTGGGAGAGAGACATCACTAGTGAACATCATGAGACTCCGGTCCATATTACCATCATTGATCACATCCGCTATTTACTTTTCACTATTATTTACTATTGCAAACATTATCTATCGCTACTATCATTTGCGTTTAATCCTTTGTGAACTACAAGGCCGGAGGGATTGACAACCTCTCTGTACTCGTTGGGAGCAAAGTTATTTGTATCTGTGTGCAGGTCCACGTTGATTGCTAATCCGCGCCGTTAGCAGTTGACACCTACTTGTTGAACCTAGGAGTCTCTGGGGATTCGATCCTTGGCATCTTTGCTAAGGGAAAAACTTCCACAACACTGCATCTTTCACCTTCCACTTAGGGTAACCAACGAGGGGTTAGAGGCCCATCAAGGAGTATTTTCTGGCGCCGTTGCCGGCGACTCCACTCTTCAGGAAAGGGGAGTTGCACGCTATCTTTTACCTTTGCTTTTTAGTCTTGTTAGTTTACCTTTCAATTTTTTGCTTTAGTACCTTTTATCGAAAATCACAAAAATAGTTATCTTGCTTGCTTGCTACTATGGGTTCCACCGAGAACACCAAGTTGTGTGACTTCACTAGTCACAACAACGATGACTTTATCAGCACACCTATCACTACACCTGCCACTTCAGCACCTTCATATGAAATTAAACCTGCTTTACTGAACTTAGTCATGAAAGATCAATTCTCCGGTGCTGGAGATGATGCTGCTTTACACTTGAACAACTTTGTTGAACTTTGTGATATGCAAAAGTACCAAGAAATAGATGGTAATGTTGTTAAGCTTAAGCTTTTTCCTTTCTCCTTGAGAGGAGGAGCTAAAATTTGGTTTCAGTCTTTGCCTAGAAATAGCATAGATTCATGGGACAAGTGCAAAGATGCTTTTATCGGAAAATACTATCCACCTGCTAAAATTATCCAACTTAGAAGTAACATAATGAATTTTAAACAATTGGATAATGAACACGTTGCCCAAGCTTGGGAACGTATGAAATCTCTTATCAAGAACTGCCCTACTCATGGTTTGACTACTTGGATGGTTAGCCAAAAATTTTATGCAGGCTTGAACTTTACCTCGCGGAACTTGTCAGATTCGGCCGCGGGAGGAACTTTTATGTCAACTACACTTGGTGCTGCCACAAAGCTTCTCGATGAGATGATGACCAATTATTCCCAATGGCACACCGAACGCGCTCCAACAGGTAGGAAGGTAAACTCTGTCGAGGAGATTTCCTCCTTAAATGAAAAAGTTGACTTAATCATGTCTCTACTTTCGAAGCAATCTTCTGTTGATCCTTGTGATGTTCCTTTAAATTCTTTGATTGCTCAAGAACAAGTAGATGTGAACTTTATCTCTAGAAACAATTTTAACAACAATGCTTATAGGAGTAACTTTGGTAGCAATCCTAGACCGTTCCCCTCTAATTCTTATGGGAACAACAATGCTTATCCTATCACCAAGAACTCCACTACTGAACTAGAGATTATGCTTAAAGATTTCATCACTACCCAAAAAGCCTTTAATAAGAGTGTAGAAGAAAAACTACATAAACTAGATGATCTTTCTTTTAAGGTAGACCATTTAGCCAATGAGGTAAAATTGCTAAATATTAAAACTTCTCCTCTTGAGGAGAGGGAAGTCACTCCTATAAATGCTATTCAAGTGCAAATTAATGAAAATATTAGGATGATGGCTAAACTTAAAGAAAGATGGGCTAGAGAAAGGGAGGAAGAAGATAGAATTTAGAGCCTTCCTACCCACCACACTGTTGCTACTATCCAAGTTGTTAAGGATATCCAAACTCTTAGCACCCAATGTACTCCTGGTCCCAATGGACCTATTAATGGTGATGCTATGACTATAGAAACTACCAAACAAGTGAACCTAAAGGACACTACTACCACTTTACTTGATGCTCGTGACCTTGATTTTGATAATTGCACTCTTACCGAAGTTATTGATTTCCTTCACAAGGTGTCTAGAGACCCCCGCACTAGCACGCTTAACCTTGCCTTCACAGAGCATATCACTAATGCTCTCATCAAAGCTAGGGAGGAGAAACTTAGAGTAGAAGCCTCCATACCTAGAAAGCTAGAAGATGGTTGGGATCCTATGATAAAAATTAAGATAAACAACTTCTCATGCTATGCTTTATGTGATATTGTAGCCAGTACTTCTATTATGCCCAAAAGACTATATGATATGCTTAAATTGAAACCTTATGATTCTTTTGGTGTTCGTCTCGTTGATTCTTCCATAAAGAAACCTTTGGGAAGGATCAACGATATTCTTATCGTTGTTAATGATAATTATGTTCCCGTTGATTTTACTATTATGGATATTGAATGTGATCCTTCATGTCCAATTATTTTGGGACGTCCCTTTTTACGCACCGTTGGTGCTATCATTGACATGAAAGAGGGTAATATAAAATTTCAATTTCCTCTCAAGAAAGGGATGGAACACTTCCCTCGAAAGAAGATCAAGTTACCTTTTGAGTCCGTTGTATGGGCTAGCTATTCTTTTACTCTTGATAAAACTTGATCTATATGCATCATGCCTAGCTTAAAGGCATAAAAGAAAGCGCTTTTGGGAGGCAGCCCACATGAATAAATTTTTATATTTTGCTTTTGTTGTGTCTTGATGTTGTTTACTGCTGTAGCATCATCATTGTATCTTTGCTTTTCATATTAGTGCCAAGTACAGCCTCTGATTGCTAGAAAGTTCAAAAGTTGTGAGGTGCTGTCCAGGAAACAAGATTCTGTCCTTGGATAGAAAAATTCGTATAAAATCACCAGATCATCTTTTTGGTCTGAATTTTTTCGAAAGCGTTCTCTATATAATTGTCTTTCGTGCGTCTGTTCTGAGTTTTTTGATTTGAGTTGCAGAAGTACCCCGAACAAATCAATTACTACCTGCTGTTCTGTTTTTCACAGATTCTGTCATGGTTTGCCTTTCCTTCGTTTTGCAAATCAAGAGCTTGCTTTTTCTTTGCAAAAACCTTTTGGAAATCTTGAGAAACAGTAGAACTTCAAGAATATCTTTATTTCCAGCAAGGTATAATTATTTTATTAAGGGTACTAACCTCGCTAATCAGATTATGATGAGTTATGTATGAAGGGAGTTTTCAAGTGTGCGAGGGAAGATGATAAAAAGATTCAGGAGTGTCAAGCGCTCAAGCTTGGGGATTCCCCCATGCACCCCCAAGAAATATTCAAGGAGACTCAAGCGTCTAAGCTTGGGGATGCCCCCGTGCATCACCTTCTCCATCAACATTATCAGTTCGTCTTTCGTTTCGCTATATTTTTATCACTTCATGTGTTATGTGCTATGCTTGGAGCGTCTTGCTTTTAGTTTTATTTTTAGTTTTTCATAACGAGTTGGAACTCAGCATTCTTTATGTGGGAGAGAAACACGCTCCACTTCTACCTAGAACATAACATAGAATTTTCATGTCTATCTTTGCTGTGTGTGTTCTTTGTCTTTTAAATAGCTACTATCATGTTCAGCTCTTAGTATTCATGCTTATCTTTTCAGAAGAGCTTTTGTTTAGTTGGTTGCTTGAACTCTCTTTAATTATCATGCTTATCTTATTAAGAGAGTTTGCTTCTGTTGCATTGGTTAATATGTCTACGATAAAGATGCTACGTGCATAATGGCGCTTAGTAGTTCAGGTTTTCTTATGGTTAGTCTCAAATAGCTGGGGGATTCCCAATGTGTTATTGGAGGACCAACATGATTTGTTTGCCGATGATGTGGTATGGTTTAGTAATATCTTCCTTCGAGAATTTATTTTGATTGACTTGGCGTATGCTCACGCATATTTAAGACTGTAAAGAAAGTCTGTCAAGCCTTGATGATCTTTTATTTCTGAGTAGCGATATAACTACCATGCCTGATTCAATATTGCTTTGTCGCTCTGCATGATTATGACCGTCATTGCTCTCTTAGTTGGTCGCTCCCAGTCTTTTGCTAACCTCCACCTGTACTAAGCAGACTAACTTTGCAATACATAGCTCATGGGAAAGTAGCATAAAAACTATTGTGGTAAAGAATATGTTGCCTATGTATCTTATTTCTTATAAGTTGCTTGCTGAGCGGTAACCATGTTTCTGGGGACGCCATCAACTGTCACACTTTTGTTGAATATCATGTGAGTTGCTATGCATGTTCGTCTTGTCTGAAGTAAGGGTGATTTGCCATGGGTTGAATGAGTATGCATATTGTTAGAGAAGAACATTGGGCCGCCAACCAAAGCCATGTATCATGGTGGAAGTTTTAGCTTGGACATTAATCCTCAATCTCTTATGAGAATATGCTTATGCATTAAAGAGGAGTCCATCATCTATTTTCTATGTTGTCCCGGTATGGATGTCCTCAAGTTGAGATCTATCAAAAACGAGAAATCAAATGCGATTTATCTCCTTGGACCTTTGTACAGGTGGCATAGAGGTACCCCTTTGTGACACTTGGTTGAAACATATGTAATGCAATGATAACCCATGGAAATCCAAGCTAATTAGGACAAGGTGCGAGCACTATTGGTATTCGATGCATGAGGCTTGCAACTTATAGGATGTCTTATGCATGACACATATGAAGTACTACTACCGTTGACAAAATTGCTTCTATGTTTTCAAAATAAAAAGCTCTAGCACATAACCATTCTTTAACTTTTATGTTGAGTCTCCACCTTCTTTCTTCAAGCACCAACTACTGAGAGCATGATTGTCATTCTGAGTGTAATGTGCATTGTCCCAAAGTAGCATTGTCTTTTGCATGATTGCGATATCGTTTATTTTGAAATCATTGTATCTAGTCATCACTTAAACCTTGAAGGTGCCACTGCATTTATGTTTTGCATCACTAAAGGGGGCAAGCTAGATATCACTTTATCATATTTGCACATCATGTTCATTGCAAATCTTTTTGATGCTTCAATGTCATGTTGTAAAACTTTCAGTCATTTGTGATTTTCTCATGAGGCAACTTAATTACTATAGAATCATTGTCTCAGTAAGCTTTTGTCATATGACTATGAATAAGTCCTATATGGTTAATAGCATGTCACCACAGAAATTATTCTTGTTATCATTTACCTACTCGAGGACGAGCAGGAATTAAGCTTGGGGATGTTGATACGTCCAAAACGTATCTATAATTTCTGCTTGCTCCATGCCACTTTTGGGTGATATTGCTATGATATTCATACACTTCCATACACTTTTGATCATATTTGGACTAACCTACTAATCCAGTGCACCCCGGTGCCAGTTTCTGTTTTCGGCTGTTTTTGTATTTCAGGTTTTCACGTTACGAGAACTGCCAGGAAAAATCCAGAAAAATCATATAAAAAATCAGTGTTCCAAAACCTACCTTGCGCCCGAAGGACAGCCGGGGGGGTCACCAGGGCTCCAGGCGCCCTGGCGGCGCCCCCCCCCCCTGGGTCGCGCCGGGGGGGCGCCTGGGCCCCCCGAGCCCCGTCTGGTGCCCCCCTTCGGCATATATTTAGAGCGTCCTTCGAAACCCTCGGGACGGGAACTCTTTTTCGCGATCTCATCTCTGTTCCGCCGCCGCCGCCGCCGCTTCCAAGATCGGGAGCACCAGGAGAACTCTTCCCGGCACCCTGCCGGAGGGGAGGATCACCATCGGGAGTCTCTCCACCACCATGGATGCCTCCCGGATGAGTTGTGAGTAGTCTCCCTTGGACCATGAGTCCATGACCAGTAGCTATGTGATGTTCTCCTCCCGTTCTTGTGCTTCACTAATTAGTCCTCGTGAGCTGCCCTACATGATCGAGGCACATATGTAATCCTTATGCTGTTGCTATGATGAGTTTGCTGGGATCCGATGGATTATGAGATTATGTTCAGATTGTTCTTGAGTAATATATTTGATCTACCTCTTTTATATTTATGTTCATAAGTAATTCTTGCATGTTCTCTATTGTTATTTATTGCTTTGGCCAAGTAATACGTAGTGACTCCAAGAGGGAACGTTATGCTCGATTGTGGGTTCATGCCCCTCGATGACTAGCTTGAGTGACAGAAACATGAGTCTAGGGGATGTGCTGTTGCCACAAGGGGGAAAACAACAGTGCTTGTGCCCGCGGGTGCAAGGATTGTTTACTTTACGCAAAGTTCTTTTAATGCAGTTGTCTGTTGCATTGAGTTTACACTATGGGTGGGGCTCGCAACTTAATACCAGCGAGATGTTCTGGATATATATCTCAAGGTGGATGATTAGTAGTAGATATTGATGGATTTCGGTCTACTTACTTTGGCATACCGCCCATGCTTTGAACCTCAACCTTTCTTGCAATGTAATCAGCATTGGTTTGCGTTCGTGGTCCTGTCAATTGCCCAGCTGTAATTTGTTTACCTCACATAGTTGTTTTATCGTCTTTTGGGAGAGAGACATCACTAGTGAACATCATGAGACTCCGGTCCATATTACCATCATTGATCACATCCGCTATTTACTTTTCGCTATTATTTACTATTGCAAACATTATCTATCACTACTATCATTTGCGTTTAATCCTTTGTGAACTACAAGGCCGGAGGGATTGACAACCTCTCTGTACTCGTTGGGAGCAAAGTTATTTGTATCTGTGTGCAGGTCCACGTTGATTGCTAATCCGCGCCGTTAGCAGTTGACACCTACTTGTTGAACCTAGGAGTCTCTGGGGATTCGATCCTTGGCATCTTTGCTAAGGGAAAAACTTCCACAACACTGCATCTTTCACCTTCCACTTGGGGTAACCAACGAGGGGTTAGAGGCCCATCAGGCACCCCCCCCCCCCCCGGGCTGCATCATCCTCGAGCTGCTGGGGGCTCACCCCCCGCAGCTGTCTCTTTTTACGCATGAAATAAGGCTAGTTGTTTCTTCCTATTTGCATTATCTATATGGTCGGCGTTCTCACCGCCGCCAAGGTCATGAGACCTTGCGAGCCCACTCGCGACCGCCCATGATTAAGGACTGGCACGGCGTCTGTGCTCGGGTCCGTCCCTGCAGCGTCGCTAAATCCAAGGGCTGGGCTCTGTCTCGCGAGCCATTCCCGTGATGTCACCTCCCGTGGTCCTTGGTGCGTTGTTCTCACATGGGCTAATCGTGGATGGGTAAGTAGGGGCCCGTGGCAGGTGCCTCCCTCAAGCGGGAACCGCGCGCCGGTTATTTTTCTTTTGGACTGTTGCATGAGAAGACTGGGCACGGCTTCTATGCTCGGGTCCGTCCCTGCAGCGTCGATAAATCCAGCGGCTAAGCTCTGTCTTACGGGCCGGTCCCGCTAACGTCACCTTTTGGGGTCGTTGGTGATGCGGCCTTCTCATGCGATGCCCTCTAGAGATGCACTCGGCGCAGGTCGACACAACCCCTCTCTTTTCACATTTTGCAGAAGAAGACTCAGGCGCAACCCGCCTCAGGGTAGGGTCTCGTGAGTGATGCGTAAGCTCACGAGAACTTCCTCAGAGTCATTCAGCTCGTCCTGAGGAGGGCCCATATACACCTTGGATGTCCTGGCGTGCAAGCCACATGTTAGGATGGGGCTGTACACGCCCTGGAGTCTCTCCCGGTGGGAGGCTCCCTCCCACGGTCTAGTGGAAGTGCCATGCTCCGCGCTGGCAGAACCAACCGAGGAGCGGTTATGCCCACAAACCAGTGGAAGCACCAAGCTCCGCGCTGGCCGCTACGACCGAGGCGCGGTTATGCCCACACTCCACGCAAGTGTGGTAGCTCTATGCTCTGCGCTAGTTATAAACCACTGAGGGCGGCCCCCAGCGGTCGCACCAACCACAGGGAGCTTTTCATCTCACGATGCTCACAGCTTCTCCTTGGATAGGTGTCGCGAGGGGGGCTAGGCACGGGGGCTATGCTCAGGTCACGCCTGGCAGACGCCACCCTACCAGGTGCCCAGACACCTGGCTTTCTCGTGCCCCCATCCTAGGCGAAGGCTCGTGAGCAAGGTATGGTGCTCGTTCGCCCTCATGAGAGCCATTCGTACGTCAAGGGGGACCCCTGGGCATCGCGGCCCAGGGGCCTCACTAGTCACGTAGCCCCTCACTCCTTGAGCCCGGTGCTCAACGGCGGTCGAGGTATGCGCAGGGCTGGGCCCTGCCGACGCAGAACGCAAACGGGATCACTTGAACGTCAAGGGTGACCCCTGGGCATCGCGACCCAAGGGCCTCACTAGCCACGTAGCCCCTCTTTCCTTGAGTCTAGTTATCACGATAACCCCGGTTACCTGGAGGGCTCAATGGCTATCGAGGTATGCGCGGGGTTGGGCCCTGCCGACGCAGAGCACCTAAGCAAACATGAAAGGAAGCAAGCACGGAAATCATCAAGTTCAAATCTAATTATTACAATAATACCAAGTTCTCCAAATTCAAATGAGTTCTTACGCCCCCCCCCCCAAGGCACCTGCTTTTCTCTCATCTGGATAGGAATAGGTCAGGCATCACCGAGCGCGTCATCACCAGTCTCTGCCTCCTCGGCCGCGGCAGCAGCAACTTGGAGGAACGCCTCCACCAGTTCCTTGACCTTCGCCTCTAGGGCCTCAGCAGCCGTGCCCTCTATGCTCGCGGTCACGGGCTCGGACAGGGAGGCCAGGTCAAGAGTGGGCTCACGGAGACTTAGGTGGCTGCACACCTGCGTCAGGGCCAAGGTAAGGAGCGTGCGGCTTTCACAGCCGTAACCTCGCGCAGGGACTTCACAAGCACGGCGAGGAGCCCGGCGGGGCCATTTTCCGGGGCGGCCAGTGGCTTCTCGAACCCTTCCCCATAAGCAGCCCGCAGCGCCGTACGGGCCTCGAGCTCGAAGGTGGCGAGGGCCTCGCAACTAACCGCTGCCGAGGCCGCGAGGGCGTCTTCCTTCTCGCGCGCAGCTTGGGTCGCCCTGGCCTTCTCGGCCTCGGCCTTCATCTTCTCCAGGCTCGCGCGATCAGCGAGCTACTCCTGCTGCAGCCGGGACGTCTCAGCCTTCTGCACCTTGAGCTCCTTCTCCAACCTTTCAAGCTCCAGGGCGTGCCTGGCGCCTTCCTCGCGAAGGGCCTCCAGCTCGCCCTCCGCCTTGAGGCGGCGCTCCTCGGAGGACGCCGCGTCGGCTCGTGCGGCGTCGCATGCCCACGTGGCTGCCGCGGCTTCCTCTTGACCCTTGGCGGCAACCGCTGAGGCCCGCGCAAACTCGTCTGCCAGGAGCCACCAAGAGATCAGGCCTAGGCGTCCTTCCATTGTGCGGCCATCACCACCCTGAAGTTCGGCATGGAGCCGACCCAGCGCAATGGAAACGGCTTCCAAGGTCTCAGGGCCAGGCTGCGTCAGGTGGCGGGTGGGCGCCGCCGAGATCGGCTGCTCGACCAGGGGCTCGGGGGCTCCGGCTCCCCTCGCTGGAGCAGCCGGAGCAGGAGCCACAGCGGCCTCGCAAACAGCAACGACGCCCTCAGGCGACGCCGCCACCGAGCGCTCGGTAGCCCGGCTAGCCGAGGCGCGCAGAGCTGCGACACCCTTCTCCGCGGCGACAGGAGCGGCAGGCGGAGTGGGGTACCTCGACATGACCTCCCCCTTCGCCTTCTTCATCACGCCACCCAGGCTGCTGCGCTAAGAGAAGTACGTCAGGAACACAGCGACCGAGGGATAACAGGAGATTGCACACTTACTCATCGGAGGCGAGGCGCGTCCTCCTCTTCATCAGCAGGTCGCCCGCGGCCGCTGGCGCTACGGGCGTGCCAGTAGTCAGGATCTTGGCAAGGCGCGAGGCCACGAACTTGGGAGCGGCCGTGGTCACCAGTTTCGCTAGCACGGCGCTCCTCGGTGGGGTCGCCGCATTGCTCCCCCCGTACGCAGCGCGTCCAGATCGACGCGGAGTGGTCGCCTGGGGCCGTCCGGCAGCACCTGCGCCTGACGCCACTTCCTCAGCAGACGCCTCGGAGGAGTCCCCCTCATCAACCCGGTCCTTGTCGCCCATGGTCTCCTCTGAGTCCTCCTCGTCGCTCTCCTCGTCGGCACCGGAGGACACATCAACCGTGGGCGGATCAGCCATGGGCACCCCGAAACCTAACACGGCCTTCAGTAGCTCGGCCTTGTCAGGACGGCTGTACAACGGCAGGTGGGCCCCAGAGAGGTCCTCAGGAACCATTCCCAGGAGGGTGATCGAGACGAAGTCCAGGTCGACCTCGGCCAGCGTCCCCGAGCGCAGCCGAAGCCTGTCGTCATCCCCCATCAGCTCCCACAAGGGGCGCGAGTGTGCCTGGAGCGGCGCTAGCCGCTGCCTCGGGAACTCCTTCATGATCTGGGCCCCTTCAAGCCTCGAGCCCAGGTCAGCTTCGATCCTTGCCAAGACAGGCTCGGCAAGGGGATCGTTGAGCTTCGCGTAGCTCCAGCCGACGCATTTCGCCGGACAGGCGGTAGGCAACGCCAGCAGCGGGTGAGTGTGCTGGGCATCCACATAGACCCACCTCTTCTGGTGGGAGTCTATCTTCTTCCCGGCTCTCATCAGCCGGCTACCCTGGCGCTGGAAGACGAAGGAGACACAGCCCGAGCACGGACCCTCGCTGTACCGCCGCATGGAGAAGAAGTGGCGGAAGAGGGCAACAGTCGGTTTCACCCCCATAAATGCCTCGCAGTAAAAGGCGAAGAGCGGCAGGACAAAGATGGAGCGAGGCTGGATTTGGAGGGCGTGCACCTGGTAATGGTCCAGGATGGCGTAGAAGAACTCCGAGAAGGGCGCCATGAGCCAGACGGGGATGTTGTGGAGGAAGAAGGGGTAGCAAGACTTCGGCAAGATCCATGTCGCGGTGGATCCAACCCAAATCTTCGTCGAGCCATGCTCGTTGTGGATGCTCGACAAGAAAGGCTGGACCTCCGAGTAGTCCTCCTCCTCGGTGATGGTGGACTCCTCGAGCGCCGCCTCAAGGGAGGAAGCAGATCCGGACGCATGCGTGGCACGCTTGCTTTTCTTCGCCATTGCTGGAGGTGCCAGAGGATGCAGGCGATTTGGGAAGGCCGGAGGCGAGGAGAAGGCGATCTGAGCAGGAGGGAAAGGAGGCGATAACTCCCCTGCAGCAAAGACAGCCCCTTTTGTCAAGTTACACGATTGCCGAGACTGTGTGGGAAGCAGAGTCGCCCATGTCCCATCCAACCGTCACGCGCCAGCCTGGCCCGCAGCCTTTTTGGGGCCCGCGGCGCTCCGTCCTCGACTAAGGCTTCGCCCCGAAGCCAACTCCGCGCGTGCCTTGGGCCCGGGGGCTACTGTCGGCGTCCTGGGAACCAGGGTACCCAGACTTGCCTATCTGCGGGCCACGACGCGCTCTTACCACGGCCTGGTACGGCCCAGCTGATCGACCAGCTGCTCAAGACCCTCGCGAGGGGGCTAGACCCCGCGAGGAGAACGACGTCAAGACCCCCTCAGAAGTGGCCTCGGCTGGGTTACTCCAGAGGGGCGGAGAATCCAAGGCCAAGCCTGCCTCAGGAGGAGGCAGTGACGCAAGCGGTGATGCAAGCGGTGACGCACCGCGCCAGTGGGTGCCAGCGTGTGCCAGCGGCGTAGTTGCCATTTTGGTGCAAAGGAGACAGCGCAGGCATAGGTTCCCGAGGAGCGGGACAAAGGTTTCCCCTTCGGTGTAACAAGACCGAAGACCGCAAGGACGGCAGGGAGGATGACACCACCGAGCCCACCATTGCGTCACCGCCTGATCCCTTTGCAGGCGAAGACCGCTTTTGTCAGGATAGGAACGTCCTTTTGTTCCCGCTCAAAATGGCCGTTGTGGGATTCCTTCCCGCCTAAACATTTTGGGGGAAGAGGACCCTGGCCGCCTATATAAGTAGCTAGGATCTCCACTATGGGGGGGACTGAAGTTGAATCAGACCCAGAAACTCCGCCCTTGCACAAGGGAGCAAGAACTCTTGCCTCCTGAGCTCTCCTCCTGAGTTCCGAAACCACTGTACTCATTCATACTCAAGCCTTCCTGAGGCCAATCCACCAAAGCAGGAAGTAGCGTTTTACACCGCAAGGTGGCCTGAACCTGGGTAAATTCGTGTGTGCTTTACTTGCTGTTCACTTGAATCTCTTCACCGGACGAGGGCGAGACGCTAGGTAGACGTGAGTGGGAGAGATCTTCATTCACGCCCCTGTGTTCGAACTTCTTGGGTTTGCGGAGCCCATAATCCGACAGATGCAAAGTTGATAATGATAGTGCAACATACTTGTGGCACTCTCGTTTAGGTCATATTGATGTAAAGTGCATGAAGAAACTCCATGCGGATTGACTTTTGGAATCAATTGATTATAATTCATTTGATACTTGGGAACCATGCCTCATGGGAAAGATGACTAAAACTCCGTTCTCCGGAACAATGGAGCAAGCTAATGACTTATTGGAAATAATACATACCAATGTATGCAGTCCGATGAGTGTTGAAGGACATGACGGGTATCGCTATTTTCTAACCTTCATAGATGATTTGAGTAGGTATGGGTATATCTACTTGATGAAACACAAGTATGAATCATTTCAAAAGTTCAAAGAATTTCAGAATGTACTGGAGAATCATCGTAACAAGAAAATAAAGTTTCTACCATCTGATCGTGGAGGTGGATATTTGAGTTACGAGTTCGGCCTTCATTTGAAACAATGTGAATAGTTTCACAACTAACGCCGCCTGGAACACCACAATGTAATGGTGTCTCCGAACGTCGTAACCGTACTTTATTAGATACGGTGTGTTCTATGATGCCTCTTACCGATTTACCACTATCGTTTTGGGGTTATGCATTAGCGACAACCGCATTCATGTTAAATAGGGCACCATCTAAATCCGTTGAGACGACGCCGTATGAACTATGGTTTGGAAAGAAACCTAAGCTATCGTTTCTTAAAGTTTGGGGATGCTACACTTATGTCAAAAGGCTTCAGTCGTATAAGATCGAACCCAAAGAGGAGAAGTGTGTCTTCATAGGATACCCGAAAGAAACTATTGGGTATACCTTCTACCACAGATCCAAAGGAAAATTCTTTGTTGCTAAGAATGGGTCCTTTCTAGAAAAGGAGTTTCTCTCGAAAGAAGTGAGTGGGAGGAAAGTAGAACTTGATGAGGTAGTTGTACCTGCTCTTGAGTTGGAAAGTAGTACATCAGATAAAATCGTTCCCATGATGCCTACACCAACGAGATAGAAAGCAAATGATGATCATGAAACTTCAGATCAAGTTACTACTGGACCTCGTAGGTCGACCAAAACATGTTCCACACCAGAGTGGTACCATAATCTTGTCCTGGAAGTCATGTTGTTGGACAACGACGAACCTACAACTACGAAGAAGCTATGACAAGCCCAGATTCCAACAAATGGCTTAAGGCCATGAAATTTGAGATAGGATCCATGTATGAGAACAAAGTGTGGACTTTGGTGGACTTGCCCAACGATCGACAAACCATTGAGAATAAATAGATCTTTAAGAGGAAGACGGACGCTGGCAGTAATATCACTGTCTACAAAGCTCGACTTGTCACAAAAGGTTTTCGACAAGTTCAGGGGGTTGACTATGATGAGGCTTTCTCAGCCGCAGCAATGCTTAAGTCTACCAGAATCATGTTAGCAATTGCCGCATTTTATGATTATGAATTCTAGCAAATGGAAGTCAAAACTGCATTCCTTAACGTGTTTCTTAAAGAAGAGATGTATATCATGCAACTAGAAGGTTTTATCGATCCTAAGGGAGCTAACAAAGTGTGCAAGCTCCATCGATCCATCTATAGACTCGTGCAAGCATCTCGGAGTTGGAATATACGCTTTGATGAGGTGATCAAAGCATTTGGTTTTATACAGACTTACGGTGAAGTCTTTATTTACAAGAAAGTGAGTGGGAGCTCTGCAACATTTTTGATATTATATGTGAGTGGCAATTATTGATTGGAAATGATATAGAATTTCTGGATAGCATAAAAGGATATTTGAATAAGAATTTTTCAGTGAAAGACCTCGGAGAAGCTACTTGAATATTGGGCATCAAGATCTATAGGGATATATCGAGACGCTTAATAGGACTGTCACAAAGCACATACCTTGACAAAGTTCTGAACAAAGTTCAAGATGGACCCGTCAAAGAAAGGGTTCTTGTCTGTGTTGCCAGGTGTGAAATTGAGTAAGACTCAAAGTCCGACCACGGCAGAAGATGGAGAGAGAGAATGAAAGTAATTCCATATGCCTCAGCCTAGGTTCTATAATGTGTGCCATGCTGTGTACCAGACCTGATGTGTGCCTTGCCATAAGTTTGGCAGGAACGTACCAAAGTAATCTAGGAGTGGATCACTGGACAGCGGTCAATAATATCCTAAAGTACCTGAAAAAAACAAGGAAATGTTTCTCGTTTATGGAGCTGATGAAGAGGTCGTCGTAAAGGGTTACGTTGATGCTAGCTTCAACACAGATCTGAATGACTCTAAGTCACAAACCAGATACGTATTTATATTGAATGGTGGAGCTGTCGGTTGGTGTAGTTCTAAGCAGAGCGTCGTGGCAGGATCTACGTATGAAGCAGAGTACATAGGTGCTTCGGAAGCAGCGCATGGAGTCTTGATGAAGGAGTTCATATCCGATCTGGCTGTAATACACAGTGCATCGGGTCCAATGACAATCTTTTGTGACAACATTGGAGCAATTGTCATAGCCAAGGAGCCCAAGTTTAACAAGAGAACCAAGCACATCAAGCGACGCGTCAACTCCATTCGTGATTATGTCAAGGATGGAGACATAGAAATTTGCAAAGTACATACGACTCTGAATGTGGCAGACCCGTTGACTAGGCCTCTTCCATGAGCACAACACGATCAGCACCAAGACTCCATGGGTGTTAGATTCATTACAATGTAATCTAGATTATTGACTCTAGTACAAGTGGGAGACTGATTGAAATATGACCTAGAGGTAATAATAAAGTTGTTATTATTATATTTCCTTATTCATGATAAAGGTTTATTATGCATGCTAGAATTTTACTGACCGAAAACTTAACTACATGTGTGGATACATAAACAAATACCGTGTCCCTAGTGAGCCTCTACTAGACTAGCTCGTTGGTCAAAAGATGGTTAAGGTTTCCTAACCTTAGATATGAGTTGTCATTTGATAACGGGATCACATTATTGGGAGAATGATGTGATGGACAAGACCCATCCGTTAGCATAGCTTATGATTGTTTAGTTTATTGTTACTGCTTTCTGAATGTCAAATACAAGTTTTTTCGACCATAAGATCATGCAACTCCCAGACTCCGGAGGAATGCCATGTGTGCCATCGAACGTCATAACGTAACTGGGTGATCATAAATATGCTCTACAGGTATCTCCGAAGGTGTCTGTTGAGTTGGCATGGATCTATATTGGGATTTGTCACTCTGTATGACGGAGAGGTATCTCTGGGCCCGATGGGTAATACAACATCACAAGAAGCTTGCAAGCAAAGTGACTAAGAAGTTAGTTACGGGATGATGTATTATGAAACGAGTAAAGAGACTTGCCGGTAACGAGATTGTACTAGGTATCGAAATACCAACGATCGAACCTCGGGCAAATAACATACCGACGGACAAAGGGAACTACGTATGTTGTCATAAAGGTTCGACCGATAAAGATCTTCATAAAATATATATGAACCAATATGGGCATCCAGGTCCCGCTATTGGTTATTGACCGGAGAAGCGTCTCGGTCATGTCTACATAATTCTCGAACCCGTAGGGTCCGAACGTTTAACGTTCGTTGATGATATAGTATTATATGAGTTATGTGTTGGGGAACGTAGCAGAATTCAAAAAATTTCTACGCTTTCACCAAGATCAATCTAAGGAGTCATCTAGCAACGAGCATAAAGTAGTGCATCTACATACCCTTTGTAGATCGCGAGCGGAAGCGTTCGAGGGAACGTGGATGAAGTAGTCGTACTCTTCGCGTTCTTCGTCACCGATGATCCTAGCGCCGAACGGACGGCACCTTCGCGTTCAATACACGTCCGGTACAGCAACGTCTCCTCCTCCTTGATCCAGCAAGGGGGGAGGAGAGGTCGTCGGAGATCCAGCAGGACGACGGCGTGGTGGTGGATGCAGCAGGAAATCCTGCAGGGCTTCGCCGGCGCCCTGCGGAGGAGTAGGAAGTGTGATGGGAGGGGGGAGAGGCGCCAAAAGCTTGGGGTGCGGCTGCCCTCTCCCCCCCCCACTATATATAGGGGCCAGGGGGGCGCCGGCCCTGGGAGATCAGATCTCTAGGGTGGGGCGGCGGCCAGGGGGGCAGACTTGCCCCCCAAGGCATAGGGTGCGCCCCCTCCCCCTAGGATTTCAACCCTAGGCGCATGGGGGGGCCAAGTGGTGTGCCAGCCCACCAGGGGCTGGCCCCTTCCCCCTTGCGGCCTAGGGGACCCACCGGGATGGGTGGCCCCACCCGGTGGACCCCTGGGACCCCTCCGGTGGTCCCGGGACACTCCCGGTGACCCCCGGAGTTCACCCGATGGCCGAAACTGGACTTCCTATATATCATTCTTTACCTCCGGACCATTCCGGAACTCCTCGTGACGTCCGGGATCTCATCCGGGACTCCGAACAACATTCGGGTTTCCACATGCATGTATCTGTACAACCCTAGCGTTACCGAACCTTAAGTGTGTAGACCCTACGGGTTCGGGAGACACGCAGACATGACCGAGACGACTCTCCGGTCAATAACCAACAGCGGGATCTGGATACCCATGTTGGTTCCCACGTGTTCCTCGATGATCTTCATCGGATGAACCACTGTGTCAAGGATTCACTCAATCCCGTATGTTATTCCCTTTGTCTATTAGTACGGTACTTGCCCGAGATTCGATCGTCGGTATACCCGATACCTTGTTCAATCTCGTCATGGCAAGTATCTTTACTCGTTCCGTAATCCATCATCCCGTGACTAACTCCTTAGTCACTTTAAGATCATTATGATGATGTCTTACCGATTGGGCCCAGAGGTACCTCTCCGTCACACGGAGTGACAATATCCCAGTCTCGGTTCGTACCAACTCAACAGACACTTTCGGAGATACCCGTTGCGTACCTTTATAGCCACCCAGTTACGTTGTGACGTTTGGCACACCCAAAGTATTCCTACGGCATCCGGGAGTTGCACAACCTCATGGTCTAAGGAATAAATACTTGACACCGGAAAAGCTTAGGCATTACGAACTATACGATCTCGTGCTAGGCTCAGGATTGGGTCTTGTCCATCACATCATTCTCCTAATGATGTGATCCCGTTATCACTGACATCCTATGTCCATGGTCAGGAAACCGTGACCATCTATTGATCAACGAGCTACTAACTAGAGGCTTACCAGGGACTCATTATGGTTTATATATTCACACATGTATCGTTGTTTCCGTACAATACAATTCAAGCATGAATAACAGACTATTATCATGAACAAGGAAATATAATAATAATACTTTTATTATTGCCTCTAGGGCATATTTCCAATAGTCTCCCACTTGCACTAGAGTCAATAATCTAGTTACATTGTGATGAATCGAACACCCATAGAGTTCTGGTGTTGATCATGTTTTGCCCGTGGAAGAGGTTTAGTCAACAGGTCTGCAACATTCAGATCCGTATGCACTTTACAAATATATATGTCTCCATCTTGAACATAATTCTGGATGGAGTTGAAACGGCGTTTGATGTGCTTGGTCTTCTTGTGAAACCTGGGCTCTTTGGTAATGGCAATAGCTCCAGTGTTGTCACAGAAGAGAGTCATCGGGCTTGACGCGCTTGGAATGACTCCTAGGTCGGTGATGAACTCCTTCATCCAGACTCCTTCTTGTGCTGCTTCGCAAGCAGCTATGTACTCCGCTTCACATGTAGAATGCGCCACGACGCTCTGCTTGCAACTGCACCAGCTGACTGCTCCACCATTCAAAATATACACCTATCCGGTTTGTGACTTTGAGTCATCCAGATATGTGTCGAAGCTAGCATCGACGTAACCCTTTACGACGAGCTCTTCGTCACCTCCATAAACGAGAAACATATCATTAGTTCTCTTCAGTTACTTTAGGATATTCTTGACCGCTGTCCAGTGTTCCATACTGGGATCACTTTGGTACCTCCCTACCAAACTTATGGCAAGGTTCACATCGGGTCTGGTACACAGCATGGCATACATGATAGAACCTATGGCCGAGGCATAGGGAATGACACTCATCTTTTCTCTATCTTCTGCCGTGCTCGGCGACTGAGCCTTGCTCAATCTCATACCTTGTAAAACAGGCAAGAACCCTTTCTTGGACTGATCCATATTGAACTTCTTCAATATCTTGTCAAGGTATGTGCTTTGTGAAAGACCAATGAGGCGTCTTGATCTATCTCTATAGATTTTGATGCCTAATATGTAAGCAGCTTCTCCAAGGTCCTTCATTGAAAAACTCTTATTCAAGTAGGCCTTTATGCTTTCCAAGAATTCTATATCATTTCCCATCAGCAAT
This sequence comes from Secale cereale, assembly GCA_902687465.1. NCBI lineage: Eukaryota > Viridiplantae > Streptophyta > Magnoliopsida > Poales > Poaceae > Secale > Secale cereale. The sequence continues at coordinate 118,384,968 of LR738712.1, read as the reverse complement.
ATGTCATCCACATATAATATGAGAAATGCTACAGAGCTCCCACTCACTTTCTTGTAGATACAGGCTTCTCCATAAGTCTGTATAAAGCCAAATGCTTTGATCACATCATTAAAGCGAATATTCCAACTCCGAGATACTTGCACCAGCCCGTAAATCGAGCGCTGGAGCTTGCATACCTTGTCAGCATTTTCTGGATCGACAAAACCTTTCGGCTGCATCATATACAGTTCTTCCCTGAGGAAGCCAATAAGGAATGCCGTTTTGACGTCCATTTGCCATATCTCATAATCATAGAATGCGGCAATTGCTAACATGATTCTGACTGACTTCAGCATCGCTACGGGAGAGAAAGTCTCGTCGTAGTCAATCCCTTGAACTTGTCGATAACCCTTAGCGACAAGCCGAGCCTTATAGATGGTCACATTACCATCCGCGTTTGTCTTCTTCTTAAATATCCATTTATTTTCTATGGCATGCCTATCATCGGGTAAGTCCACCAAAGTCCATACTTTGTTTTCATACATGGATTCTATCTCGGATTTCATGGCTCCAAGCCATTTATTGGAATCCGGGCCCGCCATCGCTTCTTCATAGTTCGAAGGTTCACCGTTGTCTAACAACATGATTTCCAAGACAGGGTTGTCGTACCACTCTGGTGCGGAACGTGCCCTTGTGGACCTTCGAAGCTCAATAGTAACTTGATCTGTTTCTTCATGATCATCATCATCAGCTTCCTCCCTTGTCGGTGCAGGCACCTCAGGAACATTTTCCTGCGCTGCACTACTTTCCGGTTCAGGAGGGGTGACTGTCACCTCATCAAGTTCTATTTTCCTCCCACTCACTTCTTTCGAGAGAAACTCTTTCTCCAGAAAGGATCCATTCTTTGCAACAAAGATTTTACCTTCGGATCTGTGGTAGAAGGTGTACCCAATCGTTTCCTTTGGGTATCCTATGAAGACGCATTTTTCCGATTTGGGTTCGAGCTTTTCAGGTTGAAGTTTCTTGACATAAGCATCGCAACCCCAAACTTTTAGAAACGACAACTTAGGTTTCTTGCCAAACAAAAGTTCATACGGTGTCGTCTCAACAGATTTCGACGGAGCCCTATTTAAAGTGAATGCGGCAGTCTCTAAAGCATAACCCCAAAAAGATAGCGGTAAGTCGGTGAGAGACATCATAGATCGCACCATGTCCAACAGAGTACGATTTCGACGTTCGGACACACCGTTACGCTGAGGTGTTCCAGGCGGTGTCAATTGTGAAACAATTCCACAGTTCCTAAGGTGCGTGCCAAATTCATGACTTAAATATTCACCCCCACGATCCGATCGCAAGAACTTTATTTTTCTGTCACGTTGATTCTCAACCTCATTCTGAAATTCCTTGAACTTTTCAAAGGTCTCAGACTTGTGCTTCATCAAATAGATATACCCATATCTACTCAAGTCATCTGTGAGGGTGAGAACATAACGATAGCCTCCGCGAGCCTCAACACTCATTGGACCACACACATCGGTATGTATGATTTCCAACAAGTTGGTTGCTCGGTCCATTGTTCCGGAGAACGGAGTCTTAGTCATCTTGCCCAAGAGGCATGGTTCGCACGTGTCAAATGATTCATAATCAAGAGACTCCAGAAGTCCATCTGTATGGAGCTTCTTCATACGCTTGACACCAATATGACCAAGGCGGCAATGCCACAAGTATGTGGGACTATCATTATCAACTTTACATCTTTTGGCATCTACACTATGAATATGTGTATCATCACGTTCAAGATTCATCAAAAATAAACCATTGACCAGCGGGGCATGACCATAAAACACATCTCTCAAATAAATAGAACAACCATTATTCTCAGATTTAAATGAGTAGCCATCTCGCATAAGTTGAGATCCAGATACAATGTTCATGCTCAAAGCTGGTACTAAATAACAATTATTGAGGTTTAAAACTAATCCCGAAGGTAGATGTAGATGTAGCGTGCCGACGGCGATCACATCGACCTTGGAACCATTCCCGACGCGCATCGTCACCTCGTCCTTCGCCAGTCTCCGCTTATTCCCCAGCTCCTGCTTTGAGTTACAAATGTGAGCAACTGCACCGGTATCAAATACCCAGGAGCTACTACGAGCGCTGGTAAGGTACACATCAATAACATGTATATCATATATACCTTTGACGTTGCCGGCCTTCTTGTCTGCTAAGTATTTGGGGCAGTTCCGCTTCCAGTGACCCGTTCCCTTGCAATGAAAACACTCAGTTTCAGGCTTGGGTCCATTCTTTGGCTTCTTCCCGGCAACTGGCTTACCGGGCGCGACAACTCCTTTGCCGTCCTTCTTGAAGTTCTTCTTACCCTTGCCTTTCTTGAACTTAGTGGTTTTATTGACCATCAACACTTGATGTTCTTTCTTGATATCCACCTCCGCTGATTTCAGCATTGAATACACCTCGGGAATGGACCTCTCCATCCCCTGCATATTGAAGTTTAACACGAAGCTCTTGTAGCTAGGTGGGAGCGACTGGAGGATTCTGTTAACGACCGCTTCGTCTGGGAGATTCATTCCCAACTAAGACAAGCGGTTGTGCAACCCAGACAACTTGAGTATGTGCTCGCTGACAGAACTATTCTCCTCCATTTTACAACTGTAGAATGCGTCGGAGACGTCATATCTCTCAACTCGGGCATGAGCTTGGAAAACCATTTTCAGCTCTTGGAACATCTCATATGCTCTGTGGTGCTCAAAACGCTTTTGGAGCCCCGACTCTAAGTTGTAAAGCATGCCGCCCTGAACCAGGGAGTAATCATCACAACGCGACTGCCAGGCGTTCATAACGTCTTGGGTCGCTGGGAGAACGGGTGCATCACCTAGCGGTGCTTCAAGGACATATGATCTCTTGGCAGCTATGAGGATAATCCTTAGGTTACGGACCCAATCCGTATAGTTGCTACCATCGTCTTTCAGCTTGGTTTTCTCTAGGAACGCGTTGAAGTTGAGGGCAACTTGAGCGTGGGCCATTTGATCTACAAGACATATTGTAAAGATTTTTAGACTAAGTTCATGATAATTAAGTTCATCTAGTCAAATTTTAATGAACTCCCACTTAGATTGACATCTCTCTAGTCATCTAAGTGACACATGATCCGAATCGACTAGCCCGTGTCCGATCATCACGTGAGACGGACTAGTCATCAACGGTGAACATCTTCATGTTGATCGTATCTTCTATACGACTCATGTTTGACCTTTCGGTCTACCGTGTTCCGAGGCCATGTTTGTACATGCTGGGCTCGTCAAGTGAACCCTAAGTGTATTGCGTGTGTAAATCTGGCTTACACCCGTCGTATGCGAACGTTAGAGCCTATCACACCCGATCATCACGTGGTGCTTCGGAACAACGATCCTTAGCAACGGTGCACAGTTAGGGGGAACACAATTCTTGAAATTTTTAGTAAGAGATCATCTTATTTACTACCGTCGTTCTAAGTAAACAAGATGCATAAACATGATAAACATCACATGCAATCAAATAAAGTGACATGATATGGCCAATATCATCTTGCTCCTTCGATCTCCATCTTCGGGGCACCATGATCATCTTTGTCACCGGCTCGACACCATGATCTCCATCATCATGATCTCCATCAACGTGTCTTCATGAAGTCGTCACGCCAACTATTACTTCTACTACTATGGCTAACGTTTAGCAATAAAGTAAAGTAATTACATGGCGTTATTCAGTGACACGCAGGTCATACAATAATTAAGACAACTCCTATGGCTCCTGCCGGTTGTCATTATCATCGACATGCAAGTCGTGAATCCCTATTACAAGAACATGATCAATCTCATACATCACATATATCATTCATCACATCTTCTTGGCCATACCACATCACATAGCACATGCTGCAAGAACAAGTTAGACGACCTCTAATTGTTGTTGCAAGTTTTACGTGGCTTCTATAGGTTTTATAGCAAGAACGTTTCTTACCTACGCAAAAGCCACAACGTGATTTGTCAATTTCTATTTACCCTTCATAAGGACCCTGTTCATCGAATCCGATCCGACTAAAGTGGGAGAGACAGACACCCGCCAGCCACCTTATGCAACTAGTGCATGTCTGTCGGTGGAACCAGTCTCACGTAAGCGTACGTGTAAGGTCGGTCCGGGCCGCTTCATCCCACGATGCCGCCGAATCAAGATTGGACTAGTAACGGTAAGAAATTTGAGCAAACTCAACGCCCACAACTTGTTTGTGTTCTACTCGTGCAAGATGCTACGCAAAAGACCTAGCTCAGATGCCACTGTTGGGGAACGTAGCAGAATTCAAAAAAATTCTACGCTTTCACCAAGATACATCTAAGGAGTCATCTAGCAACGAGCATAAAGTAGTGCATCTACATACCCTTTGTAGATCGCGAGCGGAAGCGTTTGAAGGAACGTGGATGAAGTAGTCGTACTCTTCGCGTTCTTCGCCACCGATGATCCTAGCGCCGAACGGACGGCACCTCCGCGTTCAACACACGTCCGGTACAGCAACGTCTCCTCCTTCTTGATACAGCAAGGGGGGAGGAGAGGTCGTCGGAGATCCAGCAGCACGACGGCGTGGTGGTGGATGCAGCAGAAAATCCTGCAGGGCTTCGCCGGCGCCCTGCGGAGGAGTAGGAAGTGTGACGGGAGGGGGGAGAGGCGCCAGAAGCTTGGGGTGCGGCTGCCCTCTCCCCCCCACTATATATAGGGGCCAGGGGGGGCGCCGGCCCTGTGAGATCATATCTCCAGGGTGGGGCGGCGGCCAGGGGGGCAGACTTGCCCCCCAAGGCATAGGGTGCGCCCCTCCCCCTAGGGTTTCAACCCTAGGCGCATGGAGGGGGAACCCAAGTGGTGCGCCAGCCCACCAGGGGCTGGCCCCTTCCCCCTTGCGGCCTAGGGGACCCACCGGGATGGGTGGCCCCACCCGGTGGACCCCCGGGACCCCTCCGGTGGTCCCGGGACACTCCTGGTGACACCCGGAGTTCACCCGATGGCCGAAACTTGACTTCCTATATATCATTCTTTACCTCCGGACCATTCCGGAACTCCTCTTGACGTCCGGGATCTCATACGGGACTCCGAACAACATTCGGGTTTCCACGTGCATGTATCTCTACAATCCTAGCGTTACCAAACCTTAAGTGTGTAGACCCTACGGGTTCGGGAGACACGCAGACATGACCGAGACGACTCTCCGGTCAATAACCAACAGCGGGATCTGGATACCCTTGTTGGTTCCCACGTGTTCCTCGATGATCTTCATCGGATGAACCATTGTGTCAAGGATTCACTCAATCCCGTATGGTATTCCCTTTGTCTATCGGTACGGTACTTGCCCGAGATTCGATCGTCGGTATACCCGATACCTTGTTCAATCTCGTCATGACAAGTCTCTTTACTCGTTCCGTAATCCATCATCCCGAGACAAACTCCTTAGTCACTTTGAGCTCATTATGATGATGTCTTACCGAGTGGGCCCAGAGGTACCTCTCCGTCACACGGAGTGACAATATCCCAGTCTCGGTTCGTACCAACTCAACAGACACTTTCGGAGATACCCGATGCATACCTTTATAGCCACCCAGTTACGTTGTGACGTTTGGCACACCCAAAGTATTCCTACGGCATCCGGGAGTTGCACAACCTCATGGTCTAAGGAATAAATACTTGTCACCGGAAAAGCTTAGGCATTACGAACTATACGATCACGTGCTAGGCTCAGGATTGGGTCTTGTCCATCACATCATTCTCCTAATGATGTGATCTCGTTATCACTGACATCCTATGTCCATGGTCAGGAAACCGTGACCATCTGTTGATCAACGAGCTAGTAACTAGAGGCTTACCAGGGACTCATTGTGGTCTATATATTCACACATGTATCGTTGTTTCCGTACAATACAATTCAAGCATGAATAACAGACAATTATCATGAACAAGGAAATATAATAATAATACTTTTATTATTGCCTCTAGGGCATATTTCCAACATTATGTATGTTGGTGACCGAATGTTGTTCGGAGTCTCGGATAAGATCATGGATATGACGAGGAGCTCCGAAGTAGTCCGGAGGTGAAGATTGATATATGGGATAATAGTGTTTGGTCTCCGGATGGGTTCCGAAATTCGCCGGAAGGAGTTTCGGATGTTTCCCGAAATGTTCAGGTATGAGAACACTTTAATTGGGCCAAGGGGTAAAGCCCACGAGGTTTTAGGAAGGTGCAAAATAAGTTTTGCGGAGACTGGGGGGCAGACGCCAGGGACCCTGGCGTCTGGTCCTGGAGTTCGAGAAGGACTCTTGTCTTGTGTACCAAACCGACTTTGAGGAGGCTATTTCTCCAAGAAACAACCCCATGGCTCAACATAAATAGAGGGTCAGGGCTAGCACCCGGAACACATCAAGATTCACCAAGCCGTGTGCCGGTAACCCCGCCCCTTCTAGTTTATCCTCCTTCATAGTTTTCGTTGTGCTTGGCGAAGCCCTGCGGAGATTGGTTTTCACCACGCCGATGTCTTGCCGGAACTCATCTATTACTTCACTCCTCTTACTGGATCAAGAAGGTGAGGACGTCATCGAGCTGAACGTGTGCTGAACGCAGAGGTGTCGTATATTCGGTACTTGATCGGGACGGATTATGAAGGTGTACGACTACATCGACCGCGTTGATTAACGCTTCCGCTTAGCGATCTTCGAGGGTATGAAGATGCTCTCCTCTTTCTCATAGCTATGCACCTCTATGGATAGATCTTACGTGCGTAGATTTTTTTTTTCATGCAACGTTACCCAACATGTCTACAAGTCGGCATTAGCGTTTTTACACCATAAAAATCCAAATAGCACGATTGTACGCTTAGCCCTGAGATGAGTGTTTCACACACACATATACACGCGGCTGTTGCAGCGAAATATAACAAATACAGAAAGACTAGTCACAATCATACAGGTCCGCATGGAAGCGAAAGGACAGAGATACTAATTTTAATTTATGTTTTGGCAGGGAAACCAATTTTTGTCTGGCTTCGCAGGGTATCGCAAACGTGTACCATGAGAAGAACGACTGGGCAACTGAACGCAGGTGCTTTTGCTTTTGCGTTCCATTTCTAGAAGCGAGAGCAGGGCACGTAATCAGCTTATTGCTGCCAAGACGTGTGGCTGCTCCCCAAGAGAACAAGTCCATGTTCAAGAAAACATTATGAACGGAATTGGTCAAGTTTAGAACTGTCATTCGAAGATCAAAGTCTACACTAACCAGACCTGTATAGGTATGCTTTTTTTTGGCTGCGAGAAAACTTATAAAGAGCACGTGTTGGACTATATTAGTTTCATGAAGAGGACCATCATCTTTTTTGGTTTGTTTTATTGTTTTATTTTTATTTTCTTATGAGGAAATAGTTGGTTGGATTCAATAGTACAAATTCTTTCCTAAATAGCTGAGACAAATAATCACAATTGTTGAACACACACGAAGATGTATCGTATTGTCACCTAAAAAAGGGACACATGAAATAGGATCTTGCTAAGTGTAGGATTATCGATTACCCTGATCTTGGATGAAAATCTTTGAACTAACAAATCTAGTTCCCAAACCAGGAAAGAGACTATACCTACGCATATATTTTAATAAGTTTGATGGCATCCCCCAAAAAAAGAGTCTGATAGCAATAATTCTTCGAGGTCAAAAGTGAAAAATATCCTCCGTCTTTCACAAAAGTTCTTATAACTTACAAAAATTTCTCCGAGGTTGGAGTCGGCATCGAGCTGCTGAAGCTCATAGAGATAATTTGTTTTTTTTTATTTTCTGGGTAAAGATAAATTGGTCTTGTAAAATCAGATCGACGATTTGGACAAGCTGACTGGCTCAGTTGGCTTCCTCGGTCTGGTTGGGACCGTAGATATCATTTAGAGGCCCTTCTTATAGATTTGCATCGCCAATAGGAGGCGTACTTGCAACAACGTGGCCTTCTAAATTCAATCGTAAAGGACGACGTGTTAACTGCCTTTTTTGTGATTGCCGACGACACACGTTGAGTCGTTGCACTATTTTTAATGGGGTTTGTGTTTCGGATCTTGTTATCATTCTTAGGCATGTTTGTGATTTCTTTGTTCGCTGCTCGCCCTTTGTCCAGGTTGCTTAT
>LR738712.1:118333083-118374596 GCA_902687465.1 Secale cereale | reverse complement strand
GGTCGCGTGAGGCTCGTGTTTTGATAGCCGAGAATACGGACCTCATGATTCCAGACAGAGGAAATCGATGTTGTTGTTTCTTCGTCTAACTCTAATACTGCTCCTAGTCCGGACGGGTTTTCAATCACCTTTTTCAAGAAATTCTGGCATGTTCTTGAGGAGTTGGTGTACGCAGTTATCCAAGGCTTTTACCTTGAACCGTAGATATTTTGAGACTGAATTATGTGATTCTCTCATTGATCCAGAAATTGAAGGGTGTAGATTCCATTCATCAATATAGACTTATTGCTCTCATCAATAACTTTGCTAAATTGCCTCCTGGGGCATTTGCTAGTCGGCTCCCTCCTGATGGCTGCTGCTCATCGTGTTATTGGCTCTTCTCAAACTGCTTTCATTAAAGGTCGTTTTATTCTTGATGTGATTCTAATTCTTCATGAAATTGTTCACAATCTAAGGTCCAGAGGTACTAGGGCTCTTATTCTTAAACTGGATTTTGAAAAAACATGTGACTCTGTTAGTTGGGATTTCCTCTGCTATGTGCTTTTGGCTAAGGGTTTTAATGGTGCATATGTTCATTGTTTGATGCCGTTTGTCAGTGGCGGCCACATGGTCGTTGCCGTCAATGGGGTTGTTGGCCCCCTACTTTACCAATGGTCATGCCTTGCGGCAACAGGGGCATATAGCTCCTCTTCTGTTTAACTTTGTTGCTGGTGCGATGTCGTGTATCTTGTCTAGGGCTGCTCATGCTGTCCATATTCTACCAGTGGCCTCCCACCTAATTTCTTCTGGGCTCTCACATATTTAGTATGCAGACAACACAATCATCATTGTTGAGCTCAATGATCTCTATATCGCTAACTTGAAGTTTATTCTCCTCTGTTCTGAAGCTCTTTCTGGACTCAAGACTAATTTTAACAAGAGCGAGGTCATTCTCACGGGCTCCTCGGATGAGGGGGTTCTCCATGTGGCTAATTTTATTAATGGTTCCCTTGTTTCCCATTTTAGTATCTCGGCATGCCCATCTCTCCTTTTAAACTATGTACCAAAGACTTTACCCCGACTGTCATTAAAGTAGGAAATCATGCCATGGCATGGTCGTTACAATACCTCGGTTGGCAAAGATTATTTGATTAATACTTGTATTTCCTCCTTGCCTATGTTTCTAATGGGTTTTTACCATCTCGCCGAAGGGAGTCACGCCAGTTTTGACAAACAATGTAGAACTTCTTGTTGGAACACGATTGATAACAAATGCTCTATACAGTTTGGGGACAACTGCCCTTTGGAGACACATAATATGGTCAAGCAGGAGCTACAAGTACAAAATTCAGATTTTGAGGGGAAGTACCTCCGGCTACCAACCCCAAATGGTCGCATGAACAGGGGGAAATTTCAGATGTTGCAGGCTAGCCTAACTAAGCGTGTTATGGCATGGGGTGATACACTCTCTCATGCGGGAAAGGAAACACTTATAAAATCTGTCCTCCAGGCAATCCCAGGTACATCATGGGAGTCTTTAAATTGCCACATTCTGTATGTGATGATCTCACCCGATTAGTGCAAAATTTTTGGTGGGGATCGAGGCAAGGAAAAAGGAAAACCCACTGGTTGGCTTGGGATAAAATTATTGAACCCAATGGAAAGGGAGGTCTTGGATTCCCCGACTTTCGAATGTTCAACCAAGCTTTGCTCGCGCGGCAAGCCTGGCGACTCTTAACCAAACCAGACTCCTTATGTTCCCAAGTCCTAAAAGCTAAATATTATCCTAATGGGGCCCTTGAGGATACAGCTTTTGCAGGTAATGCGTCGCCTACTTGGCATGCCATCCAACATGGTCTCGAGCTGCTCAAGAAAGGCCTTCTATGGCGCATGGGCAATGGAAAGAGGATCCGCATTTGGCGTGACCCATGGATTCCGAGGCCGACGTCGTATCGGCCAATCACAGTGCGTGGCACATGTCGGCTGCGACGTGTGGCTGACCTTCTGGATGACCATGGCCGATGGAAGGTGGAGCTGCTTCACCAATACTTCCAGGACCCTGATGTGGAGTACATCCTTGTGATCAAGGCAAGCCCACGAGGACTGGATGACGTCCTCTCCTGGGCGCCAGACGGCCGCGGCATCTTCAGCGTGAGAAGCGCGTACAAGCTTGCTCTGGAGGAGCAAACCAGGACCACCGCGTGCGCCATGAGCAGGGCACCGGACGGCACTCGTGCCATCTAGAAGACAGTGTGGGGGTGCCCTGTTCCCCCCAAGGTACGTGTATTTGCATGGCGTGTTGCGACAAACTCTTTGGCTACCCTAGAAAACAAGAAGAGAAAGCTCGAGATTTCTGATATTTGTTCTTTGTGCGGAATGTAACGAGAGGATACATTCCATGCTCTCTGCAGATGTCCCATGGCGCGGACACTATGGACGGCAATGGGAAACACGCTGCGGATGCCGGAAGTGGAGAACATCATCAACACTGGTCCTGAATGGATAATTCACCTGCCTGAGGGATGCACTCATGAAGAGCGTCTTCCAGTGCTAATGACTCTATGGAGGAATTGGTACGTCCGAAATGAAATACACCATGAGAAGCCGGCACCACCGATTGAAGCATCCAGAAGGTTCCTTTGCGGTTATATTGATAGTCTGCTCACCATTCAGCAATACCCCACTTCCGATATAGCTAAAGGGAAGATGGTTATCTCCTATGGTGATCTAAAGAACAAGAAAATGTCTGATGCAACAGTGGCAAAACTGCAGTCAAACTCCAGAGCGCTGGGGCAAGCCGCCGATGGGGTGGGTGACACTCAATGTAGACGGAGCTTGGCGAGAAGAAGACGGCACGGGAGGAGCCGGAATGATGTTGCGAGACCATGAAGGGGTGGTCATTTTTGCCTCCTGCCAGTTCATCCAACGCTGCACCAGTGCACTCGAGGCGGAGGTTGTAGCGTGCATGGAGGGCTTGACCCTTGCTCTCGAATGGAGCAGAGCCCCTCTCATTATTGAGGCGGACTGCACGTTGGCGGCAAGCATGTTGTACGATCCTGAGCTCAATAGATCACCGGTTGCATCTCTGATAGAAGCAACGAAGCGGCACCTTGCGGCTGGGCGTCAACATGTAATTAAAGTGATCAAGAGAGAACAAAAATAGTGTTAGCCATGCTTTGGCCCAGATGGGGTGATCTGTACCCAGAACAGCCGTTTGGCTGCGTTCGGTCCCTGAAGAGGTTGACTTGCTATGTCAACAGGATTGTAATGACAACATTTGAGTAATGAATTTTTTTTCATTCGCACAAAAATGGAAACTCATGTGCAAACCCAGAAACCTTGGGAGCTGACCATCCTAAACACTTTGATCTGAACAAATGTTTCATCATTAAATGGCGGTGGAGAATTCTAACGGGTGATCACTCTTCCTTGTGGTTTCAAATTTTAAAAGCGAAATGTTTTCTAAAACATACCCCTTTGTTTGTCTCCGCGGCTGGTGCCTCTCAGTTTTGGCAGGATTTGGTGGGTGTTAGGGACGAGTTCCGATGTCATGTTGGTAATGGAGCCTCCATTCTTTTTTGGCTGGATTGGTGGCACGGTGATACACCTCTATCAATTTAACGATTCTCTTTTCGTATTACTCTTCTATGTCTATTTCCATCTCAGAACTCTCTAGAAATAATTGAGAACTCGGTTTTTGACGTTCACTCTCTCTTGAAAGAGCTAGTGGAGTGGGAACGTCTTGCTCCTATCTTCCCTATGCTCTCTGACCTAGCCGACCTAGTCACCTGGCCCCATAATGCCTTTGGTCGTTTCTGTGTGAAATCTCTATATTCGAGACTTATTATTGGCTCCCCTACGACCAAGTTCAAGCACATTTGGCGTGCTAGGGTTCCTCTTAGAATTAAAAAATTATGTGGCAAGCTATTCGGGAAAGCTCCCAGTCGCTGACCAAATTCATAAGCGCAATGGACTTAGGTCTAAATGGTGTGCTCTTTGTGGTTCGCGTGAAGATTCTGATCATATTTTCTTTGGTTGTCATCAGGCCAAGCTCTTCTGGAGCTGCATCCGGTCGTGGGTGGGTGTAAATTGGTATCCTTCCTCATTTGGTGATCTTCACCCTCTTGCCAATCAGTTGGTTCTGCGGAGTAGGCATTTATTTTGGCTTGGTTTAGCAACAATGTGTTGAGTCCCTTGGACTACTAGGAGAAATTTTACTATTGATCATATTTTCCCTAATCGTGCGGCTGATTGCTTGCATAAATTGATAACTTTTCGGCAGCAGTGGAAATTATTGACTAAGGAGACGGACCGATCTATGAAGCAATTGACCTCGCATTTGAAGTCTTGGGCTTATACTTTGATTCATCAAGATATAGTTGCCTCCTCGTGATGTCTTAGAGTTTCTCGCTCCCGTAGCTAGTCCTTCCTTTTGTCTGTTGGTAGTAGGTTGTTGGCCTGCATGCCAATTAGGTCTATGAATAATGCCAAATCAAATACTAAATCCAAAAGTTCATGGATTTGAAAAAAGTTCATGAATACAAAATAAGTTCACGAATTCGAGAAAAAGTCTACGCATTAGCATAAGTTAATAAATTTGAAAAAGTTCACCAGTACAAAAGTGTTCACAAGATATGAAAATTTTCATTGATGTGAAAAACAGTTCACAAAATTTTAATTTTTTCTATAAATTTGAAAAATGTTTGCGCATTCAAAAGAGTCCGCGAATTTGGGAAAAGGTCATGATCTAAAAAATCATGAATTTTGATAAAACTTCATGGATTTGAAAAAATGACAAAAATAAAAAAATTGGAAAACTAAAAGAAGAAGAGAAAAGGAAAATAAAAAAATAGAACAAGAAGGAAAACCAGCAGGCAGAAGCTTCCAAAATCATAATACGGCATCTGAAACCTACACGTGGTGTGAACGGGAAGAAGAACAAAATGGGTCAGCCCATTCCCTGTTAGTTAGGGTTGTTAGCACGCCACAAGCGAATTTGGATGTCATTGGTTGTCCAGATGTGTGCATTTTTCTCTTTTATACTTTGCTATTACTTAATGAGACCCACACAGATATGCTTTCTAATATATCGATCTCGACCTTTTCTGATGCCACTGAGAAGTCACCCCGGTCGTTTTGATATGGCCTGGAGGTTAAAACAGATTGGGATATTATAGTATAGGTACCTAGTGTAGTTGGGAGTCATAGACCGGAGGTCGCACAGGGAATTTACCCATATTCGGGCCTCCATGATGGAGTAATACACTAGATCCTGATTGTATTTGTTGTGGATGGTGGGTATACCTGGAGCGAGGGATTACAGAGAGATGTACAAGTCTACCGAGAGTTGTTTCTATGAGAGTAAATAGGAATGGGAGCTCTCTTGCCTCTTCTTATATACACATTGGAGGCTAGGTTTTTACTAGGAGAGATGCGATCTATCCCTTCCTTCGGGCTCCCTCCTGTCGCTGGACGCACGGTGGGCCTCGTGGGCCTACCAATAGGCATGTTGCCGGACCCCTCCAGTGAGCAACCACCGATGTATGACACCGTCAGAGCTCTACATCAATTAGGTACATACTTCATGGGTTCATCTTCGATGAGCTCTACATAACTTAGATTTCATTGCACACACGCAACGATCATCGCACCTCTCAGCCACAAGCCACATAACCGACTGCACACGGCAACATACGTGCGACCCTGTGGTAGGGACGTAGCCAGACAAATTTGGTTTTGGGTTGGGGCCTACCCCTATCAAGCCCTGAACTCTATGAACTTAAGTAGTACTCCTTTCGTTTCTTTTCTACTCCGCGTATTAGGTTTCTCTAAAGCCAATCTCTTCAAAGTTTGATCAAACGTAAACAGATATTGTTGTCTATTGACATTCATAACACAAAAGCTATATCATAAGATCCATTATGAAATATATTTTTCTATTATATTTATTTGATAATATAGATAGTAATATTTTTCAATGTAGTTTTGTTGGCTTTTAACAAATATAATACACAGAGTAAAAAAAACAGAGAGAGTATATGGTCTAACCAGGAACCTAACTTATGCACTAGGGCATTTGGTGCTACCGGTGCACCCGATCCCTATAGCTACCATTTGAAGCATTGAAAAAACACCTAAAAATATGTGTGTGGATGTAAGTACAATATATATGCACTATGGTATAAACTTTCAGGTCCAAACTGAAAACAAATACTACCTCTGTCCGTTGGTATAAGATAATTGAACTAAAAAACGTCTTATATTAAGGGAAAGAGGGAGTATATAGAAACGAAAAAAGAAACAAGTGTGAATAGTAGCTACCGTGAATTTGGCCTTGAATTCGGCCCATTTTGTTATCATCAATGAGATTTGTCATTTTCGTTTCTCATGTAATGTTTTGGCTTTGGATCTGAAAAAATTATAGCACGGTGTGTTCTTGTTAGTATTATGACAAAAAAGGAGATTTGGACTTATTGGACAATTTAAGATGGCTAAATCAAAACGGGTGCGGCCGTAGTACCAAATGACACAGTGCACCAAATATTTCCCCTGGTCAAACCAAGTGATTAAAAACTATGCATTTATTTATTGTTAATCACCAAGAATTACTGGGTTCAGCTGCTATGTCACTATGTCAGATTAGCCATTGACATTCGGTGCTGCTGTTCCAGTGTTCATGTGTCCGTGGGATTGCACGCACCGCCATTTCCTCCCAGCTTTAGGTAAACTTCGTCCCTGTCAAATAAAAAGGAGAAAAAGAAGTCGATCTCGTCTACTTGCTGGCCTTTTCCGTTCAATAACCACGCGGTACCTGTCCATATCGCTTGGCGCTCGGTACGTATATATGCAGCGAAAATATCGCGGGAAATCAGCAGTCGAAGCAGACCGCCCCCATTCGCTTCACGAAGGTGGCGTCCGGTGAAAAGGCTCCAGAAAAGTGCAGAGTATCGTGAAGCAACGGGCGCATCCCAGCCGCGCGCGTGGGTGAAGTATGTTTTAAGAGCAATGCTACACGTACAAACATTTACAGGCTTTTACAGGATGGGTTAACCTTAATTGGTCAATAGGTGAGCGGGGCGGCCCACCCCCCTTAAAATCAGGGGGGGAGAAAGTTTATGATTGGTTGTTAGATAGAAAGAGCGTGTAAAAACTTGTAAATCTTTGTATGTCTAGCATTTTTGATGTTTTAAACCTTGACTTTGTAGAGCTCGTCGGAAATGAACCCCCACCTTCGAATCCCTGGAGTCTACACCCTGTACTCACCGATCCCGGTCAATCTTAACCTTACACCTGTTTGGCGCATCGGGAAAAATATATCCCGGCTGGGATCACAGGCTACTCTCACTAACATGTCAACCCTGCACGCCATATGACATCTTCTTTTTTTGCGGGGAGCATCTAAGATCGAACCGATGGTCGTGGCAAGTTTCCAGGTCGCAGCCCTGTTACCACAGCCGCAACTCCTCCGAGTGAGATGCGTCGTTCTTGTCGACCAGCAAACTGATCAGGTCCCAGAAGGCCTCGCCTGCCTACGGTAGCAGCACGGAGACGAGGCCAGCGACTATGGCCTGCAATGTTAAATCCTCCGTAACAAACCAATCAGTAGCTAGCTTCATGTATCTCTTGGCCTTAATAAATCGTAGTGTGCCTGCAACGAATTGGACATGCTAACTTGCTCCAGTACATCAGTGATGTGTGGTATATCCGTATATGAAAGCAGAGGAGTCGTGGTGAGCTCCGCTGAATCCTGATGCTATCTTGTTTGCTGCGCAATGCAGTAGGTCGCCGTGAGGGTCGAAGGGAGGAGCCGACGCCGACGAGGGGGTCACGAGCGTGAGATTGCGACCTCAGACACCTCGCTTGTCTCCGACGTAGCGCTACCATGCTACCTAAGCACCTCCCGTAGCGGCAACCGTTCGTCGAACAGTTGGTGTGCGTGCACTCCCCGGCAGCTCACCACGCCTCCGAGCTAGCTACGACAACCCATGTGACTCCCCATGACTCGCGTTCGTATTCCCGCCTCCCTGGATGAGCACCACTCACTCCCTCTCCCTCGATTTCTTCATCCAATGCCCGCGCTAGGTCGCTGCTCTGCCGCCAGAGCATGCCAAGCCGAACGAGTGCATGTCGCTCACCGTGCTGGGTGGACGGCGCATCACTGTAGGACTGACATCACGAGCAAGACACGCGATTCGGAAGGCCTCATCTGCCTCGTTGATTAATCAAAGTGCAACATCGTCGTCAGTACGGGCACTCATTGGAGCCGACGCCGCACGAAGCCGAGGTCATTGATCTGGTGGCCTACACAACCTTGCAATACGTGTAGCGGAGGAAAAGACGAGCCGCGCGAGCAGGCCTGAGCACGCCCAGAGCAGGCCACAAGACTTGCAGCGGGGGCACACTAATGGCGTGTCTGTAGGCGGCATGGACTGGTAGGCGTTGCGTGTGCTGAACCGATGTCGATAGGTAGTGGGGTGATGCTAGGAGCTGGTCTTGGATAGTGGCGGTCGTGTGCATGACCTGCAGCAAGCCCGTCGAAATGCCCAACGAAGGAGCTGCCGGGTTTCCTGCGAGACAGAGAGAGAGATCGAGGAAGAAGATGAATATGACATGTGGACCAATGCAGTCATTGAGACTAAAGGGTGATCCCCGCCGGGATAGACCTTTTCCTTACGAGCCAAATTGTTATAGACAGGATCGGGGGTTGAGATTGACCGGGATCAGTAAGTACAGGGTACAGACTTCAGGGATTCAAAGGTGAGGGTTCATTTGCGACGAGCTCTACAAAACTGAAGGTTTAAAACAGACTTCACTCCGCGCGCGTCGGCAGCGGCAGGATCACGCGTCACGCAACACGAGGTGGTAACCACATCGCGCCTCTAGTGCGCCCGAACGGACGCCACGTGCCGGGCAGCCAGTGGCCAAGACCGGCCGCGCGCCATACACCGACGCCGTGCGGGTCGGCGACTACGACACGATGATGGCCCTCCACCGCCGTTTCCGTTTCTCCCCGCGTGTCACGACACCTCCACGACGTGTGCGCCTCCGCGCTCGACACGTGTGGAGTTCGTGCTTACTTTCTCTTCGTCCGGCCGACGCCTCACCATGCTATAAATAGCGAACAGCAGAACGGAACTCCGTTCTCTGCTTCACCACGCTCCCAGACCTACCACGGAAGCCGTAGACATACACGCATTTTTCTCATCTGCAAGCAAGAGGCCGGCGTTTCGTACGTGATACATTCCGGTCGTCGCATAGCACGTCCGACGAAGCTGAGATCGATGAGGCCCGACGCCGGCGCCGCGGGGAGCATGGCGTCCATGGAGTGGGAGCCCAAGGCGCTCTCCCTTCACGAGCTCAAGTACGCGAGGGTGAGACACCGCCACCGATCTTTCTCAGGACGCATCAACCGAGATCGACACCGATCTTCAGTTAGGACTACTATCCTCTAACATGTTAGTACGTATCCACTTCTGCAGGAGGCGGCGCTGTACGTCCTGAAAACGCACTCCTCGGAGGACGCCGTCCGAATCTTCACCGAGGTACGTGTATAGACGACCTGCTGTACCTACAATCTGGATCCAGCAATTCCTTCATCGTCAGTTTCTGTCTCGCTCTCAGTTTTGTGATGGACTAACAGAACCAGCTGGTATTAATGGAACTTGCTGCGTCCTGCAGGGTCTCAAGCCGGTGCTGGGCGTCCGGAGGGACTCCATGGCCGACTCCGACGAGGACGACGACCATGGTGACGAAGACTATGACATGTTCAATCCCTACGTGTTTCTTGACCATGACAGTACCTGCTGCCATCATCAATACGGACGCACCGCCGAGGAACGAGATGTTGCTACCGCGCCCTTCTAATTAGCTTCACGCACCACCTATTAACTACTCCCTCTGTCCTATAATATAAGAACATTTTTTACACTAGTGTAGTATCGAAAACGTTCTTATATCATGGGACGGAGGGAGTAGCTTAGATCAGCTGTAAATATATATTATTCTTCCCATGATATTCATACAATTTTTTGGTAGAAGTGGTAGTCTACTTTCTCCCTAGTCGAGAAGGCATTTTTTTACAGGTTCGGAAAGGCATGTAGAACTATGAAGATTTTAGAGTGTTATAGGAATAAATTCGTTGGGATAATTAAGGGATACTTTGCTTATTAGCAACAGATTTACTCGTCATTGGTTGCCCTCCTTCGTAAGGGTCGCGTAGGCGCAACGCACCCCTCAGATTGTATATGTAACCTTCCATCATCAATAAAGAACACGGTTTCATCATTTACTTTTCTATCTGACGTCTTATAGTACAAGGGTCACGCAAATACCTAAACTATTTTCTAGAGATGGAATCGCTTTCTAATACGTTATCTTGCTGGCAGTATAAAATCATCTATTTATAAGTTGATAGATCTAGTGATATCACTAGATTCATATATAGATGGTTCTCGGTGAAATCTCAGTTCTGTATCGATTCATATGTAGATGGTTCTTGACTTCTGAGTCGAAAAGAACACGGTTTCATCATTTACTTTTCTATCTGACGTCTTATAGTACAAGGGTCACGCAAATACCTAAACTATTTTCTAGAGATGGAATCGCTTTCTAATACGTTATCTTGCTGGCAGTATAAAATCATCTATTTATAAGTTGATAGATCTAGTGATATCACTAGATTCATATATAGATGGTTCTCGGTGAAATCTCAGTTCTGTATCGATTCATATGTAGATGGTTCTTGACTTCTGAGTCGAAAATGTAACGGACATTTTGTAAAATCAACAAGTCATTTATAACTTACTGATATCGGTATATTTTCATATATCCAACGGACATTTTGTAAGATCAATAAGTCATTATATAACTTATTGATATCGGTATATTTTCATATATCTAACGGAGTGAGTTCCTTATTCGCAAGGTGCAAGGTGAAAGATTATCCAACGGAGTTAGTTCCTTATTCGCAAGGACAACTCCTACATTGATGATTACCATGTTAATCATGTAATTATCTAAATACTAAATCCTATATCGATGATTACCATGCATGTTAAGCATGTAATTATTCAAATGATAAAATTGAAATGAAAAATTTCCATAAACCCTTGAGCACATTCACTGATACACTATGTTTTTTATATCCAGATTGTATTAGAGAAATTGATTGCGGGCAAGTTTTATTCGGCTATAATTTTCATGGTTGTTTGTTTTTTAGACCATATGAGATGATGAAAGTGCGATATTGAGACAAAGTTTTATATCCCTGTGTCATTGGATCCACCACACATAATTGGTTGGGGCTCAAAAATATATTTTGATATATCGAAGGCATCAAACTTTTTTGATAATCTTTCAGTTTCAGATAAATATGAACATCAATTTCATTAGATACATCGAGCAGATCCCTATACCTTATATCATAGATAATGTTTGTGTTTCTATTAGGTGTGTTAGCCATCTAATAAAAGTCTTCGAAACAGACCTCGTGGCTACATGCATCAACCATTATCTCAAAGATAATATTGATTGTGTTGCGTGGATACAAACAGGTTACATAATAAGTAATATAGTTATATTGCATATCTTGCAAATCAAATCACACGATTTATTTATTCACGAAGTCTCTACCAACTTCAATATTCTAAAAATGTGTTCAAGAAATTTGTATGTGACGGCTTCAGAATTTGCGGAATTCAGGGGAGTATCTTCATGCATTGTTCATGTTCAATGCATCATATTATACTCTTGTTTCTCTTCAGAAGTTCACTATACATATTCTCATGAAGGTTTTTAAATAGTTAATATCATCATGAGATCATATCATTACTAGGAAAGGGCTATAGATGATATGGCCTCTAATGGCGCACCAGACACATGGTGCGCCATTATTATATAGTATTGACGCACCATGTGTTGGTGCGCCATTAGAATGGTAGACACTAATGGCGCACCAGACCCTCGGTGCGCCATTAGTAACAAATGTTTTTTTTCAGAAATACTAATGACGCATCATGGCACAGTGCGCCATTACTAGTTTAACTAGTAATGGCGCACCTCCAACTCAGTGTGTCAGTACTATATATTTTTTTTTTTTGCAAAACTATTAATGGCGCACCTCAAGCTGGTGCGCCATTAGTAACCCTGGTTACTAATGGCGCATTTGCGAGTGATGCGCCATTAGTAACCTGGGACCAGCTAGATATTTTGGACAGCCACACCTACACACTCACTTTCCCCACTTCATTCTCTCCACCTCCTCCTCCAAGCTTGTGTCGGCTGACTCCTCCTCATCACCTCATTTGCACCATAGGTTCATCAAAATTAAGTGGTTAAATTACCTTTTTTTGATAGGTAAGTAAGGGGGAAAGCTATCTTTATGTTGCAGATCTATATTTTTTCTCCCTCGAGCTCCAACAACCGTGCACATGCACTTTTTATGGCCTAGCTAGATCTATGTATATTTGTGGTGTTGCATATGTTTGTGGTGTTGCATATATGTTTGTGTTTGCACGTACTGGTATTTGAAATGCGATAGTTGCCAATATTTTGCCGAAATGTTGATTCATTTCCGTTTCGCGAGAATTTTGGCACTATGCACTCTCTTTGGTCCTATTTTTAGGGAAAGTCATGCCAAATTTTTTCTTGGTTCTAAAATATCGTTTTGCTCAACCCCGCAGGCGACCATGGTCCGCACGATGACCGAAGGCATCGTGAATAGGTTTTTGAGCTCCGCGAAGGACGAGATGCTTTAAAAGAACGAGACGGAGATGAGATGTCCGTGTCGAAGATGCAAGATGAAGAGCCTTATTGAGGACCCGGATTCCGGGCAGGTGCGGGATCACCTGCTCTTGCGTGGTTTCATGGTTGGCTATCGGTGGCAAGGTGATGAAGATGACTACGAAGTCGTCCATGGCCGGGCAAGAAATGAGGAAGGGCAGCAAGACAACCACCGCGGCGAGGGCGGGCGAGAAGACGAAGAATCTCCAGGACATGATCACGATGGTGATGCTGTACACAGTCATCATGTAGAAGATGCCGGACATGATGATGAGGAAGATCAAGATGAAGGGCATGATCATGATCTAGATGAAGATGCCGGAGCAGACGACGATGGAGGCAGGGTGCAGAACCCTCATATTCAAGAGCTGCTTCTCAAGCAGATGGATAACGCAAGAGCTACCGCCCGAGAGAAAGCCAAGCTGTATCAACTGGAGATAGACGCAGTTACTCCATTGTATGAAGGATGCAGGCCCGAGGATACCCGCTTGAAAGTAACGCTCATGGCTCTGGAGATGAAGGTAGAACACAAAATGACCGACGCATGCTTCGACGAGAACATGTCATTCTGGCACGAACGTCTTCCCAAGGGGAACAAGTGCCTGACCAGTTTCGAGGAGGCAAAGAAAATCGTGTGTCCTCTGGATTTACCGCACGTGAAATACCATGTGTGCATGAACAATTGCATCATTTATCGGGATGAGCACGCGGAGTCTACCATATGCCCGGTGTGCGGCGTCACTCGATACAAGAAGCGGAAGAAAGCTCCTCGAAAAATGGTGTGGTACTTTCCGATCACTCCTCGTCTGCAGCGGTATTTCGCGGACCCTAAGGTAGCAAAGCTCCTGCGTTGGCACGCGGGTAGGGAGGAGAAGAAGCGAGAAGATGACGGAAATGATCCGGAGATAAATAAAAAAGACAAGATGTTGAGTCACCCTAAGGATGCGAGCCAGTGGCAAGCGTTGAACTTCGAAGACCTAGAATTTGGGAACGATCCAAGGAACATCGTGCTGGGCGCGAGCACCGATGGAGTCAATCCGTTTGGCAGCCAGAGAAGCACACATAGCACATGGCCTGTGTTTGTGTGGATGTACAACCTTCCCCCTGGTTCTGCATGAAGAGGAAGTACATTCACATGAGTATGCTAATTGAAGGGCCGAAACAACCAGGGAACAACATCAATCTGTATCTGGGGCTGCTGAAAGAGGAGCTAGACACGCTGTGGAAAACGCCAGCCAATACGTGGGACGCCGCAGAGAAAAAATATTTCCCTATGAGAGCCGCACTGCTCACGACGGTGCACGACTATCTCGATTACAGATATCTCGGGGGCAGGTGGTCCACGGATTTTCTGGATGCGTCAGGTGCATGGATGACACAACATATCGCCAGCTAGATAGAGATCCCGGGTCTTCGAAAACCGTGTTCATGGGACATCGAAGGTGGCTTCGCGACGATGACCCGTGGAGGAAACACAAGGATATGTTCGATGGTGAAACTGAACCCCGAAGACGCCCGCGTACGAGGAGCGACGAGGAAATAGATGAGCTATTGAAAAATTGGAAAGATTGCCCACTGCCGGGAAAGAAGCAAAAGGCGCCAGAGCCGGGAAAGAAGCGAAAGGCGCCAGAGCCGCTGCTGAAGGTATGGAAAACGAGGTCTGTTTTCTGGGACTTGCCGTACTGGAAGATCCACCGTGTGCCTCACAGCCTTGATGTCATGCATATCACGAAGAACGTGTGCGAGAGTCTGCTTGGTACCCTGCTCAACATGCCAGAGAGGACCAAAGATGGGCCGAAAGCAAGGGCAGACTTGAAATCAATGGGCATCAGGCAGGAGCTTCACGCTAATGATGATGATGATGATGATGATGATGATGAGGGGAAGCAGGACATGGAAAGTCGTCACAAAGGCAAAAAGGCCAAGAAGACCGGAAATGACTACCCTCCCGCGTGCTTCACTCTAAGTCAGGAGGAGATCGAGCAGTTCTTCACCTGCCTCGTAGGAGTAAAACTTCCTTACGGTTACGCGGGGAAGATAAGCAGATACCTAGACCCAGTGAAGCAGAAGTTCAGCGGGATGAAGTCTCACGACTGTCACGTGCTGATGACGCAGATACTTCCAGTTGCAATCCGTGGGATCATTGACACGTACGTCCGTGAAACGCTATTTGGCCTATGCAACTTTTTTGACGTCATCTATCCGAAGTCGGTTGGCGTGAGGCAACTCAGAAGGCTACAGGAAGAGATCATGGTGATACTATGCTAGCTTGAGATGTACTTCCCGCCCGCATTCTTCGACGTTATGGTGCATCTGCTGGTCCATCGTGGAGGATATCATCCAACGCGAGCCGACGTTCCTGCACAGCATGATGCCGTTCGAAAGGATGAATGGTGTCATCAAAGGATACGTTCGCAACATGTCACGTCCAGAGGGAAGCATAGCCAGGGGCTTTCTGACCGAAGAGTGCATCTCCTACTGCATGAATTATCTAGGCATCGAGAACCCCGTTGGTCTGCCCGTCAACAGGCACCTCGGCGGGCTCGCTGGATGGGGTCATCGTGAGGGCCACCGCGAAATGCATGTCGACTTCGTGGGTCGACTCGCCGACTTTGAAAGAGCAAACCTAGTCGCGCTACAACACATAGACGTGGTCGATCCTTGGGTGGTAGAGCACAAAACCTTTATTGAGAAGACGTACAATGACCGAGGCTAACAGAGGACGGACGGAGATATAATCAAAGAGCACAACTCATGTTTCACGCGTTGGTTCAAGCAGAAGCTTATGTCGTACCCTTCACATGAGGATTCTTCCGCGGAAGAACAACTCATATTCGCCTTGTCACAGGGCGCCGAGCACAACCTGATGACCTATGAGGCGTATGATATCAATGGCTACGCATTCTGCACCGAGGACAAGGACATGAAGAGCGATGGTTATCAGAACTCCGGGGTAACGATGGAATCCTACACCGGTAACGACAAGGACAGATACTACGGAAGGATCGAGGAGATCTGGGAGCTGAGCTACGCTGGAGAGAAGGTCCCGATGTTCCGTGTCAGATGGGCCAAGAGCGTCCTAAAAGAGGACCGGTATTTCACCACCATGGTTATACCCGAAGCCATATCCAAGACCGCGGGTGCAAACGTCACTGCGAAAAATGAGCCATGGGTACTGGCTTCCCAAGTGGACCAATGCTTCTTCATTACCGACCCGTCAAAGCCCAATCGTGTTGTCGTGAGGAGAGGCAAAAGGAAGATCATCGGAATGGATGGAGTCGCCAATGAGAAAGACTTCGACAAGTACGGCGACCCGGAGATGGAACATGACGACGACGATGAAGTAGCAGCATACACCACAAGAAGAAGCAGGACCACCCTACCTAAAGGACGTCCGTTCCATAGAAGAACTCCATTTGCGAAAAAGAAGGGCAAGAAGATTGTGAACAGATAGCTAGCTAGCTAAGATCGATTGTATTTAAATTGTAGTCTTCATTTCTCGATTGTATTTCATTGGCACTTTTTGAACTATCATGAATATTTTTAAATTTCATGGGCACTTTTTGAATTCATGAAAAAATAGTGAATATTCATGAGGACACTCGATCTCGATCCCCCTCCATCTCGATCGCTATCCCCCCTCGCCAGGTCCCCCTTGCCAGATCCCCCTTGCCGCCGAGCACCCCCTGCACCCTCCCTCGCTCCACCACCGCCGTCGACCCCCGCTCCACCGTCACAAATGAATGCAACTAAAAATCCAAAATAATAAATTTGATTATATTTTCAAAAAACAAATTTGATGGTATTTTCCAATAACAAATTTGATGATATTTTTTTATATTCATAAATATTTTCAAATAAAAAATCTGATGATATTTAAAAAAATTATTACTGTTTTTATAAAAAATTATTACTATTTCATATTCATATTCATTTTCTAAAAAACTATTAGATACAACAAAAAAAATAATAATAAATAATTACTTATGGCGCACCGCTGGCTGGTGGGCCATTGCTATCTAAAAAAGATTACTTATGGCGCACCGTCCCGCTGGTGCGCCATTGCTATAAAAAAAAAAACATTCTAATGGCGCACCGTCAGGGGGTGCGCCATTAGTATTCTTCCCCCCTATAGCTAGTCCTCCCTCGTCCCTCTCTCGTCAGATTCAGTTCGATCGATCCCCCTCGCATACTCTTCTCCACCGCGCCGCCGCCACCGCTGCCCCGACCCACTGCGCCGGCCGTGCTGATACGTCCAAAACGTATCTATAATTTCTGCTTGCTCCATGCCTTTTTTGTGTGATATTGCTATGATATTTATGCACTTCTATACACTTTTGATCATATTTGGACTAACCTACTAATGGTTGCAAAAGTGCACAATATTCTTGTTTTACACTTTATTGTGTAGGAATTACTTGGAAATTGACAAAAACGCAAAAGGAGTCGTATTGGAGTAGGACTCAGACTTTCTTGAAATCTGTCTGAGAACACTTTTTAAAGATGGTCACGTTCCGTCCCGAAGACGACGTCAAACGGAAAAAGTCTAGTTGCGAAAGTTGTGGGTAATTTCAAGGCGATGCTTCTGGATATAAAATTCGTCCAAATCGGAGTCCGGACGGCCGAGTAAAGCCCGTTTTACCGAGGCCCAAAATCTGATGACGAAAATCCAAGAGTCTATATAAAGAGAGGAAACCTAGGTCACCAAGGGCCACGAATTTTCCTCCTCCCAAGCCGCCGTCTTGGAGGGGAGGACCAGCACCATTGCAGCACCATCCACAAGGAAGAAGGGGGGCCAATGAGCCGCTGCCCCCTAGGGCCGCCGCCGCACCCTAGGGCCGCCGCCGCCCCGAGGGCCGGCGCCGCCGCGACCCCAAGGGCCGCCGCCGCCGCCTCCTCCTCGCGGGGCTGCACCTCTCCATCAACACCATCATCAACCTCCTCCTCACCATGTCCATGAGTGAGTAGTTTTCTCCGGGGCCGAGGGCTCGTACGTGTAGCTATGTGGTTATCTCTCTCTCCCATGATGTGATCTTCGTTGTGATCATAGGCTATGTTAATCTAGGGTGATCCCATGATATTTCCCCTTCCTCTATGTATTGGATTGATGTGCTCACTTGTCTTTATCTAGTATAATCCCCGAGACCAAGGTGACAGCGGTCTATTGGACATGGATTAGAAAAATATTTTCATGAGTGATTTCCTCTCTTGTGTGTTGATTGAAGATTGAGAGTCTCTTGGTGCTTGTCTTTGACTAACCTTTAGATATGTTGTGGTGATTGTGGGACTCTCTTTGTATGGCCGCGGTGATATTGGGAAATCCTTAGATTGAGAACTACGAACTTTGAGGTGTGCTTTTGTAGCGCTACATAATTCTCGTCCTCTCTTGACCACGAAGGAATGACCTCCGGGTGCGTCTCCATTGCATGTTTTATGGGAAATATCATGTGATTCGATTATGTTAATGTTGTTGGGAGTTGCCACTAGTGAAAGTATGATCCCTAGGCCTTATTTCCACCATTGCAATACCATTTGTGCTCACGTTTACCACTTGTTTGCTTGCTGCACTTTTTATTACAGATTTATATTACTTTGTTTTGCCATCCATATCACTTGCCATTTAACATCTCTTCGCCGAACTAGTGCACCTATACATCTGACAAGTGTATTAGGTGTGTTGGGGACACAAGAGACTTCTTGTATTTTAGTTGCAGGGTTGCTTGAGAGAGACCATCTTCAACCTCTACTTCCCTGAGTTCGATAAACCTTAGGCCATCCACTTGAGGGAAATTGCTGCTGTCCTACAAACCTCTGCGCTTGGAGGCCCAACATAGTCTACAAGAGTAGAAGCGTGTGTAGACATCAAGCTATTTCTGGCGCCGTTGCCGGGGAGGTGAGTGCTTGAAGGTATATCTTTAGATCTTGTAATTAAATCTTTTTGTTTCTTGTTTTTATTTTCACTAGTTTTGCTTATGGAAAACAACAAAAATATGAGAGAGCTTTATAAGCTCTACCTTGAACTTGGACATGATGTGTTCGAAGAGAAAATTAAAAAACCTTTGGAACTTTATTTGCATAACAATCATGATGGTGGTGATGTTATTGGTATGTTTTTATTTAATATCAATATTGCTAATGACATGGAAAGCTCTAAGCTTGGGGATGACACGTTTGATGAACATGATATTTTTAGTCCACCTATTATTGAGGATAAAATTTATTATGATTATGATATGCCTCCTAAATACGATGATTACCATGATGATTATGATAGTCTTACTCTCACTATTCCTAATAAGAAAGATTTTGCTTATATGAAGAGTAATGACACTTTTATGCTTTTGGATCATGGAAATAATGCCTTATGTGATAGTTATATTGTTGAGTTCATCCATGATGCCACTGAAATTTATAATGAGAGAGGGAGACATGGTTCTAAATATCTTAATAATAAGAAGTTTCCTCTCTTTATGTTGAAGGTTTTGAAGCTGCACTTGTTTTGTCTTCCTATGCTTATTGCTTTGTGCTTCAATGAATTATTCCATTGCAATATTCCTATGCATAGGAAGCATGTTAGGCTTAAATATATTTGGTATTTGCTTCTTGATGCTCTTTTTTGTTCTTCAACTCTTATTCCTACGAGAGCATCATTGAAGTCTTAAGCCTATCTTTATGGCTATAAAGAAAGAGCTCTAGGGAGACAACCCTTGTTATCTTTGCTTTCAGTTTTTAGTGGTCTTGATGTTTTTTACTACTGTAGCATCATCATTGTATCTTTGTTTTTCAGCTTTGTGCCAAGTATAGCCTCTGATTGCAAGAAAGTTCAAAAGTTGTGACGTGCTGTCCAGGAAACAGATTCTGTCCTTGGACAGCAAAATTCGTATAAAATCACCAGATCATCTTTTTGGTCTGAATTTTTTCGACAGCGTGCTCTATACAATTGTCTTTCGGGCGTCTGTTCTGAGTTTTTTTATTAGAGTTGCGGAAGTGCCCCGAAAAAATCATTTACTACCTGTTGGTCTGTTTTTCACAGATTTTGTCCTGTTTTGCCTTTCCTTCATTTTGCAAACCTTGAGCTTGCTTTTTCTTTGCAAAAACCTTTTGGCAATCTTGAGAAACAGTAGACCTTCAAGAATATCCTTATTTCCAGCAAGGAAAAATTATTTTATTAAGGGTACTAACCTCGCTAATCAGATTATGATGAGTTATGTATGAAGGGAGTTTTCAACTGTGCGAGGGAAGATGATAAAAAGATTCAGGAGTGTCAAACGCTCAAGCTTGGGGATGCCCCCATGCACCCCCAAGAAATATTCAAGAAGACTCAAGCGTCTAAGCTTGGGGATGCCCCCGTGCATCCCCTTCTCCATCAACATTATCAGTTCGTCTTTCGTTCCACTATATTTTTATCACTTCATGTGTTATGTGCTATGCTTGGAGCGTCTTGCTTTTAGTTTCTTTTTTAGTTTTCTTTAGCTTTGCTTGCTGTTCATAACGAGTTGGAACTCAGCTTTATTTGTGTGGGAGAGAAACACGCTCCACTTCAACCTAGAACATAACATAGAATTTTCATGTCTATCCTTGTTGTGTGTGTTCTTTGTCTTTCAATAGCTACTGTCATGCTTAGCTCTTAGTTTTCATGCTTTTCTTTTTAAAGAGCTTTTGTTTAGTTGGTCGCTGGAACTCTCTTTAGTTATCATGCTTATCTTGTTAAGAGAGTTTGCTTCTGTTGCACTGGTTGATATGTCTCTGATAAAAATGCTATGTGCATGATGGTGCCTAGTAGTTCATGTTTTCTTATGGTTAGTCTCAAATAGCTGGGGGATTCTTAATGTGTTATTGGAGCACCAACATGATTTGTTTGCCTATGATGTGGTATGGTTCAGTGATATCTTCCTTCGAGAATTTATTTTGATTGACTTGGCGTATGCTCACGCATATTTAAGACTGTAAAAAAAGTCTGTCAAGCCTTGATGATCTTTAATTTCTGAGTAGCGATATAACTTCCATGCCCGATTCAATGTTGCTTTGTCGCTCTGCATGATTATGACCGTCATTGCTCTCTTAGTTGGTCGCTCCCAGTCTTTTGCTAACCTTCGCCTGTACTAAGCGGACTGACTGCTTGTGCATCCAAAATCCTTTAAACCAGTTATGCCACATGAGTCCACCATACCTTCCTATACATGGTATTTACCTGCCATTCCTAACGAAGACTTTCATGTACCATCTCGAAATTATTCAAAAAAGCATTTCTATTTTGTGCCTCTGTTTTAGCTCATGAGGAAGTAGTAGTTAATTCATGATCTTTTTAAGTTGGACAAGCTTCACCCCGGGATTGCATGTCTAATGTGCAAACCCATAATACGAGAAGGAACTGGCATAGAGTGCGCCCGGCTCATTAAAAAAAATTATACAACAAACAAACCCTCCTTCACGCTTTGTTCATGAGAAATCAGAAAACTTTGGCAGTGATAAACAAAGGAGATTAAGAGGATGTGATCGTCCTCATTCGGGAGCCGTTCCTCGAAACTTGTCCAGCTCAAGAAGTGATTGAGTTATCTGCTAGCATTCGTTGACGAAACATGCATATCCAAAAAATAATTATTACCTCTGTTTTTAAAACCAAGAGCTCTGGTACATGTTTAGTTTTTGTTTCCGACCATGGGTTTTCAACCTTGCCATCAAAAGCCACGGTTCGAGAGTCTCCACCTTCTTTAAAGCACCAACTATTGAGAGCATGATTGTCATTCTGAGTATAATGTGCATTGTTCCAAAGTACCATTGTCTTTTGCATGATTATGATATCGTTTATTCTGAAATCATTGTATCTAGTCGTCACTTAAACCTAGGAGGTGCCCCTGCATTTATGTTTTGCTTCACTAAAGGGGGCAAGGGAGGTACCACTTTATCATATTTGCACACCATGCTCACTACAAATCTATTGAGTGTTTCAATATCATATTGTAAAACTTTCAGTTCTTTGTGATTTTCTCATGAGGCAACTTAATTACTACAGATTCATTATCTCAGTAAGCATTTGCCATGTGACTGTGAAAAGTTCTTATATGGTTAATAGCATGTCACCACAGAAATTATGCTTGTTATCATTTACCTACTCGAGGACGAGCAGGAATTAAGCTTGGGGATGTTGATACGTCCAAAACGTATCTATAATTTCTGCTTGCTCCATGCCTTTTTTGTGTGATATTGCTATGATATTTATGCACTTCTATACACTTTTGATCATATTTGGACTAACCTACTAATGGTTGCAAAAGTGCACAATGTTCTTGTTTTACACTTTATTGTGTAGGAATTACTTGGAAATTGACAAAAACGCAAAAGGAGTCGTATTGGAGTAGGACTCTGACTTTCCTGAAATCTGTCTGAGAACGTTTTTTAAGGATGGTCACATTCTGGCCCGACGACGACGTCAAACGGAAAAAAGTCTAGTTGCGAAAGTTGTGGGGAATTTTGAGGCGATGCTTCTGGATATAAAATTCGTCCAAATCGGAGTCCGGACAGCCGAGTAAAGCCCGTTTTACTGAGGCCCAAAATCTGATGACGGGAATCCGAGAGTCTATATAAAGAGAGGAAACCTAGGTCACCAAGGGCCACGAATTTTGCTCCTCCCGAGCCACCGTCTTGGAGGGGAGGACCAGCACCATTGCAGCACCATCCACAAGGAAGAAGGGGGGCCAATGAGCCGCTGCCCCCTAGGGCCGCCGCCGCCCCGAGGGCCGCCGCCGCCCCCTAGGGCCGCCGCCGCCGCGCGCCCAAGGGCCGCCGCCGCCGCCTCCGTGGCTGTCGCCGGCCGTCTCCTCCTCGCGGGGCTGCACCTCTCCATCAACACCATCATCAACCTCCTCCTCACCATGTCCATGAGTGAGTAGTTTTCTCCGGGGCCGAGGGCTCGTACGTGTAGCTATATGGTTATCTCTCTCTCCCATGATGTGATCTTCGTTGTGATCATAGGCTATGTTAATCTAGGATGATCCCATGATATTTCCCCTTCCTCTATGTATTAGATTGATGTACTCACTTGTCTTTATCTAGTATAATCCCCGAGACCAAGGTGACAGCGGTCTATTGGACATGGATTAGAAAAATATTTTCATGAGTGATTTCCTCTCTTGTGTGTTGATTGAAGATTGAGAGTCTCTTGGTGCTTGTCTTTGACTATCCTTTAGATATGTTGTGGTGATTGTGGGACTCTCTTTGGATGGCCGCGGTGACATTGGGAAATCCTTAGATTGAGAACTACGAATTTTGAGGTGTGCTTTTGTAGCCCTACATAATTCTCGTCCTCTCTTGACCACGAAGGAATGACCTCCGGGTGCGTCTCCATTGCATGTTTTATGGGAAATATCATGTGATTCGATTATGTTAATGTTGTTGGGAGTTGCCACTAGTGAAAGTATGATCCCTAGGCCTTGTTTCCACCATTGCAATACCATTTGTGCTCACGTTTACCACTTGTTTGCTTGCTGCACTTTTTATTACATATTTATATTACTTTGTTTTGCCATCCATATCACTTGCCATTTAACATCTCTTCGCCGAAGTAGTGCACCTATACATCTGACAAGTGTATTAGGTGTGTTGGGGAGACAAGAGACTTCTTGTATTTTAGTTGCAGGGTTGCTTGAGAGAGACCATCTTCAACCTCTACTTCCCTGAGTTCGATAAACCTTAGGTCATCCACTTGAGGGAAATTGCTGCTGTCCTACAAACCTCTGCGCTTGGAGGCCCAACATAGTCTATAAGAGTAGAAGCGTGTGTAGACATCACGTGCTCGCTACCCCCGCCGCACCCTACCACCACCGCCCCCAATGCCCCCTCCCCGAGCTGAGCGCCGCCTCCCTCGCCATCCCCCTCTGCCCGCGCCCGCACCCTCGACGTCCTCCCGCCCATCGTCGTGCCCTAGCGCTGCCGCGACATCGCCACCGATGCTTCCCCACTCCCCGGACGAGCCCCTCGACTCTACCGCCGTCGATGTTCCCGTGCTACCTCGCTCGAC
Organism: Secale cereale; assembly: GCA_902687465.1. NCBI lineage: Eukaryota > Viridiplantae > Streptophyta > Magnoliopsida > Poales > Poaceae > Secale > Secale cereale. The sequence continues at coordinate 118,350,820 of LR738712.1, read as the reverse complement.
GCTCGCAACGGCCGGCGGCGGCTGCCTCGTCCCTTGCGCGAGCTGAAGCTGCACCCCCCTGTCTCCTCTCCTCCGCGGCCGCACACCCCCCAGTCAGCAGGAAGGTGAGGCCATTCTCTCCCTTCCTCTCAAGTGTACTATAGCCCCCCCGGTGCTAGTGCTATTGATTTCTTAATTGAGATTTTTCCTGTGTGCAGCTAGGATTTTTCACATGTATTTCAAAACCCAACATATCCAAGACTTTTCACATGTATTTCAAAACACAGTATATCCAAGATTTTTCACATGTATATGCTTGATGTCATGATTGCAAGATCTTGAAGTGAAATTAGAGCATAGGATTGTTATTTTATAGTTCATCCATGGCACAATGGCAGCAAAGTTTCAGAGTTATGCTTGTTGTTCATGTATGTGCTTTCTATGGCAAGAGCATAGAGTGTATGATGACTGATCTGTGCCACAGTGGCTGCAAATTTTCAGAGCATATATGCTCCATGGTCATCTATATCTTTTTCATGCATGTGCTCACCTTGGCACCAAACCTGACAGAAATGTTTTTGTTCTTATCAAATTTTCTTAATGTAAGAGTTCCATGCATATTTGATGGCAAATTTATGAGGGTGTACAGATAAAGAAGGTAAGATACCCAAAGCAAATTGAGATACGTTTACTTCTCGAGCTTCTTTTGAGAGGTTTGTGCTAAAGAGAAGCTAGTAGGATTCGTAATAGACCTACTGCTTTCTGGACTTGGTTGGCACTTGTCAAGAAAACATGATGGTCCTCTACTCTACATGTTGTCACTTATCACTAAGTTGTTGAGATGCTTAAGTGGCTACACTGCATGATACTCGATGTGTCTTTTACTGCTGCTGTTATGCCTGTATTCACTGCTGATGCTGCTGTACTTCAAAGTATTCACTGCTGCCGTTGTACTTCAAAGTATTCACTGCTGCTGTAATCACAGGCTAAGCTACTCACCATTTGAACTTCAAAGTATAGTTTTACAAGCTTCTGTGACTTTTTCTTAACTATTGTTGCTGTTGTTATGCCTGTATTCACTGCTGCTGCTGCTGTACTTGTGATGATGTTGTACTTGTGATGATGCTACTTGTGATCTTCTGAAATGACCCATTGGCGACTTCATTACTCGGGGATAATGATTTTGCAGGTACCCCGAGAGGCCCTTGAGTTTGCCGGAATGTCGATTAACTTCCGTTCTGGCAAATTGGGGTACTCCATATGTCCTATTTCAGCAAAGGTCATGCTGAAATTTTCCGTGAATTTTAGCATGACTTTGCTAAAAATCGAACATATGGGGTACTTGCGACTAATGCATGGGCCGGGGTATCTTAGTACTTAATTAAGTAGGATCAACTACCTCTTGTGTTATGCATGGGCCTCAGTGTCGACAAACCATAAATTATAGAACCTTGGCTTTTAGGGTGCCTCGGTGTCGATAAAAACATAAATGATGAAAGCTTAGGCTTTTAGGGTGCCTCGGCGTCGACAAACCCTAAATGATAAAAGCTTAGCTTCTAGGATGCCTCGGTGTCGACAAACCCTAAATGATGAGACCATGATCTTGTTCCTTGACAATAACCAACTTTTTGACCAAACTTTTTTCCTATTTAGAGAGAAACATGACCCACAACGATGAGGCTGGTGGTTCGGGCGGCAAGGCATTCTGGGAGCTGTCCCAGGAGATGGAGGAACAACCTCACTGCTATGAGGACGCCGCGAAAGACACCGATCCTGACACCACTAGTGGTGCCGCCGAGGATGACACCACTGATGGTGCCGTCGGGGATGACACCACTGATGGTGCCGCCGAGGATGCCACCACTGATGATGGCAGCGCACGCACAGATGGCAGCCAATCGAAGAGGCAACGGAAGGACCGGCGCCCGACCGTGCTCCGCACCGTCAAGGAGGAATTTACTAGAAGTGAACTCCGACGGGCATCCAACGGCGCCCAAAGAAATAGTCAAGGGGTACTCGGTTCAGCTCGGGTGCATTCTCCGGAGCACCGTCTTGATAAACACCGAGAACCTAAGGCATAAGAACCGAAGGAATTTGCGCAACCTCCTCTTCACGAAGCTGCACGAACGATACATGTTCCCCGCTGAATTTGAAAACACACGCCTCACAGGGAATAAAGTGAACAATGCCGCCCTCACGAGGATGAGCATGGCCCTGTCTACTTGGAGAAGCTCGGTGAAGAGAATGATTGACAAAGGTTTTAGTTATGAGAAGATCAAGGCGAAAAATCCTTCGATCGGCGAAGATGACTACAAGGAGTTCACGATCAAGTTCGAGAGCAGCGCAACCTCCGAATCAAGTCAGTGGGGGAAATAAATGCGGGAGTTGAACTTAGGGGAACACACACTCGGTACCGGCGGTTACAGAGTGGCGGAGCCTATATGGGACAAGGAGGACGCGGAGCGTGCCGAGCAAGGCCTACCGCCCCTCTTCGATAAATACCGTGACAAGCAGACCAGGAACTATGTCAGGGCCCGGTACAAGGAGGACCCGGTAACAAAGGAGTTTACCACGGATCCGAAGACCAGGGCCCTTGAGGTTGTTCTGGTAAGGAATACACCCCCGCGTAATTAGCTCCATACGGTTGCATTCTAATTAATGAAGCCAAATTTCTAAATGGTTCACATTCCTTCCGCAGGCGACTGAAAGCAGTAGCGCGGGGTCGACTCAGAGCACCCCTTGGGACACCACTCTAAATAGGGCGTTGAACATAATGGAAAAAGGATAAGCTTAGTAAGCCGTCGTCAGCTGGTCCTGTGGCCAGCAAAGGCTTGTCCACAAAATGGTCGTCATACTATAACGCTGGTGGGCAAAAGGAGAAAAAGACCAGCTCGGAAAGCCAGTCGCTAGAGGTTCAAGAACTCAAGGCACAAGTGGCACGGATTCCGGAGATTGTCCAAGAGCAAGTGCAACAACAACTGGGATCGACGCTCACCGGCATTATGCCTACCTTGATTCATGGGCTGACGACGTGGATTGCGGGCGGCCAACAGGGGCCGCCCCCGATTCCCAGCTTCACGGCCAGCAACTCGCAGAACGCGCAGGCGGGGCCATTGGTGTCTCTGGTGGAGGCGGCCTTGGTGTCTCCGACGCCGGCACGGGCATTGGAGCTTAATGCACCCGGGTGTACGCCAGCCGGCACCTCTGCAGCAAGCGACCCCTCCGTCAATTGCACGCCCGCCGTTGGCGGTGCCTCGACATTAGCCGAGCTCGATGCCATCATCACGGTAACTAATTAAGCCTCTCGGTTGAGGACTTCATCTCCTTGCCTTTGACTGGGCATCCCTGACGCCCTACATGTTTTCGCAGGGAGCCGCCGACGTTCCATGCACTCTCCTGCACTTCGTGAATGACGAGTTGGTCGATGTCGCCTGGGGCAGAATCGTTCAACCGGGCAACCCCATGTTCCACGGTAATCCGATGCTACCCACCGTGTATAGGGTTCAACTGGTTCGGGTGCTGCCAGGCTGCGACGAGTTGTTACCTCCGATTCGACCTGCCGGGGCCGACGAATATGATGTGATGACCCTCAGCGCCTGCCTAAGTTGGCCCCTGCTTTGGCCGAAGAGACATATTCGTTTGGGGGCGGGGGACACCACCCCAAAGAAAACACCGTCAGTTGTGCCGGCGCCAAGCCATGGCAAGACCGCCGCAACGCTACCGGACATGCCGGACATCCCTATGGCACAAGATCCTAACATGCATATGGCACAGGATCCGGATGACGACGACGACAACGACGACGGTACATTTGCCAACGTCGATAATTACTTTGCCCATCATGGGTACGATGGCGAATTCATGAGGCCTCCTTCTCAAGAACCCAACCCTACAAAAGACGATCACGATCTAGCTGGTACCGCGGAGAAACCCAGTTGCAACAGGCGTCGTCTGGCGTTTAGTTCTCAGGAGACGCCTCCAGCTGCCGACTTCACCGAGCCTCAGATAGCCGAGGTGCAAAATATTATCAGCCCCAACACACTCAAGAAGGCGGTCTATGAGCAGAACTCGGTCCCATTACAGCAGAACAAGAAGGGACCGAAGAGAAAGAGTAACAAGGGTGCGAGCCAGCCGGCACCGAGTACGATCCGTGCTCAGGACGGGCCACCTTCACCTAAGGATATAATGATGAGGGTGCATGTGGCGGGTAGGCCGATGCTACTGACTAATATGTTCAATGCTGCAACCGGTGCTATGCGGAGTCTGCATGACAGTGTTCTTTCTTTGGAGAAGCGGCGTCTCAGAGAGAAGGATGTGGCATACCCGATTTTCGTGGCCAAGGTGCCAGAGGGCAAGGGCTTTGTGGATAACTCCATCGGGGGTACGATCGTCCTGTGGTTTGATGACATCTTCGCTATGTTTAACCTTCATCCGCTGCACTACACCTTCGTTCGGCTATTTTCGCTGAGTATGGAGATGCAGATCATTAGAGACAAGACCCCGAACATCGTGATAGTCGACCCCTTCTACATGCGTGCCAAGATCTTGGGTAGCGCTGGGGACTGGCAAGTCGCGATTTCTTACCTCGAAGGCGTCATTCTGGCAAACCGAGATAAGGATAACTTCCTCGTGCCTTACTTTCCCGAGTAAGTCGTCCCCTCAACTGCCTCGTAACATATGATTTCTTAGATTTCGATCGTTTTTTTAACATTCCGTGTTTTGTGCAGTGACACACATTGCACACTCATCCTCTTAAGCCCGAAATATTCCATGGCCACGTATTTCGACTCGGACCGTCAGTCGAAGATAGAGTACACAAATGTCAAGAAAGTTCTTGATGATGTTCTCCCCGGCTACGCCAAATCTGGAGGCACCTTCACAAGGCCAGTTCGTAAGTACGGCAAGCACGTGTTCCCCCACAATACGATGTTCTGCTGCGTCAAGCAGCCGCCTGGCTGTCAGAATGGTGCCTACTACGCCATCCATCACATGCGGGCGATCGTACGGGACCATAATCACCTTCTGCTACCAGATAAACTCAATGATTGGGCCGCGAGCTTGTCGGCAGTCCAGGACGCGGACATCAGACAAGAATTTTTTCGCATCCAGTCGGAGTTTGCGGAAATCATCCATCAAGATGTTCTTCGTACCTTGGGGCAGTTCAACCTCAGAAATCAACCGTCCAACAGTGACATAGACACAATGCTACAAATGCAGGCTGACAACGCCCGCGATTTCATGACTCCCACGATAGACGACGGCTTCATCCACGCTCCGGTCCCTTGAGTCGAGTCAAAAGTAGTGATGCTATGTCTAGTTCTGAAACATCGATTGGCTCATGTTGTAATTAAACTTTAATGAACTTGTATGTCTCTTTGATTTGGACAGTCGTTCAACTTAGATGTAATCGATGCTATTAATGTCTTGCTTTTCTCTTCCGATCCTTTTGTTGCATACTTATATATTGCTTATGTATTGTTTGTGATTTGGTACTAACGTTTCGTTTGGCTAGTGCATAGAGATGCCGTCGTATGTCGTGTACAAGGGTAAGGTTCCCGGAGTCTACGATGACTGGGAGGAGTGTCGGAGACAGGTTCACCGTTTCAGCGGTAACAGTTACAAAGGGTACACCACTAGGGCGGAGGCGGAATCTAGATACGCGCGCTATCTAGCGGGAGAGAGGAGGGAGCGTTGGAGGAACCGGATGAAGGCGAGTTTCATCACGATGATGCTCATCGTGATGACCGCAGCTCTCTTCTATGTGATGGTAGTTTAGATGATCGATATCGACTTGTAATGTGAAGACAAACTCGCTACTCGCGGTCTCGAGACTTGTAATGTTCTATATTTGTTCGGTCTTTTGAATTCGGAGACTAATATGATGAATTGTATTCGGAGACTAATCTTCTATTATATTCGATGAATCTGCTGTTGTTGTGTGGTGTTGTCTAAATTCTGTCCAATACTATATTCTGTATCCTGTGAAAATATCAGAAAAGAAAAAAAAATCCCTAATATTCATACTAGTGGCGCACCAACCAAAACTCTAATGGCGCATGGTACAAATGAAACTAATGGCGCATCACCTTCTAGTGCGCCATTAGTATGCCAAAGCACATGGGTACATATGGCCCCCTGGGAGGCATACTAATGGCGCATGGTGGGCTATACTAATGGCGCACTGTGTGGTGTGCCATTAGTACACCAGATACTAATGGCGCACCAGGGGTGCGCCATTATTATTTAATTCTAATGGCGTGGTGCTAGTGGCGCGCCACTAGTGCGCCATTAGTAGGAAAAAGTGGTGCGCCACTAGCATGCCTTTTCCTAGTAGTTTATGCCATACTTGTTGTTTTCCTCGGTGTTTTTTTAGGGAAGTATATATATATACACTAGCAGAAAAAGGGCCATTTGTCCCGGTTCGTAAGGGCCATTTTTCCCGGTTGGGGAACCGGGACTAAATGATCGATACAAATGCCCTAGACTATTAGTCCCGGTTCTTATACCAAGCGGGACAGATGTGGTTCCACGTGGCCACTGCGACTTGCCCACGCAGGGGGGCCTTTTGTCCCGGTTGGTAGCACTAACCGGGCAAATAAGCTTCCAAGCATCAGCAGTTCAGTGGCTCAGGTTTTTGTTTTTTTTCTGAAAGGGGGGAGGGGGTTTGGGGGTTTTGTAGGGTTAATTTAGGGGTTTCATATAGTGCGTTAGCCCGCTAATAGAGAGAAGTGTCCTCTCTTATCTCCGTGCTTGGTCGATGCTACGTACTATATGTATAGACCGAGAGGACTCGACACGCTAGCTAGTAAGCAAATGAAGGAAACCATTAAGTACAGAAGATCGACCACTCTCCTTCTCCGAGAGAGATTGGTCGAACAACAAGTTTTCGTATATCTATCCGACGCTACTGGCTACATACATACAATATAAGATCTCTTACTACAATTCCCTCATCTTAACTCAATTTCCAGATGGTATTCTCCGGCTGTATTGATGACGTGATCAAGAAAGAATCCCGCCAATTCCTCTTGAATTGCCCGTATGCGATCTTGTGGTAGGAGTTCATCCCGCATCTGCCACATCTAATTTGAAGAAGGGGGTCAATATATATATATATATATATATATATATATATATATATATATATATATATATATATATATATATATATATATATATATATATATATATATATATATATATGAATTAAACTCAACAGAAATGATGGTAATAAAATAAAATTGTGAATATTTTTGCTTACGCACCTCAAATTGTCCTTTGGAGTAGCCCCACCTATTCTTGGCCGTTGAGTTGTAGATGAACTCGCAGACGTAGTATCCACAGTAATTATTCCGGGTTCCTGCCACAAGCACTTTACAAGAAATAGAGGTCAATCAAACTAATAATGAAGCATTATAAAGGCATTGATGAAAGTATAGCTAGAGTCAACGGGAGATGCGCGGAACTAGCTAGCTAGTAGTACTTACTTTCGGGTAAATCCATCGTAGTCCCCACGGCAGTGCCGGAACTTTTTTGGCGAATTCTTTCCAAACCCTGCGAGACAAAGAAAACAATTACTTTATATCAGGAAATGAACAAAGTTGCCGATATGGTGCGGTAATGATCGATTGAACTTACTTGTTGAGCATTTTAGACATGTCCGCATAGTCCTCGTGATCTTTTCATCTCGAGTCTAAGACGGTTACTAGTCCCTCCTCAAGCTTAATCTCTAGGAGAATATAGTGGAACCTGCGCACGCATGCATACAACTCATCAATTACATTAATTACTATAACATCGAGTAATATATAATTAATGGAAACTGAATATGCATAAGACAGTAACACTCACTTGAAGTTGTAAGGAAAGAGTATTTTATCTTTGTGTTGATTTACTATCAACGATTGTAGCAAGTTGGCCTCAGTTCTTTGGCATGAATTTGAACCTGATATTCCTCTATGAGATTTGTGTTAATGAAGCCAATATCATAGATATCAGTTTTTCTACATTCGACAATCTTCAACCTGCATAATATAGTGAGGATAATTATATATACTTGCAATGAAGTATACTTGCAATATGAAGAGCTGAGCTATATATAGAGACTTAATTAATGACAGAACTAGTACTTACAGATAGTAGCAAGTGATCGTTGTTTTATCGAGGGCCTTCTGATTGAAAAAGTTGAAGAACTCCTCAAATGTAATAGACAACATATCAATTCCAACGAGGTCGTGCTCCTCTTTAACTTTCAGCATCAGAGTATCCTGGCCACCAGAGTCTCTGCAGGTTTCCATGTACCAGTCATGCAATCTTTGCATCATCGTGGTTAGAGTTCTTGCATCTTTGGCGAGAGGCTTCCCGTACTGGTATTTGTGATCATCCACCTCTAACACATCAGGAAGTATATCATCGGTCAGGTAATCTGCAAGATTGGTACCGGGCGCCATCCCTGGATGATGAGGGACGATGTCTCTAGGCACCTTGAGCGGGGGGCACGATTGGTTCTCTTGTTCGCCGAGCTGGGAAATTTGTTTCCCAGTTTTTTTCTGTGCTAACCTGTGATCACTGCAAGTACTTCCCGACTACGATGCTTCGACATATGACTTTTGAATAATGCGCTCATAGTTGGTTTTCGGCGGAGACGGTGGTGGTTTCTTCAGGGCATCAATAGTGCGCTTCGCTCTCGCGGGATCTATCTTCTGTTTTGGAGGTAGACGTTTCTTTGCAAAAAAGTCCTTCACTTTGGCTTGACAGATCTCCGCGTTCTCCTCGTTGGTCCTCTCGTATGGTAACTTTTCTAAGGGCCTGAGAGATGGACCGTATCTTTATTGCCTCCTGCCTCTGGTTGTACTGCTAGACTCCTGAGCAGTCTCAGCGGCTGCCTTCTTTTGTTGCTTACGAGGCGGAGGAGGAGGCGGGGTGCTACCACGCGCCAGAGCAGCCGGAGCGTCGGTGGCTCTCTTCACGCCTTGCTGACGAGGTGGAGGAGGAGGCGGGCCGCTCGGACGCGCCGGCACAGGCGGAGGAGGAGGCGGGCTGCTCGGACGCGCCGACGTGGGCGGAGAAGCAGGCGGGCTGCTCGGACGCACCGGCGCACCCGGAGAAGGAGGCGGAGTGCCGCCACGCGCCTGATCACCCGGAGAAGGAGATGGAGTGCGCTGATCCCTTGTCGGAGGAGGAGGCGGAGTGCGCTGACTCGCCGGAGGCGTCCTGTTCACAAGGTTGACGAGGTCCTTCCGCCATAGGCATGGAGTCTCCAGAGAAGAACCTAGCCGAGTCTCCCCTTCACCGGTAGGGTGGTCAAGCTCGAGATCCTCAAACCCCTCCGTTATTCGATCCACCATCACCCTAGCATATCCTTCTGGAATCGAACGGCAGTGAAAAGTTGCGCCGGGTTCAGAAGGAAAAACAGAGCCTACAGCTGCCTTGACTTTGAATTGCACCCATTGCGTCATAAGGTGGTAATGTTGGGACTCCATGATAGCATCCACGGGCTAGCTAGCAGCAGCCATGAAGACAGGCTCCTTAGGAAGCTCGGTGGAAGCCACGCTGCTTTTCCGCTGAGATGGCGGGGTAGCTTCGAGGGTAGCTTCGACAGGTTGCTTGCTGCGAGATACTTCTCGTTCGTCCTTTAGCGCTTTTACTCTTGCGTGCAACGCCTGCAAAGTGGTCTGATCCACTTTCTACTTCCTATCCCGGCATTTGTAACCGCCTACGTCGGGAAACCCGGCCTTCCACGGAAGGGAGCCTCGCATGCCTCGTGTCCATCCAGGGTGCTCAGGATTCCCTTGGGCCATTGTGAGCTCGTCGTTCTCTCTGTCGGGAACGAACATCCCTTGCTGCGCTGCTTCGATATAGAACTGAAGCTGCATGATGGGTATTGCAAGTTGCTCGTCCGTCCAAACGCACTTCCCTGTTACAGGGTCCAAGGTTCCCCCAACTCCGAAGAACCAAGTCCTAGAACGGTCTGGCCAGTGTAATGTCTATGGTTCGACCCCTTTAGCAAGCAGGTCATTCTTGGCCTTGTCCCACAACGGCCGGGCTTTGAGGTAGCCACCTAATCCCATGCGATGGTGATACCGCTTCTTCACAACATTTATCTTGTTTCTCTCTGACATCTCCTTACTCTTTTCCGATTTCTTGTGGGCCACAAATGCGTCCCAGTGATCTCTGATTTTCTCAAACCGGCCGGTGAATTCTGGAGTCTTGTTTTTTTGACAAACTTTGCATTCAACTCATTCTTCCACCTCCTGAATAATTGCCCCATCTTCTTAAGAGCGGCCGCCTTGACCAATTGCTCTATAACTGGTGGCTGCTTCTCCGGATCCTCCTGTGGCGGTAGGGTGAAATTGGACTTCAGCGCGGTCCAAAGATCATTTTTCTGCATATCGTTGACATAAGACACCTGAGGGTCTTCGTTCTTAGGCTTGTACCATAGGTGGATGCTGATCGGGATCATGTGCCTAACAACAACCCCGCACTGAGCAGTAAATGTGTCCTTGGCCTTGCTGGGTTTACTCGGTAGGCCATCGCGCTCGATTTCTTCGATGATGAACTTTTCATCCTGGCGCAACCTTTTATTCAGGCCTCGTGTCTTTATCGAACTTTGGCTCGATCCGGAGGGCTAGAAAAGAAGAAAGAAGAGAGTTAATATGTGTACATATATACCAAAACAATCAATGCATCAATTAGCTATAGTGTCAGCACATGCTTAATGAATACATATATACCTGGCCGGACTCCGTTCGGTCACCGGAGCCGTCATCACCGTGTCCTTCTTCCACCGGTAATCGGTCACCGGAGCCGTCATCACCGTGTCCTTCTTCCACCGGTAATTGGTCACCGTAGCCATCATCATGTGTTTCCTCCTCCATTGGACCAGCATAATCATGTGTTATTTCCTCCATTGGATCACCGTAGCCTACTTCTTCATCACCATGTCCTTCAAAATGACCATCGTAGTCGACGTTCATATACAATTCGACAGCAGCTCCGTCTGCGATTATGTCCCCCAACACCTGTTATGCTACCTCGTCTCGTCCTATCTCCATAGTTTCTGCAAATATTACGACATGGAAATTATTATACAAACATGATAGAACGGATATATTAGTGGCAAACGTAGACCTAGCTAGCTATAATCACAACAAGGAACCATATTAGTGGCCTCGACGCTTCTCTAGGGTTCGCGGTGGCCTCGGCGACCCTCGACCCCCTCGACCCTCGAACCCTCAGCAACCTGCGACCCCTCGGCTACCCCTCCCCCCCTCATCTCGAAGTTATCGGGGGGAGGGTATATATATATATATATATATATATATATATATATATATATATATATATATATATATATATATATATATATATAGAGAGAGAGAGAGAGAGAGAGAGAGAGAGAGAGAGAGAGAGAACGACGACATATACGTAGAAAAAATGTTATAGGGTAGGGGGTAGATATCGATCGACCCCCCTCATGTCGAAGTTGTCGGGGAGGGGGTATATTGACAAAATTACATCATCATATATCATCGAATAAAATTACATCATCATCATCATATATTATACATCTAAAAAAGTTTTCATATATCACCATATATATCATCATCATCTAGTACAAAAAATTGACCAATCAAGTTTTCATATATCATCATCATCTACTACAGAAAAAATTGACCCCTCGACGACACTCGAACCCTCGACCCTTGAACCCTCGGCCCCTCGATGACCCTCGAACCCTCGACCCTTGACCCCTCGACCCGCTCGACCCTCGGCCCCTCGACGACCCTCGAACCTTCGACCCTCGAGCCCTCGACCCCTCGGTGACCCTCGACCCCTCGAATCCTCGACCCCTCGACCTTTTTTTTCTTCTTCTTCCTCTTCTTATTTATTTCTCCTCTTCTTCCTTCTCCTCTTCTTCTCCTTTTTCTTTTCCTTCTTCCTAACCTAAACATAAACTAAAATAATCCTAAAACTAAACGAAACTTCTCCTCCTCATTTTTTTCTTCTTCTTCTTTTTTTCATCATAAAACTTTATGAACAAAATTACAACAACAAAAAAACCATAAAAATTCTATGAACAAAATAAAAATTCTATGAACAAAATTACAACAGAAAAAATCATAAAAATTCTATGAAAAATTCTAACATTTGCATATTCTTTGCATATGAACATATACATCATCATATATATGAAAGAAACAAGCATATATATGAAAAAAACAGGGAGGGCGCCGACCGTACCATGGTGAGGAGCAGGGCCGCGGGGTCGGCGGCGACGACGGGGGCGGGCCGGGGCGGCGCGCGTCGGGGCAGTGGCGATGAGCGGCGACGGTGTCGGGCGAGGGCGCGGGCGACGGCGAGGGCGCAAGCAACGACGATGACGAGGGCACGGGCGACGGCGAGGGCGAGGGCGCGGGCGACGGCGGGGGCGGCGGGTGGCGTCGGGGCAGCCTGGCGGCGTCGATATCGTTGGCGTCGTCGGGGGAAACTGTGCGAGATGAGATGTGAAAATTCCTAAGTGCCATCTTATATAGGAAAGCCTTTAGTCCCGGTTGGTGACACCAACCGGGACCAGTGCCACCTATTAGTCCCGGTTGGTGCCACCAACCAGGACCAAAGGTCTCTTTTCAGTAGCCCAGAGGGCGGGAAGCTGAGGCCTTTGGTCCCGGTTGGTGGCACCAACCAGGACTAAAAGGGGGGCATTGATCCCGGTTGGTGCCACGAACCGGGACCAAAGGTTGGTATTGGTCCCGGTTCATGCCACCAACCGGGACCAATAGCCCGTGCACAGCGGCGTGGTGGTGGGAGTTTAGTCCCACCTCGCTAGCTGAGAGCGACGAGCACCTGTTTATAAGCCCTGTTGTCTCTTCCATATTGACACTACTAGAAAAAGGGCTATAGATGGGATTGACACTAATGGCGCACTAGACATGCGGTGCGCCATTAGTATATACTAATGGCGCACCACCTGCTGGTACGCCATTAGAGTTGAATACACTAATGGCGCACCTGACTCAGGGTGCGCCATTAGTATCAATTTTTTTTCCTTTTCCAAACATACTAATGGCGCACCTGTCACACAGTGCGCCACTACTGTTGTTTTTTTATTATATTTTTTATTCTTTTTTTGCAAAACTACTAATGGCGCACTGTTCCACAGTGCGCCATTACTAGTTTAAACTAGTAATGGCGCACTTTGGCACAGTGCGCCATTAGTATGTTTTTTTTGCAAAACTACTAATGGCGCACCCCCAGCAGGTGCGCCATTAGTAACCTGGGTTACTAATGGCGCATTTGGAGGTGGTGCGCCATTAGTAAGTGGGCACCAACAAGATATTTTGGACAACCACTCCTACCCACTCACTTTCTCCCCACTTCATTCTCTCCACCTCCTCCTCCAAAGCTTGTCTCGGGTGCCTCCTCTTTGTCACCTCATTTCCACCATAGATTCATTCAAATTAAGTGGTTAAATTACCTTTTTTGATAGGTAAGTAAGGGGGGAAGATATCTTTATGTTGTTCTCCCTCCAACAATGTGCACATACACTTTTTATGGCCTAGCTAGATCTATGTATGTTCGTGGTGTTGCATATGTTCGTGGTGTTGCATATGTGTTTGTGTTTGCAGGTGTACCGGTATTTGAAATACGATAGTTGCCAATATTTTGCCAGAATGTTGATTCATTTTCGTTTCGGCGAGAATTTTGGCTTTAAGCATTCTTTTTGGTCCTATTTTTAGGGAAAGTCATGCCAAATTTTTTCTTGGTTCTAAAATATAATTTTGCTCTACCCCGCAGGCGACCATGGTCCGCACGATGACCGAAGGCATCGTGAATAGGTTTTTGAGCTCCGCGAAGGCCGAGATGCTTCAAAAGAACGAGACGGAGATAAGATGTCCGTGTCGAATATGCAAGCTGAAGAGCCTTATTGCGAACCCGGATTCCGGGCAGGTGCGGGACCACCTGCTCTTGCATGGTTTCATGGATGGCTATCGGTGGCAAGGTGATGAAGATGACTATGAAGTCGTCCATGGGGGCCGGGCAAGAAATGAGGAAGGGCAGCAAGACAACCACCGCGGCTCGGGCGGGCGAGAAGATGAAGAATTTCCAGGAGATGATCACGACGGTGATTCTGTACACAGTCATCATGTAGAAGATGCAGGACATGATGATGAGGAAGATGCCGGAGCAGACGACGGGCACGATCATGAAGATGATCATGCTGGCGGATCAGACGACGCTGGACCATCGATGGGCTGGGTGCAGGACCCTCATATTCAAGAGTTGCTTCTCAAGCAGACGGATAACGCAAGAGCTGCCGCCCGAGAGAAAGCCAAGATGGATCAACTAAAGATAGACGCGGTTACTCCATTGTATGAAGGATGCAGGCCCGAGGATACCCGCCTGAAAGTAACGCTCATGGCTCTGGAGATGAAGGTAAAACACAAAATGACCGACGCATGCTTCGACGAGAACATGTCATTCTGGCACGAACGTCTTCCCAAGGGGAACAAGTGCCCGACCAGTTTCGAGGAGGCGAAGAAAATCGTGTGTCCTCTGGATTTACTGCACGTGAAATACCATGTGTGCATGAACAATTGCATCATTTATCGGGACAAGCACGCGGAGTCTACCATATGTCCGGTGTGCGGCGTCACTCAATACAAGAAGCGGAAGAAAGCTCCTCGAAAAGTGGTGTGGTACTTTCCGATCACTCCTCGTCTGCAGCGGTATTTCGCGGACCCTAAGGTAGCAAAGCTCCTGCGTTGGCACGCGGATAGGGAGGAGAAGAAGCGAGAAGATGACACAAATGATCCGGAGATAGATAAAAAAGACAAGATGCTGAGTCACCCTAAGGATGCGATCCAGTGGCAAGCGTTGAACTCCGGAGACGCAGAATTTGGGAATGATCCAAGGAACATCGTGCTGGGCGCGAGCACCGATGGAGTCAATCCATTTGGCAGCCAGAGAAGCACACATAGCACCTGGCCTGTGTTTCTGTGGATGTACAACCTTCCCCCCTGGTTGTGCATGAAGAGGAAGTACATTCACATGAGTATGCTAATTGAAGGACCGAAACAACCAGGGAACGACATCAATCTGTATCTGGGGCTGTAGAAAGAGAGCTAGACACGCTGTGGAAAACGCCAGCCAATATGTGGGACGCTGCAAAGAAAGAATATTTCCCTATGAGAGCCGCACTGCTCACGACGGTGCACGACTATCTCGGTTACGGATATGTCGCGGGGCAGGTGGTCCACGGATTTTCTGGATGCGTTAGGTGCATGGATGACACAACGTATCGCCAGCTAGATAGAGATCCCGGGTCTTCGAAAACCGTGTTCGTGGGACATCGAAGGTGGCTTCGCGATGATGAACTGTGGAGAAAACGCAAGGATCTGTTCGATGGTGAAACCGAACTCCGAGGACGCCCGCGTACGAGGAGCGGCAAGGAAATAGACGAGCTGTTGAAAAATTGGAAAGATTGCCAACTGCCGGGAAAGAAGCAAAAGGCGCCAGAGCCGGGAAAGATGCGAAAGGCGCCAGAGCCGCTGCTGAAGGTATGGAAAACGAGGTCTGTTTTCTGGGACTTGCCGTACTAGAAGATCCACCGTGTGCCTCACAGCCTAGATGTCATGCATATCACGAAAAACGTGTGCGAGAGTCTGCTTGGTACCCTGCTCAACATACCAGAGAGGACCAAAGACGGGCCGAAAGCAAGGGCAGACTTAAAATCAATGGGCATCAGGCAGGAGCTTCACGCTAATGATGATGATGATGATGATGATGAGGCGAAGCAGGACACGGAAAGTCGTCGCAAAGGCAAAAAGGCCAAGAAGACCGGAAATGACTACCCTCCCGCGTGCTTCACTCTAAGTCAGGAGGAGATCGAGCAGTTTTTCACCTGCCTCGTAGGAGTAAAACTACCTTACGGTTACGCGGGGAAGATAAGCAGATACCTAGACCCAGTGAAGCAGAAGTTCAGCGGGATGAAGTCTCACGACTGTCACGTGCTGATGACGCAGATACTTCCAGTTGCAATCCGTGGGATCATGGACGTGCACGTCCGTGAAACGCTATTTGGCCTATGCAACTTTTTCGACGTCATCTCTCGGAAGTCGGTTGGCGTGAGGCAACTCAGAAGGCTACAGGAAGAGATCGTGGTGATACTATGCGAGCTTGAGATGTACTTCCTGCCCACATTCTTCGACGTTATGGTGCATTTGCTGGTCCATATCATGGACGATATCATCCAACTCGGGCCGACGTTCCTGCACAGCATGATGCCGTTCGAAAGAATGAATGGTGTCATCAAAGGATACATTCGCAACATGTCACGTCCAGAGGGAAGCATAGCCAGGGGCTTTCTGACCGAAGAGTGCATCTCCTACTGCACGAATTATCTAGGCATCGAGAACCCCGTTGGTCTGCCCGTCAACAGGCACCTCGGCAGGCTCGCTGGATGGGGTCACCGTGAGGGTCGCCGCGAAATGCATGTCGACTTCGAGGGTCGACTCGCCGACTTTGAAAGAGCAAACCTAGTCGCGCTACAACACATAGACGTGGTCGATCCTTGGGTGGTAGAGCACAAAACCTTTATTGAGAAGACGTACAATGACCGAGGCCAACAGAGGACGGACGGAGAAATAATCAAACAGCACAACTCATGTTTCACGCGTTGGTTCAAGCAGAAGCTTCTGTCATACCCTTTACATGAGGATTCTTCCGCGGAAGAACAACTCATATTCGCCTTGTCACAGGGCGCCGAGCACAACCTGATGACCTATGAGGCGTATGATATCAACGGCTACATATTCTACATCGAGGCCAAGGACATGAAGAGCGATGGTTATCAGAACTCCGTGGTAACGATGGAATCTTACACCGGTAACGACAAGGACAGATACTACGGAAGGATCGAGGAGATCTGGGAGCTGAGCTACGCTGGAGAGAAGGTCCCGATGTTCCGTGTCAGATGGGCCAAGAGCGTCCTAAAAGAAGACCGGTATTTCACCACCATGGTTATACCCGAAGCCAAATCCAAGACCGCGGGCGCAAACGTCACCGCAAAAAATGAGCCATGGGTACTGGCTTCCCAAGTTGACCGATGCTTCTTCATTATCGACCCGTCAAAGCCTAGTCGTATTGTCGTGAGGAGAGGCAAAAGGAAGATCATCGGAATGGATGGAGTAGCCAATGAGCAAGACTTCGACAAGTACGGCGACCCGAAGATCGAACATGACGACGATGATGAAGTAGCAGCATACACCAGAAGAAGAAGCAGGACCACCCTACCTAAAGGTCGTCCGTTCCATAGAAGAACTCCATTTGCAAAAAAGAAGGGCAAGAAGATTGTGAACAGATAGCTAGCTAAGATCGATTGTATTTAAATCGTAGCCTTCATTTCTCGATTGTATTTCATGGGCACTTTGTGAACTCTTGAATGTTTTTAAATTTCATGGACACTCGATCTCGATCCCCCTCCATCTCGATCGCTATCCCACCTCGCCAGATCCGGTCCCCCTCGCCGCCGAGCACCCCCCGCTCCATCGGCCGCCGCCGCCGACCCCCCGCACCCTCCCCTACTCAACCGCCGCCGACGACCCACCGCACCCGCCCCCGCTCCACCGGCCGCCGCCGCCGACCCACGAGCTCATGATATTTTCAAAATAATAAATTTGATGATATTTTTTCATATTCATAAATATTTTCAAATAATAAATTTGATGACATTTTTTTAAAAAAATATTACTGTTTT
>LR738712.1:118091972-118320679 GCA_902687465.1 Secale cereale | reverse complement strand
GATTTCGGTCTACTTGCCTTGGCGTACCGCCCATGCTTTTGAGCCTCTACCTTTCTTTGCAGCATAGTTAGCATTGGTTTGCGCACATAATCCTGTCAATTGCCCAGCTGTAATTTGTTTACCTCGCTTTGTTGTTTTATCGTCTTTTGGGAGAGAGACATCACTAGTGAACATCATGGGACCCCGGTCCATATTACCACCGCTGATCACACCTTCTATTTACTTCCTGTTTTTATTTCCTAGTTGCAGTCATAGCTATCATTATTATCTCTTGTGTTTGATCCTTTGTAAACAACAAGGCCGGAGGGATTGACAACCTCTCTGTACTCGTTGGGAGCAAAGTTATCTGTATCTGTGTGCAGGTCCCGTCAACCGCTAAGTTTCTGGCGCCGTTGACACCTACTTGTCGACCCTCGGAGTCTCACGGGATTCGATCCTTGGTATATTTGCCAAGGGAAATTTGCCCCTACGCTACATCTCAACCTTCCACTTGGGGTAACCAACGAGGGGCGAGAAGCCATCAAGCAAGTTTCTGGCGCCATCGCCGGGGACTCCACTCTTCAAGATAGGGGAGTTGCACGCTATCTTTTATCTTTGCTTTTTAGTCTTGTTAGTTTACCTTTCAGTTTTTGCTTTAGTGTCCCTTACCAAAAATCACAAAAATAGTTATCTTGCTTGCTGCTGCTATGGGTTCCACCGAGAACACCAAGTTGTGTGACTTCACTAGTCATAACAACAGTGACTTTATCTGCATGCCTATTGCTACACCTGCCACTTCAGCACCTTCTTATGAGATTAAACCTGCTCTGCTGAACCTAGTTATGAAAGATCAATTCTCCGGTGCTAGAGATGATGCTGCTTTGCACTTAAATAATTTTGTTGAGCTCTGTCATATGCAAAAGTACAAAGAAGTAGATGGTGATATTGTTAAGCTTAAGCTTTTTCCTTTCTCCTTGAGAGGAGGAGCTAAAATCTGGTTTCAATCCTTGCCTAGGAATAGTATAGATTCTTGGGACAAGTGCAAGGATGCCTTTATTGGGAAGTACTATCCCCCTGCTAAAATTATCCAATTAAGGAGTAACATAATGAATTTTAAACAATTGGATAATGAACACGTTGCCCAAGCTTGGGAACACATGAAATCTCTTGTCAAGAACTACCCTACTCATGGTTTGACTACTTGGATGGTTATCCAAACTTTTTATGCAGGCTTGAACTTTACCTCGCGGAACTTGTTAGATTCGGCCGCGGGGGGAACCTTTATGTCAACTACACTTGGTGCTGCCACGAAGCTTCTCGACGAGATGATGACCAATTATTCCCAATGGCACACCGAACGCACTCCAACAGGTAGGAAGGTAAACTCTGTCGAGGAGATTTCCTCCCTAAATGAAAAAGTTGACTTGATCATGTCTCTACTTTCCAAGCAATCTTCTATTGATCCTCATGATGTTCCTTTAAATTCTTTGATTGCTCAAGATCAAATATATGTGAACTTTATCTCTAGAAACAATTTCAATAACAATGCTTATAGGAGTAATTTTGGTAGCAACCCTAGACCGTTCCCCTCTAATTCCTATGGGAACAACAATGCTTATCCTAGCACCAAGAACTCCACTTCTAAACTAGAGATTATGCTTAAAGACTTCATCACTACCCAAAAGGCCTTCAATAAGAGTGTAGAAGAAAAACTAGACAAACTAGATAATCTCTCTTCGAAGGTAGACAATTTAGCCCATGAGGTAGAGTTGCTTAAAATTAGAAATTCTACTCTTGAGGAGAGGAAGACCACTCCTATGAATGCTATTCAAGTGCAAATTAATGAAAACATTAGGATGATGGCTAAACTTAAAGAGAGATGGGCTAGAGAAAAGGAGGAAGAAGATAGAATTAAAAGCCTTCCTACCCACCACACTGTTGCTAATATCCAAGTTGTTGAGGATATCCAAACTCTTAGCACCCAATGCACTCCTAGTCCCATTGGACCTATTAATGGTGATGCTATGACCTCAACCGTAGAAGAAGAAACTCCTATAACCATAGAAGCTACCAAACAAGTGAGCCTAAAGGACACCACTACCACTTTACTTGATAGTAGTGACCTTGATTTTGATAATTGCACCCTTTCTGAAGTTATTGGTTTTCTTCACAAGATGTCTAGAGATCCCCACACTATCACACTTAATCTTGCCTTCACGGAGCATATCACTAATGCTCTCATCAAAGCTAGGGAGGAGAAGCTTAGGGTAGAAGCCTCCATACCTAGAAAGCTAGAAGATAGTTGGGATTCTATGATTAAAATATAGTTGAATAACTTCTCTTGCTATGCTTTATGTGATGTTGGAGCTAGTACCTCCGTTATGCCCAAAAGAATGTATGATATCTTTGAATTGAAACCTTTTGATCCTTGTTCTTTTGGTGTTCGTCTTGTTGATTCTTCCGTAAAGAAACCTTTGGGGAAGATCGACGATGTTCTTATCATTGTCAATGACAATTATGTTCCCGTTGATTTTACTATTATGGATATTGAATGTGAACCTTCATGTCCAATTATTTTGGGACGTCCTTTTCTTCGCACCGTTGGTGCTATCATTGACATGAAAGAGGGGAATATAAAATTCCAATTCCCTCTCAAGAAAGGGATGGAACACTTCCCTAGAAAGAAGATTAAGTTGCCTTTTGAGTCCGTTACACGGGCTAGCTATTCTCTTACTCTTGATAAAACTTGATCTTCTCTTTTTGCATCATGCCTAGCTTAAAGGCATAAAAAAGCGCTTTTGGGAGGCAGCCCACAACGAATTAGGTTTTATTTTGCTTTTGTTGTGTCTTGATGTTTGTTACTACAGTAGCATCATCATTGTATCTTTTCTATTCAGCTTTGTGCCAAGTTTAGCCTCCGATTGCAGGAAAGTTCAAAAGTTGTGACGTGCTGTCCAGAAAACAGATTCTGTCCTTGGACAGAAAAATTCGAATAAAATCACCAGATCATCTTTTTGATCTGATTTTTTTACTGCGTGCTCTATACAATTGGCTTTCGAGCGTCTGTTCTGAGTTTTTTTATTTGAGTTGCAGAAGTTCCCCTAAAAAATTATTTACTACCTGCTGGTCTGTTTTTCACAGATTCTGTCCTGTTTTGCCTTTTCTTCGTTTTGCAAACCTTGAGCTTGCTTTTTCTTTGCAAAAACATTTTGGCAATCTTGAGAAACAGTAGCTCTTCAAGATTATCTTTATTTCCAGTAGGAAAAAAATTATTTTATTGTGGGTACTAACCTCGCTAAGCAGATTATGATGAGTTATGTATGAAGGGTGTTTTCAAGTGTGCGAGGGAAGATGATAAAAGAAGATTCAGGAGGGTCAAACGCTCAAGCTTGGGGATGCCCCCGTGCACCCCCAAGAAATATTCAAGAAGAATCAAGCGTCTAAGCTTGGGGATGCCCCCATGCATCCCCTTCTCCATCAACAATTATCAGTTTGTCTTTCGTTCCACTATATTTTTTCACTTCATGCGTTATGTGCTATGCTTGGAGCGTCTTGCTCTTAGTTTCTTTTTCTAGTTTTCTTTAGCTTTGCTTGCTGTTCATAACAAGTTAGAACCCAGCTTTCTTTGTGTGGGAGAGAAACACGCTCCACTTCAACCTAGAACACAACATAGGATTTTCATGCTTATCTTTGTTGTGTGTGTTCTTTGTCTTTCCATAGCTGCTGTCATGTTTAGCTCTTAGTTTTCATGCTTTTCTTTTTAAAGAGCTTTTGTCTAGTTGGTTGCTGAACTCTCTTGAGTTTTCATGTTTATCTTGTTAAGAGAGTTTGCCTATTGCACTGAGTTGTGTGTCTTAACTTAAAGTAGGTAATTGAGGTTGCTATTTAATTTTAGTAGTAACTTGCAATAGTTTTGAGGTATTGCCATGAGTAATGTCTGAACTTTTGGTGTCAAGAGCTTTAGCCTATTAGTGATAGATGTCGTATTTTGGGAAATCCGTGTTTATTTTCGAAAACCTACAAAATAGTTGAGAACTTTAGCTACTAGATGGATCACTAATCTTTGGAGGGATCGAATATTAGAGTACACTCACGTACCATGAGTCGAGGATGCGCAAGGATAACCAAACCCCCATACACTCCTCCTCGGGGTACTTGTCTCTTTGTGAACCTCCTAATTAGATTGAGAGTTACCGATAATAAGTGCATGAGTTCTTCGGAATAATGTGAGTATTCGAAAGTTGACACTTCCACCTAGCCATATTTTTCTAGCCTCTTCGGTACCGTGCATTGCCCTTTCTCACCTCGAGAGTTGGCGCATACTTCGCCGGTGCATCCAAATCCTTGGCACGATACGCTCTGTCATCATAAGCCTCATTATATCCTTCCTCAAAACAGCCACCATACCTACCTATCAAGGCATTTCCATAGCCTTTCCGAGATACATTGCCATGCAACATCCATCTTCTCATGACTTGATCTTCATGTCATACATGCTTTTTGCTTGATCGATGAGCCGCATGCTAGTTGGGCCTTGCCCTAATCATTGCTACATGACGCGCTAGTATCATTGCATATCCTGCTACACCGGCAGAGGCATACATTTGCATACATCATGATAGTTTCATTTTCTTTATGTTGAGTACTTTTGTAAAGTGTGAAAGATCTTCTATACTTCTTGTAATACATAGAGTGTTGCCCCTAAAGTGAGGAAAAGATCCCAAAGAGGACAAAATCAAAAGATCCCAAAGAGGACAAATGTGAGTTGAATAGAAAGAGCCATTGAGGCCACAAAAAAATAAAAAAAAATAGAAAAAGAAATAAAAAGAGAGAAGGGGGCACACTACTATTCCTTTTGAGAGATCCACACTCGTACTCCATCTTATACCTTGTACTCCATAGAGATTATCATTCATGCATATAGCTATGTGGGGACCTTCACACTATAGAACTTGGCTTGTATATTCCAATGATGAGCCTCCTCAAAAGAGCTCTAGGTCTTCTTGAGCGAGCAAGTTGGATGCATCCCCACTAGTTCCATTGGAGAGCTTACCTTAGCTCATATGTGCATCCGTTGCATGGCAATCCCTACTCCTCACATATATCTATCATTTGTCTTTCTCTCGCCTATGATTGTCCTCATTGATGTGAGCCTTTCACACCTTTTTTGTCTTCCCCCTTCATCAATTTTCTCTCCTTGCCATCCTAAGTGTCAACTTTCTTGCTTACGCTCATCCATTGCATGAGTGCTCAAAATATCGAAAGGGAGTGGATCATTTTGACTTGTACCTTGCTAGTGGTCTGGGGATGAGTCAAGATAAGATTCCAAAGAAGACCAAGTGTGAAACTTTAGTAGATTAAGTTCTCAACAATACAAAAACTATGTTTTACTCTCTCGTATATCCCTATCCCCTTTCTTGCATGCAAACACCATTTGGAGACATTCGAGTCACGGACAGCGAGAGCTCTTGCACCTTTATGTTCTTATGTTGCTTGTTACAATGCTAATATAGACTCTTGCTTGTTATGACTTGAATTGAATTACATTCCTTGATTGCTTTACTTAAAAAGTTCTTATATGGTTGGTAGCATGTCACCACAAAAATTATGCTTGTTATCATTTACCTACTCGAGGACGAGCAGGAATTAAGCTTGGTGATGTTGATATGTCCGAAACGTATCTATAATTTCTGCTTGCTCCATGCTTCTTTTGTGTGATATTTCTATGATATTGATGCACTTCCATACACTTTTGATCATATTTGGACTAACCTATTAACTCAGTGCACCACAGTGCCAGTTCCTGTTTTCTGCTGTTTTTCTATTTCAGGTTTCCCCCATATTAAAAGTGCTCCAAAAATTTCAGGAAAAATACAGGAAAAATCAGCGTACAGGAAGCTTCGCGAAGAACCAACGATGGGCCAGAGGGGAGCCAGGGGAGGCCAAGGCGGCCACCTGACGCGGCCCCACCCCTGGCCGCGCCAGGGGGCGCCTGGGGCCCCTGCTCCGCCTCTGGCTGCCCCCCTTCGCCTATATATCCCTCTCGTCCCGAAACCCTCGAGGACAGAACCCTTTTTCGCGATCTCGCCTCTGTTCCGCCGCCGCAGCGCTTCCAAGATCGGGAGCATCAGGAGAACTCTTCCCGGCACCCTGCCGGAGGGGAGAACCACCACCGGGAGCTTCTCCACCACCATGGACGCTTCCCGGATGAGTCGTGAGTAGTCCACCTTGGACCATGGGTCCATGATCAGTACCTATGTGATGTTCTCCTCCCCTCTTTGCTCTTCATGGTTTAGACCTCGTGAGCTGCCCTACATGATCGAGGCACATATGTAATCTTTCTGCTGTTGCTTTGCTGAGTTTGCTGGGATCTGATGGATTATGAGACTATGTTCAGATTGTGTTTGAGTAATATATTTGATTCACCTCTTTTATATCTTTGTTCTTGAGTAATTCTTGCATGTTCTCCGTTGCTGTTTATTGCTTTGGCCAAGTAGTAGGTAGTAACTCCAAGAGGGAGCGTTATGCTTGATTGTGGGTTCATGCCCCCTGATGACTAGCTTGAGTGACAGAAACATGAGTCTAGGGGATGTGCTGTTGCCACAAGGGAGAAAACAACGGTGCTTGTACTTGCGGGTGCAATGATTGTTTACTTTACGCAAAGTTCTTTTAATGCAGTTGTCTGTTGCTTTGAGTTTACACTTTGGGTGGGATTCGCAACTTAATACCAGCGAGATGTTCTGGATAGATATCTCAAGGTGGATGATTAGTAGTAGATGCAGATGGATTTCGGTCTACTTGCCTTGGCGTACCGCCCATGCTTTTGAGCCTCTACCTTTCTTTGCAGCATAGTTAGCATTGGTTTGCGCACATAATCCTGTCAATTGCCCAGCTGTAATTTGTTTACCTCGCTTTGTTGTTTTATCGTCTTTTGGGAGAGAGACATCACTAGTGAACATCATGGGACCCCGGTCCATATTACCACCGCTGATCACACCTTCTATTTACTTCTTGTTTTTATTTCCTAGTTGCAGTCATAGCTATCATTATTATCTCTTGTGTTTGATCCTTTATAAACAACAAGGCCGGAGGGATTGACAACCTCTCTGTACTCGTTGGGAGCAAAGTTATCTGTATCTGTGTGCAGGTCCCGTCAACCACTAAGTTTCTGGGGCCGTTGACACCTACTTGTCGACCCTCGGAGTCTCACGGGATTCGATCCTTGGTATCTTTGCCAAGGGAAATTTGCCGCTACGCTACATCTCAACCTTCCACTTGGGGTAACCAACGAGGGCGAGAAGCCATCATGTGCCTCAGACCAAGAATGCCCGTCCCTGCATATTATTGACTCCCCTCCAAGCGTGCCTTTCCCAGTTAGTCTCCCCTCATACCGCGATTTAGGGAGACCAATCTTCTTAAGGCCAGGAATGAAGTCAACACGAAACCCAATGACATCCTCTGTTTGATGGCCCATGGAGATGCTTCCTTCTGGCCTAGCGCGGTTACGGACATATTTCTTTAGGACTCCCATGAACCTCTCAAAGGGGAACATATTGTGTAGAAATACGGGGCCCAGAATGACAATCTCGCCGACTAGATGAACTAGGACGTGCGTCATGATATTGAAGAAGGATGGTGGGAACACCAGCTCGAAACTGACAAGACATTGCGCCACATCACTCCTTAGCCTTGGTATGATTTTTGGATCGATCACCTTCTGAGAGATTGCATTGAGGAATGCACATAGCTTCACAATGGCTAATCGGATGTTTTCCAGTAGAAGCCCCCTCAGTGCAACCGGAAGCAGTTGCATCATAATCACGTGGCAGTCATGAGACTTTAGGTTCTGGAAATTTTTCTCTGCCATATTTATTATCCCTTTTATATTCGATGAGAAGCCAGACGAGACCTTCATACTGAGCAGGCATACAAAGAAGATTTCCTTCTCTTCTTTGGTAAGAGCGTAGCTGGCAGGACCTTCATACTGCTTTGGAGGCATTCCAACTTTTTCGTGCAAACGTTGCAGGTCGTTTCGTGCCTCCGGTGTATCTTTTGTCTTCCCATACACGCCCAAGAAGCCTAGCAGGTTCACGCAAAGGTTCTTCGTCATGTGCTTCACGTCGATTGAAGAGCGAACCTCTAGGTCTTTCCAGTAGGGTAGGTCCCAAAATATAGATTTTGTAGCGACCCGACCTAAATGGATCAAGTCTCTGTGCTTAAGTCTCATCCCTGGATCGGTATGCTGACACACACAGTACTCGAGGATTTATAACAGAGGTAAATCACATTTATAAAGTATCGTAAATACTGTTACCTCAATCGATCATAGCGGAAGCAACAAAGGTTGTGGATTCCCATCAACACCAACGGCAAAGTTGAGTGTAGACAGCGCAACCCTAACGTAACACTTACTCGTCGAATAATTCCTGCAACATGAGACGTTGCAGCCATGTAGGTCAGTACATTGAATGTACTGGCAATTTCACACTGCAATGAGAATGATGAACAATGCCTACAACTACATGCATATTTGGCTGGTGGAGGCTGTAAGGCTGTTTTTGCATAATGCTGATTTTTCCCTACCACAAAGAAATGCATTTATTTAACTACTTTTTTAAATTTAAATCATGAACAACTGAGAATGGTTCCTCCATCTCAATCCCAAACCAAAGTCATTATTAACCCAACAAGTTAATTAAATAGAGTGTTGAGATCAACAAATAATCCACTTCTAGATACTCAAAGATGTCCATAACCGGGGACACGGCTAATCATGATCAGTTTGTACACTCTGCAGAGGTTTGTGCACTTTTCCCACGAGACTCGATCACCTCCGTTTGGTTTCTCGCACTGCATGGTGTTTGAGAAACAGATGACCGAGACACAGTCTTTCAGAAGCATTCACTCTTTACCCCGGGTGGACCGGTACACCTACATTTCCCCTACATCTGCTAGTCCACCACTGAAAGAGCTCACACAACTTACTCATACTATGCCAGAGCCCATAATGGCTTGTTGCTGCACATGGAAGTTTCTAGGCATGAAAAATATTATATGATCCCTTTGAGCCTGGAAGTTTCTTGGCATGAAAAATATTATATGATCCCTTTGAGCCTGGGTGGCATTCCAATAGGGTGATCACACGGTTTCTCCGGGATCCCCTAGGACAACACTGGTTTCTCCAGGTGCCCGGCAACCACTGGGTGCTCCAGGGTGCCACAACCAATCCACCCAGAGGTGTATTAAAGTAGCCACCTTAAGTTGAACCATTAATTAACAATCTCACATCTGTCATGGATACTCTCAAACCCAAACCACGTCTACGAGCATAGCATGGCAACCTAAGCATAACGTAGAAGTAACTCCCAAGGGTTTGAAAATAATGCAAGTAATAGGTTCTACCTCAAACTACTTCCCGGTCCCACAAGTTAAGAGTTCCTACTCATGCAATGTGTTTGAGGGGATAACTAATGCAATGAAAACTGGGTATTGGAAAATATGATCAAAGTGTGAACTTGCCTTGTACTGACGATGTAGAAGATTCGCACTCACAACTCATGATAGATCTACTCGTCACACTCCGGTCAATCTATCGTAAGCAAGCAATAGTAACCACACATAAGCAATCACTCAAAAGATCGGACAGAGCGAATAAAACACTTCGGAAAACTTTGAAGACAAACGAATGACTCTTGAAACATAAAACAATTTCTAAAAGTACCAAAATTATGTGAAATTGGCTTTATCAGAAAGTTTAGGTCAAGAGCTTCGATTTGCAAAAAGAATCAGCTAAATCGGAGTTATAAAACTCAAGTTATGATCGAAACAAGTTCAAATTCAAATCTAGTTGAATTCAAATTTTAAAACTTTCAAAAACATGTTTAAGTTGTTTTATTGGAAAGAGGGGATCATAACGAAGACGTGGGCGTTGGTTTCGTTGGATTTGGACCAACGAGCAAAAAGTTATGGCCATTTGAAGTTTAGGGGCTAAACTGTAAAATAACTTCATAGATAAGTCCCTGGCCGAAAACTAAAACAGAAAAAGAAAACTTAACGAACGAACGTTCATTTTCTAACCCTAACTAGTGGGCGTTCACTAGCTAGTTAGATCTAAAAAAATAAAACCAATCTAAAACGAAAACCTAACTAAACAGAAAACCGAGGTGGTTTTTATTACCTAGGCGGTTTGGGCACGGAAACCGGTGGTTCGGCGGTGGGGAACTGGGGCGGCGGATCGGATCGGACCGGCGGTGAGCTCCGGCGAGTCCGACAACTCCGGCGAGGCGAGGCTGCTGCGGCACGGCGTGGCTCGGGCGGCACGCGGGCAAGAGCAGGCGAGGGGCAGCGCAGGGCGAGGCTGCAGCCAGCGGCGGCGGCGAGCGAAGCGGCAGCGGCTGCGGTCTACAGCGGCGGTGACGGCGCGAGATGCGGGAGAAGGGGAGGCGAGAGGGCGGCGCATTTATAGGCGGGGCGGAGGAGGAGCTTGCGGGAGGGGCAAGGGAGGCGGTGGCGTGGCGTGCACGGACGCCGAGGTTGGCCGGCGGCGGGACTCCCAGTGGAGTCCCCGTTGGGGACGACGGGCGAGCTGGGCTGGGCGTGGCTCGGGTGCTGGGCCGGCCCAGTTCGGCTGAGAAGATTTTTTTTTCTCTTTAAACATTTTTTTAAACAGACATAGAAAACGAATAAAAACAAAATAAATAAAAATATCCTATAGATATATTATATATCAAAATTTTCAGAAAAAGAAACCCTACAATATGAACATTTTTCTACTGCAAAATGAAATCCTCACAAATTCTAATAAATAAAAAGGTGCTACTTTTGCAATAAAAACCAATAAAAATCATTTTAACAATACCAAAATGACTTCAAATTTATTTATCTCCAATTTTATGTTGTAGGGAATCATGTTACCCTATTTTCCATATATTTTATTTTTGGAGAAAAATAATTTGAATAAAAACCAAGTAACTCAATATTTGAAATTCAGTTTGAGAACATTTCGGAAAGACTTCCAACTCATATTTCCTATAATTTGAAGAAGTCATTTTATCTTCTCTCGGGAAAATCATTGAGTTGCATAAAGTTTCTGAATTGAAAATATTTCGAGGATGAAATTCAAAAATCCTTTCAAAGCCCTTTATCATTTAAAATAAATGGAAGAAGTCATATTATCTTCACTCTAGGGTTTTGTGTTGAAAAGAATTTTGAATTTCCTCGGAGGTCAAAAAGCAAAGTGAAAGTTTTGGGAAAGTCATTTTATTCCCTCTCATTTAACTTTCAAAAGTTTCAAATTTCACTCAATGTCACACAGCACATCAAACAACAAACAAATCTATCTATTTATTATAACATTCCAAAATTTAGAATTTTGGGATGTTACAAACCTACCACACTTAAAATGAATCTCGTCCTCGAGATTCGGAGAGGCTAGCAAGAAATAGGTTAGGGTTTGGGGGTCTTCTAGCAACTCCATTGATCGGTCTGGTCTAGGGGGCTACCACACTTAGAAACATGGATACGGTTCCATCAAAACTCAGGTACTCCATTCTTTGGGTTAACGGTGTCTGTCTTCTCAACTCTATGGGATAATTCCCTCTCTGGGCTCTTTCGGTAGTAGCATAACCTTTGTCCTCAATTCTTGAGTCCTTTCATCTTGGTAAGGCTCTTTCGAGACTGGTTCTTCTTAACTGACAAGTCCGGCGCCAATACTAAACAAATAACGATATCTCATGGTGGTCATGAAACAATTTAACTGGGTCCCTGCAGAAAACGGTTCTGGGCTTTATCCTCACCGTATATCCTACGTATGGCAACAGTTGCCTTGTACAGGAGAAAATTTTTCTATACCATTCTAAGGTTTAAACAAGGTTTTGACATCGCCGTCTCTCTACTATAGGTAAGTCTCCCAGATTTACCATCCCGTATAACAGAGGCGAATAATAAGAGTAAGTCGGTATGGTGATCAATCCATCCCGCACCCAAATCATTACATTGTATATGATTTAGTGAATCTCGCATTCTAACACTCGGTCATCCTCACGAGCATTGCAGAATTTCATCTTGTCGACGAACTGAGTTCGGATATATCCATTGATTCTGCAATCCAACCAACCATCTATCGTGTTTCACAATCCTTGGGTTTAACGTAACGACCTATAAGATCGTATGTTGGCAAAGTCATACTTCTTCCAGGGGTTTTCCTTCAGCAAGAATGTGCTTGCTTCCTTGACAGGTCTTGGGCCTGTGGGTTATGGCTCATCTCATACTTTTCAGTAGTAACACTTGGTCTCATCATTGGGTTGCAACTGGTCATACTTCCAACATCCAACTTCCTTGGTTCTCTTAAATCCATCCAATTTGTTTGGTATCCCTTTCTTCTTTGGGTTTCAAAACTGAGTGTAATTACTCACACTCATCCTTGGGTAATCCATTCCAAGTCTGACGTATCTAACAACTAGATAGTGTATTCGGGTAGTGGTGTTGGGTTCTACCACACTTAAAATGAATAACACTAGTTTCTTCAAAATCTTGATCCATGTATCATGTCTTCACTCATCACTTATATAGTAACAACTCATAAAATCCAAAATCAATACCATGATACCAACTGTATTGATTCTCAACTCACTCTGATCTACTGCTCTTCCATTGCATGCTTCAACTCAACTACTTAGCACCAATCTCCTTCTCCTTGGAACATTCTTTAGCAAAGTGCCCTGCTTCACTACAGCAGAAACATATTACTTCTGACAAGTCTCGTGGTTCCCTTATAATTACGTAGCCTCCTTTAGGTCCTCGGCTTGTGGGTCCACTTCAGAACTTGTATATCCTTAACTCGTCCTTGGAGTCAATATTGCTCCACATCTCTAGCATTACACCCTCTTTAAATCCAAATGTACTTCTTTCCTTCATAACCTTTGGGTAGGCTTCATATCAAGAATAAACTCCAATTTATTTGGGCAATCTCCACTATTTGGAGCAACACTTTCCTTTCTATTGGTCCAGGGTTCACTCAAAAAAAGTATTGTCCTAAACAAAATGCACTGGTTCATCTGTAATCCATATTCTCCTCATATCAAATCTTTTATTACTTCCTGAACCATTATTCAACACTCCAATTACAAAGGTGCTTCACTACGAATGTTTTCATCCACATAGTTGGGTATGGTCAAACATTCCTCCCATCTTTATTCCTTTGTCCTAGCTAAGGATGCTTCAGTCCCACTGGAATTTAGCAATGTGATTCTTAAAATCCTCCCTCTTTTGCTTCGTCCTATTGGTCGTGCGCTTCATCTCCATCATCTCTGCCTGCACCTTACTCAAGCTTTCCCGGGTATAACGAAGTCTTGCTTCGAGTATTTCTCCAATCTGACGTATGGCCTCCATAGCAGCTTCACGAACAGAATCGAAGAAGGTTGTTCGTGGTACTCGGGAGATGAAAAATTATTGACCCATGGTTTTTGGGCAAACTCCTTTCACACGATGGAGGTGTACCTCCACGTACCAAAGTTCAACTCCATTCTCCATGAAGGGATAACCCTTGTAAAGTGCATCTCCTTCCAGGTGAATATGCTTCATCATGTCCTTCAGGATCTTTGGATAATCCTGATCGCTAGTCAGGGTCATGATGGTTTCCGGGCCTTTGAGAAAAGACTCGTAAAGGGTTGTCATCTGTAGGTATAAGAAGAAAGGGCACTCAGGACAATGTAGGTATTTTCTTGTGGTCGTTTGTCCGAGAAAGGTTTGGGGTCAGCTTGTCAGGCCCAAGATGCGATTCTATCCCAATCACGTGACACTTACGTGATTGGGGCACAACCGCATTTCGGGCGCTTAGCAAGATGGATATCATTACATCATACCATTACATACATACATGGGGGATACAACAATACATACAAGTCACATGAATACAACAACATCAATACAAGGCATCCGACTACGGATGCAAACAAGAAAAGCACAATGACATCCATCTGCTATCCCAGGCTGCCGACGCGGAACCTAACCCAAGACTGAAGAAGAAGACGAAAGAACTCCAAACAACGATGATCGCTCTCACGTCAAGACATCGGAAACCTGCACCTGCAACTGTTGTTGTAGTATCTGTGAGCCACGAGGACTCAGCAATCCCATAACCATGGGTAACAAGACTAGCAAAGCTTAATAGGTAGGAAGAGGTAAAGTGGTGAGGTTGCAGCAGCGGCTAAGCAATATATGGTGGCTAACTTACGAGTACAAGAATAAGATGAGCATCTACGCAAACGGTCGCAAACTAGTAGTGATCGATAAAGATCTCTCACACCCTGCATTTTGTAACATGTTATTTGCATCAATGAAGCATGAAAATTTGGACCAACAATTTTTTTTAGCATCATTTGGCTTTTATTTGGAATTGAGTTTTTCTTCATGTGCTTTTTCATGTGCTCATTAAAGTCAACTATTACCTCTTGTAGAATTCATCTCCATACCCAAAACTTCTGCCCAATGATCATGCCAAGTGTTATATAACAATATAGTATTTTCTTACAAAATTAATTTGGCCAAAATGTATTTTATAAATTTAATTTTCCAAAAACAGCTGAATTAAGGTTTGCACTGCAAGTGCTTGATTTAGGGTGAGAAAATTATTTCAAAAGGTATATTTGAGACCTAGTAGTCATAGGACTCCCAGAAACCACAAGAGTATAATTTTAAAAGTTATTTTCCTATTTTATTTAAAAGCTTTTCTTAAGGACAGAAATGGTCTTTAATAGGGAAAAATTATTTAAGTATTTCAAAAATATTTGCCAAAATTCAGGGAGACTCAGAGGACATATATTGTCCATATATAAGAGTTTCAACACTTGGTCATGTTCAAAATAATGGGCTAATCCCTCTAAAACCCTTTTGGATATTTCAAGCTTTTGAAATATTTACAAAGGAATTATTCTCCAAAAATTCCAGGGAAATTCTATCATGTCATATATGACATATTTGGTGATCTTGCCAAGTCCCATGCCTTGGGAAGCAAGAAAACATTCTCAAAACCCTTCATAACCATTCTGTCCATATTTGAAGTTTGAGCAACTTTACATTGCCAAACTTGTCCAAATGCTCTCAAACTTGGTGCACATGCTAGAAATGCCTAATAAGGCATCTAGACCAAATGGCACAAGATTTGGAGTAGAGCAACTTGATCAGAACACCCCAAAACCCTTTCTGTTCAAATGCAAATTTGAACAACTTTACATTACCAACTTTTTACCTGGAGCTTCAAACTTTGTGGGCATGATCAATACCCTAAATGAGGAAACTACACCAAGTGGTGCATCAAGGGGAGATGATTAGCTTGACTCAAACAAGATGAAGCCATTTTTGTTGATTTCTAGGGTTCACCAAAGTTACATTGGCTAGTTTCTTCAAATAAGCCCAAATTTGGTGAAGCACCCTGTTTTCACATGTCATTCAATCCTGTTAAGTGTCATGGCAAGTGGAGGTCATTTGCTTGACCAAACACTGATCAAACACCTTCTGCAAAATTACCAAAACCCTCTTCTTGATCACTTTTACTATTTACCTTGGCCTCAACTTTCTACCACACGTTCATCTAGTTGCTAGCTACCTCCAGTAACTCTCCCATGTCTCCAGCTCCATGATTGAGGGGTAAAAACCCTAGTTCACCCTACTGGACAGCCATTTTCTACCAAGTCACCAGCTCCTCTTCTCTCTCACAGCATCTCTAGAGCATTCAAAGCCTCAACCGTAGTGCTTGCATCACCCTGGACCCCCCAGACATGGTGGACACGTCCAGAGGGCCAATGGCATGCCATGGCATGCGATAAGGGCGCTCCAGAGCGCGCTACAGTGCGCCCACGCAATGTAGCTTCGCCCAATCGCCTGCCCCCGACAGCCTCGAGCTCTCCCCTCGCGCCTCCCAACGCGCCTCGACGTCCGCAGCCTCCACCGGTACTGTCCCCCTCCAGTGGCCGTCGCTACACGCGCATCGGGCGCCCGCGGCGTCCACTCCTCGGCTTCACACGCGCGCGTCGTCTGGAAGTCTCCCCGCTCCTCCTCTCTCCTCTAATGGGTGTAGGGCTCGTCCAACAACGCCGCAGACACACTCCCGTCGCCTCCCGTGCACTGTAGCGTCGAGCAGAAGCTCGCTGGCACACAGGTCCACGGGACCTCGCCGTTCCCCTATATATAGGACCCCCCGAGCCCTCCACTCAGCACCACCAGCCTCACCACATCCTCTTTAGTCCTCCAGCACCGCTAGTTCCTCCCCGAAGAACTTCAGTGCTCGGGATCGACCGGAGCTCCGCCGCGTCGGGCAGCCGGCGATCTCGCAGTACGGGCCTCCTCCGCCCCTCCTTTTTCTTGATCTAGAACCGCCATGCATCACTGATGCGTTCCCCTCCTTTTTCCCCTTCTGCAGCTGCCGGAAACGAGCTGGCCAGCAGCTTCCCGACGACCCTCCGCCGTCCCACCTCGCCGCCGAATAACCCGACCTCCCCGGCGAGCCGCACCACCACCACTACCTCCGCGACTCGTCGCTGAACCCATCCCTGCCCTCCGTTGCCGTCGCCGTGGCCGGAATCGTCGCCGGCGAGCTCGCCGTGGCCGTGGCCGTGAGGTTGAAGATGACAGGCGGGCCCCGCCTGTCATCCTCACCCCTCTCTCCCTCCCCTCACAGCCGCTGACCGCCGGGCCCCGCCCGTCAGGTTTGAAAACCTGACATGCGCGCGCTGGCGCCCGAGCGGTTGGGCTGGATGCCCTGGGCCGTGCACTGTGGCCACTCTGGCCCAGTTGCACAGGGCTTTTTCTTCTTTTTCTTTTCTGTAAAACTTCAATTAATTTTACAGAAATGAATATTAGTCCAAATGAAATAATTCCAACTCCTAAAATCTTGCAATATTCCAACCTATTTAATGGTGTCACTTTCACACATATCTATGAAACTTTTTTGTTCTGTTCAAATTTAAATTCAAATTTGAGCAATAAAACTCCTGTTCTAAAATCCCTAGATTCCATTCTGTTACTCCGAAACTCCACCTAAGAATTTTCTCCATCTTAGAATTCCCTCTAGTATTTAACAAAAATAAGTTGACATTTTTCTGAGCACTTTGATTTTTCTGTTTTATTTGTGGTCTTATTTTTCCGTTGTTATTATGCGGCGTATAGATACCGTATTTGACGAAGTTGCTGAAGAAGGAGAAGGAGAAGGATTTGAAGACCTTGAAGACCAAGCCAATCCAGGCAAGCAGCCCTTTGACCATGATACACTTGTTCTTTGGAACCCGTTTGTTTCCGATGCATGATGATAGCATTACAATGGAGACCTAGTTGAACCACCACATGATGCATGCATTGATCTTGATCTTGCTATGTGCTAGATGACATGCAAATAGTTAGTAGTGATGCTTAGTGATGCATGTGTGACATGAACCTTCGTGGTTGAAATCTTTGCATAAAACCCCGTCGGGTGCCATTCATGCCCGAGGGAGATGATGAGTTGGGTAACCACTTGATGACGAAGTGGTGTACCGAGACAAGTGTGTGTTTTTCAAACGGATTGGTTTAACTTGCGACCGTTATTCCAACCATACATGTGCAACCACTCTACCCCTTATGGGACGGGGCATTATTGATTACTTAGGCCGGTACTAGCATGGTGCCCGCATTACTAGTGACGGGAAGACTTGAGGTCTTTCCCGAGACGGGGTCGTGCTTGGATAGACGACCATGACTGTTTTCACAGGGCACCGGACACACCGTTGGTCCCTTCGGGTACGCGTGACATTGAAATTAGGGCAAGTCCCGTGATCTATTGTTTGTACTCGAGGGCCGTGTACCAACGAGTGGACTCTATGTTAGTGTCGTCTAAGGAAAGATAATGACTGGGTGCTTCCCCCGAGTACTTGAGGTACTGCGGGATCGTGGGTGACACGAAAGCTTCCCGGATCTTGTGGGTAAAGTGTACAACCTCTGCAGAGTGTAAAACTATTCGAATAGCCGTGTCCATGGTCTAGGACAGTTGGGTAACCTCTCTTGGGCTACGTCCAATGTTTGCGAAACCATGTGTGTGTATGTGAGTCAAGGTGGTGACTTGACTCATTGAGTTGAATCATATTCATGTTGATATCGGTAACCTGTCTTCAAGGTTACGCGAGTTTATTGATGCATAAACTTGATGGTAGAATACGTATTCTAGCCCATTGCTAGATTGCTCATTATTGTTCAATTGCATTGTTACCTTGAACCACATCATGGGTTGCTTGGGAGTACATTCAAAGTACTCATTGGCTTGCCACTGGTTATTTAATTGGCCAGGCATGGAGGAACAGGAATTTGAGGAAGAGTTCTTTGGAGATGAACATGCGAACTAGGACGCTATCCCAGTCAGAATGCCTGTAGGGTTAATGCAGATGGCATGGGTTCTACCTATCATCGAAGACTTTCGCTATTTGAGTTATTTGCTATTCAGCCGTGAGGCTTTATCTATGTAAGACTTGGCCATAATGGCCTTAATTTGTGTAAGACGATATGTATGGATGTAAGACTCTTGTTATTCAGCTTCTGTGTGTTCAGTGAGCATTGATCTCTGGGATCACTGTACACGTGCATTCGGTGATCTCGACCCTTAAGTCGGGGTCCCCATAGAGCTGGTATCAGAGCCATCCTGACTGTAGGAAACCTTAGTTAGCATGGGCGTTAGTTAGATGAGACCCTTTTTCAAAAACCTTCTGAACCTCTCTTATTTTCTAAACCTGAGATTTCATCAGCTTATTAACCCCTCCTATTCCACCTTGTAGATGGCCGCTTTACCCGAGGAGCACCTGACCACTTGGTTTCCCTTCCTTCTCGAGGATAGCCTCCAGGAGTGTCAGTTCCACCGAGTGCCCATCCTCACCTACCTTGAGCATTGGGTTAGCGACACTGAGGTGGAATACCATGTGGAAGTGATCGTGAAGGCAAATGATCCTCCCACAAGTTGGTTCTTCGAGGGACCCCAGATGGCAACACTACCACTCGCTGTCAAGGCTGCTGCACTCAAGGCACTAACCCGTCTCCGCGAGCTTCTTCCGGAGATGGCAGCCAAGATGACAACTCGCTTCTTGCCTTACCGGAAGGAAGGTGAAGAAGAAAGCAGCGCACTAGCCCCTCCACTAAAGGAAGGACTCTCGCTTCGGTTCCAGACCTACTTCAGTCTATGTGCCGACAGCTTGGCACAAGACTTGGCCTCAGAATCAATGAAGCTTCGAGAAGAACTTCACAAGACCAAGGCACTTCTTCGTCGAGCTCAAGAGAAGACAAATAGGATCAAGAAGGAAGGAGCACCTTCTGGACAATCCGCTATGGCATACCGAGGCGGAAGACCCTCCGAGGATGTATCTTCCAAGAATGAAGAACCACCTCGGCGACGCCGGATGACGGCAAGGGAATATCGCAAGCTTTTCCCTGCACCACCGAAGAAAGCACCGTCGTATCCAACTCCTCCACTCCCCCACACTCTCAAGTGACAAGGGGGCCCAGACGGATGAAGACAAGGAGGAAGACCTAGAAGAGCCGGAATACATGACCGAGCATTCCGCCGCTTAGGCATTATTCGCTACTCGGATATGCCAGTTGTGACCTCTACGGTAGGATAGGTCGTGTAACCCCTATGCGCAGTCGAGTCCTTGTATGGTTCATATGAAACCATCTAGTATTTGCTTTTGTTGTGTCTAGATGTATGTCGTATTCTTCCTTCGGGAATGTGTAAACGACTACCTCACCCATTTGGATTTTAATGAATGTGTTTTGGCCTTTCAGCCTTTGCATGATTTGATTAGTGTCACACCCACCCCCTTACTAGGCACCCATCTATCTTGCTTTCCCTCTTCCGAGTCATGAGACCTTTTACCGCTCCAACAGGATGCCTGTTGTAACTCGTACTGGTACCTCTACCCAGCAGACTGGAGCACAAACATCCGCCCAGTCAGAGGCACGCCACGACCAAACCAACGACCAAGCTCCACCACCACCACCTCCTCCGAACATGGACATGGCTCAGCTTCTCCAAGCTTTCCGAGAGGAACGCCAAGCCAACACTGCAGCCCTTCAGCTGATTGCTCAAGCTGTCACCAACAACCGCCAGCCGGCAGGGAATGGCAATGGACGTTCCACGTTGGCAGAGTTCAAGAAGCATGCACCGACAACTTTCATCGAGACTGCTGAACCCCTGGATGCAGACGACTGGGTCCGCTCCATTGAAGAAATACTGGAACTAGTCGGATGCACCGAAGACCGCGAGAAGGTGGCTTATGCAGCCCACTGCCTCGGGGGGACTGCTAGAGCTTGGTGGGATGGATTCAAGGTCATGCATGCTGAACAAGACATCACTTGGGTCAACTTCAAGGCAGAATTCCGCAAGTCCCACATTCCTTCCGGAATCATGGCTATCAAAAAGCGTGAGTTCCGAGCCCTAAAGCAAGGAAGTGGCACTATCAAGGAGTACATGCAGAAGTTCAGTGTTCTGTCAAGGTATGCCCCTGAGGATGTCAGCACTGATGCTGCAAAAAGGGAGCGCTTCATGGAAGGCCTCAATCAGACTCTGCAATACTCGCTTGTCGTGTGCGACTGCCCAACCTTCCCTGACCTGGTGAACAAGGCACTTATGCTTGAAGACAAGCGGCGTGCTTTGGAAGACACTCGCAAGCGCAAGATGGTCAGTAAGGGAAGTTCCAGCAACCAGAAGCCTCGTCCGTGGCAGTCAGCCCCGGCCAAGCCAACCTATCAGCAACCAAGAGCTCCTGCACCTCGTACCAACTATCAGCCTCAGCAGTATGCCAACCCAAGGCCAGCTTTCAACCCCAATACCAGTGGTGGCAACAAGATCAACAATCCAAACCAAGTCACTTGCTTTGGGTGTGGTCAGTCCGGACACATCTCAAGGGTGTGCCCCAACAAGAAGCCTGATGCCCCGCGCCCCAATGCGCAGAACCAAGGACAAGGCCGCGGGATGCCACCAAGGAACCCAGCTCCTCGCAATCCACCTAACCATGGGAAAGGGCGTGTGAATCACGTCACTGCTGAAGAAGCCCAGGAAGACCCGGACGTCGTGCTGGGTACGTTCCTTGTCAACTCAGCACCTGCAACTGTCTTGTTTGATTCTGGAGCAACGCATTCATTTGTCACTCAAAGATTTGCATTAAAAAGTGGCATGACCCCTACACCCCTGAATAACCCTATGGTGGTACAAACCCCCGGAGCCGAGATGAGAGCCAAGATAGGCTGTAAAGGAGTCAGTATTACCATTAACGGTGTAGATTTCCTAGCAGACCTCATCGTCCTAAGATCGCAAGACTTGGATGTGATCTTAGGGATGGATTGGCTCAGTAAGCACCAAGGCTTGTTAGACTGTGCCAATCGGACAGTCACTGTGACCAATGACCAAGGAGTCGAAGTCAAGTTTGCTTCCAACTCCTCTTCCGCTCAAGCCGCTCAAGTCAACTGTCTGTCTGAAGTTGGGCTAGAGCAAGTACCGGTGGTATGTGAGTATCCTGATGTCTTTTCCGGATGAACTACCGGGAATGCCCCCTGACCGTGACATTGAGTTCATCATCGAGCTCGTGCCCGGAGCAGGACCCATCTATAAGAAGCCTTATAGAATGGGGACGGAAGAATTAACCGAGTTGAAAAAGCAGCTGGAAGAGCAGTTGAGGAAGGGATTTATCCGCCCAAGTGCCTCCCCTTGGGGATCTCCTGTTCTGTTTGTGGCAAAGAGGGACGGTACCATCCGCTTATGCATTGACTATCGTTCCCTCAATGAAGTTACAATCAAGAACAAATATCCGCTTCCCAAGATCAAAGATCTGTTTGATCAGCTCAGCGGAGCCAAGGTGTTCTCCAAGATCGACCTCAGATCTGGGTACTACCAGCTGAAGATCAGACCCCAAGATATTCCGAAGACGGCATTCGTAACCAGATATGGCATGTACGAGTGCACGGTCATGTCCTTTGGGTTAACCGATGCCCCAGCTTACTTCATGTATCTCATGAATAAAGTCTTCATGGAATATTTGGACAAGTTCGTTGTTGTCTTCATCGATGACATTCTTGTCTTCTCGAAGTCGGAGGAAGAGCACGAGCAACATTTGAGTATGGTCCTAGATAAGCTTCGGGAGCACCAACTGTATGCCAAATTCAGCAAGTGTGAGTTCTGGTTGGATAAAGTTGGATTCTTAGGTCATGTCTTGACCGAGGAAGGATTATCAGTAGATCCCACAAAGATCGAAGCTGTGACCCAATGGCAATCTCCAACGACCGTCAAGGAAGTCAGAAGCTTCCTCGGACTTGCGGGCTATTACCGCAAATTCGTGGAAGGATTCTCTAGCATTGCACGGCCAATGACTCAGCTCCTCAAGAAGGACAAGAAGTTCGAGTGGACGCCAAAATGCGAAGAAAGCTTCCAAGAGCTCAAGAAGAGATTGACCACCGCCCCAGTTCTGGCAACACCTGATATTCACAAGGAGTTCGTGATATATTGTGATGCCTCTCGAACCGGATTGGGAAGCATTCTGATGCAAGAAGGCCGAGTCATAGCCTACCTCTCTAGGCAGCTACGACCTCATGAGGAGAACTACGCTACTCACGATCTTGAGTTAGCGGCAGTAGTTCATGCCTTGAAGACATGGCGGCATTACCTCCTAGGGAAACGGTGTGAGATCTACACAGACCACAAAAGTCTGAAGTACATTTTCACCCAAAAGGAATTGAACATGAGGCAGCGAAGATGGTTGGAACTCATCAAAGACTATGACCTCAGTGTTCAATATCACCCCGGGAGGGCTAACGTGGTGGCCGATGCCTTAAGCAGGAAGGCTTGCTCTTTGAATGACGTTATTCAAGAAAGGCAGCCAGCCTTGTTTAAGGAGTTCGAACAATTCAGTTTGGAATTGGTCACCCCTGGATTTTTGGATCATTTGGAAGTCAGACCGACCCTGATGGACGAAGTCAAGAAGGCACAAGATGGACACGCGAGCATTGGAGGTATCAAGAAGAAGATGAAGCTAGGCAAGGCTCCAGGATTCTCTGAAGACGAGCACGGGATTGTTTGGTACAAAGGCCGCATCTGCGTACCAAACAACACACAGCTGAAGAGCCTGATCCTGCAAGAAGCCCGCGACACTCCGTATTCCATCCACCCCGGAGGAACCAAGATGTATCAAGACTTGAAGGCACGATTCTGGTGGCACGGGATGAAAAGAGAGATTGCAACCCATGTTGCAAAGTGTGACGTGTGCCAAAGGGTCAAGGCTGAATATCAGCGACCTGCTGGATTGCTTCAACCACTCAAGGTTCCTGAGTGGAAGTGAGATAAAGTCGGAATGGACTTCATCACTGGATTACCAAGGTCAAATAGGGGACATGACTTTATCTGGGTCATAGTCGATCATTTGACCAAGGTGGCCCATTTCATTCCTGTCAAGACCACTTATTCCGGCAACCAGTTGGCAACTCTCTATATCAACCGAATCGTGAGCCTCCACGGCATTCCCAAGGAGATTGTGTCAGATCAAGGCACCCAGTTTACTTCAAGGTTCTGGAGAAGATTCCAAGAAGCCTTGGGAACCAAGTTGTCTTTCAGCACAGCTTTCCACCCACAGACCGGAGGTCAGAAAGAACGAGTCAATCAAATTCTCGAAGATATGCTCCGAGCCTGTGTCTTGGCATATGGATCCAAGTGGGAAGATTGTCTCCCTTTTGCCGAGTTCTCCTATAACAACAGTTACCAGTCGAGCCTTCAGATGGCACCATTTGAGGTGTTGTACGGACGCAGATGTCGCACACCCCTCAACTGGTCAGAGACTGGAGAAGGGCTAGTCTTTGGACCGGATGTTCTCCGCGAAGCAGAAGAGCAAGTCCAACTAGTCAGAGAACGTTTGAAGGCAGCCAAGTCAAGGCAGAAGAGTTATGCTGACACTCGACGCCGAGACATGAGTTTCCGTGTCGGAGATCATGTGTACCTGCGGGTAACCCCTCTAAAGGGAACCAAGCGTTTCCATGTTAAAGGGAAACTTGCACCAAGATTCATTGGGACTTTCAAGATCATCAACCGACGAGGAGAAGTGGCTTACCAGTTGGAACTACCACCTAAGCTATCCGATGTGCACAACGTGTTCCATGTGTCACAACTCCGGAAATGTCTCCAAGTTCCGGACAAGCCTAATCTCTACAAGGATGTTGATCACCAAGCCATTGATCTGCAGCCTGATTTGACCTACCGCGAGAAGCCCATTCGCATTCTGGACGAAGCAGAACGACGGACACGAAGCCGCATCATCAAGTACTTCAAGGTCCAGTGGAGCAACCACACGGAAGCAGAAGCAACCTGGGAACGTGAAGACTATCTTAGATCCGAGTTTCCCGATCTCTTTTAAGACCTAGTCTAGGAATCTCGGGGACGAGATTGTTGTAAGGGGGTAGGTCTGTCACACCCTGCATTTTGTAACATGTTATTTGCATCAATGAAGCATGAAAATTTGGACCAACAATTTTTTTTAGCATCATTTGGCTTTTATTTGGAATTGAGTTTTTCTTCATGTGCTCATTAAAGTCAACTATTACCTCTTGTAGAATTCATCTCCATACCCAAAACTTCTGCCCAATGATCATGCCAAGTGTTATATAACAGTATAGTATTTTCTTACAAAATTAATTTGGCCAAAATGTATTTTATAAATTTAGTTTTCCAAAAAACCCTGAATTAAGGTTTGCACTGCAAGTGCTTGATTTAGGGTGACAAAATTATTTCAAAAGGTATATTTGAGACCTAGTAGTCATAGGACTCCCATAAACCACAAGAGTATAATTTTAAAAGTTATTTTCCTATTTTATTTAAAAGCTTTTTCTTAAGGCCAGAAATGGTCTTTAATAGGGAAAAATTATTTAAGTATTTCAAAAATATTTGCCAAAATTCAGGGAGACTCAGAGGACATATATTGTCCATATATAAGAGTTTCAACACTTGGTCATGTTCAAAATAATGGGCTAATCCCTCTAAAACCCTTTTTGGATATTTCAAGCTTTTGAAATATTTACAAAGGAATTATTCTCCAAAAATTCCAGGGAAATTCTATCATGTCATATATGACATATTTGGTGATCTTGCCAAGTCCCATGCCTTGGGAAGCAAGAAAACATTCTCAAAACCCTTCATAACCATTCTGTCCATATTTGAAGTTTGAGCAACTTTACATTGCCAAACTTGTCCAAATGCTCTCAAACTTGGTGCACATGCTAGAAATGCCTAATAAGGCATCTAGACCAAATGGCACAAGATTTGGAGTAAAGCAACTTGATCAGAACACCCCAAAACCCTTTCTGTTCAAATGCAAATTTGAACAACTTTACATTACCAACTTTTTACCTGGAGCTTCAAACTTTGTGGGCATGATCAATACCTTAAATGAGGAAACTACACCAAGTGGTGCATCAAGGGGAGATGATTAGCTTGACTC
Source organism: Secale cereale (assembly GCA_902687465.1). Lineage (NCBI taxonomy): Eukaryota > Viridiplantae > Streptophyta > Magnoliopsida > Poales > Poaceae > Secale > Secale cereale. Next base: position 118,295,216 of record LR738712.1, on the reverse strand, counting down.
AAACAAGATGAAGTCATTTTTGTTGATTTCTAGGGTTCACCAAAGTTACATTGGCTAGTTTCTTCAAATAAGCCCAAATTTGGTGAAGCACCCTGTTTTCACATGTCATTCAATCCTGTTAAGTGTCATGGCAAGTGGAGGTCATTTGCTTGACCAAACACTGATCAAACACCTTCTGCAAAATTACCAAAACCCTCTTCTTGATCACTTTTACTATTTACCTTGGCCTCAACTTTCTACCACACGTTCACCTAGTTGCTAGCTACCTCGAGTAACTCTCCCATGTCTCCAGCTCCATGATTGAGGGGTAAAAACCCTAGTTCACCCTGCTGGACAGCCATTTTCTACCAAATCACCAGCTCGTCTTCTCTCTCACAGCATCTCCAGAGCATCCAAAGCCTCAACCTTAGTGCTTGCATCACCCTGGACCCCCCAGACACGGTGGACACGTCCAAAGGGCCAATGGCATGCCATGGCATGCGATAAGGGCGCTCCAGAGCGCGCTACAGTGCGCCCACGCACTGTAGCTTCGCCCAATCGCCTGCCCCCTACAGCCTCGAGCTCTCCCCTCGCGCCTCCCAACGCGCCTCGACGTCCGCAGCCTCCACCGGTGCTGTCCCCCTCCTCCTGCGCCCTCCAGTGGCCGTCGCCACACGCGCACCGGCCGCCCGCGGCGTCCACTCCTCGGCTTCACACGCGCGCGTCGTCTGGAAGCCTCCCCGCTCCTCCTCTCTCCTCTAATGGGTGTAGGGCTCGTCCAGCAATGCCGCAGGCACACTCCCGTTGCCTCCCGTGCGCTGTAGCGTCGAGCAGAAGCTCGCCGGCGCACAGGTCCACGGGACCTCGCCGTTCCCCTATATATAGGACCCCCCGAGCCCTCCACTCAGCACCAGCAGCCTCACCACATCCTCTTTAGTCCTCCAGCACCGCTAGTTCCTCCCCGAAGAGCTTCAGTGCTCGGGAACGACCGGAGCTCCACCGCGTTGGGCAGCCGGCGATCTCGCAGTACGGGCCTCCTCCGCCCCTCCTTTTTCTTGATCTAGAACCGCCATGCATCACTGATGCGTTCCCCTCCTTTTCCCCTTCTGCAGCTGCCGGAAACGAGCTGGCCAGCAGCTTCCCGACGACCCTCCGCCGTCCCACCTCGCCGCCGACGAACCCGACCTCCCCGGCGAGCCGCACCACCACCACTACCTCCGCGACTCGTCGCTGAACCCATCCCTGCCCTCCGTTGCCGCCGCCGTGGCCGGAATCGTCGCTGGTGAGCTCGCCGTCACTGTGGCCATGAGGTTGAAGATGACAGGCGGGCCCCGCCTGTCATCCTCACCCCTCTCTCCCTCCCGGCACAGCCGCTGACCGCCGGGCCCCGCCCGTCAGGTTTGAAAACCTGACGTGCGCGCACTGGTGCCCGAGCGGCTGGGCTGGATGCCCTGGGCCGTGCACTGTGGCCACTCTGGCCCAGTTGCACAGGGCTTTTTCTTCTTTTTCTTTTCTGTAAAACTTCAATTAATTTTACAGAAATGAATATTAGTCCAAATGAAATAATTCAACTCCTAAAATCTTGCAATATTCCAACCTATTTAATGGTGTCACTTTCACACATATCTATGAAACTTTTTTGTTCTGTTCAAATTTAAATTCAAATTTGAGCAATAAAACTCCTGTTCTAAAATCCCTAGATTCCATTCTGTTACTCCTAAACTCCAACTAAGAATTTTCTCCATCTTAGAATTCCCTCTAGTATTTAACAAAAATAAGTTGACATTTTTCTGAGCACTTTCATTTTTCTGTTTTATTTGTGGTCTTATTTTTCCGTTGTTATTATGCGGCGTATAGATACCGTATTTGACGAATTTGCTGAAGAAGGAGAAGGAGAAGGATTTGAAGACCTTGAAGACCAAGCCAATCCAGGCAAGCAGCCCTTTGTCCATGATACACTTGTTCTTTGGAACCCGTTTGTTTCCGATGCATGATGATAGCATTACAATGGAGACCTAGTTGAACCACCACATGATGCATGCCTTGATCTTGATCTTGCTATGTGCTAGATGACATGCAAATAGTTAGTAGTGATGCTTAGTGATGCATGTGTGACATGAACCTTCGTGGTTGAAATCTTTGCATAAAACCCCGTCGGGTGCCATTCATGCCCGAGGGAGATGATGAGTTGGGTAACCACTTGATGACGAAGTGGTGTACCAAGACAAGTGTGTGTTTTTCAAACGGATTGGTTTAAGTTGCGACCGTTATTCCAACCATACATGTGCAACCACTCTACCCCTTATGGGACGGGGCGTTATTGATTACTTAGGCCGATACTAGCATGGTGCCCGCATTACTAGTGACGGGAAGACTTGAGGTCTTTCTCGGGACGGGGTCGTGCTTGGATAGACGACCATGACTGTTTCACAGGGCACCGGACACACCGTTGGTCCCTTCGGGTACGCGTGACATTGAAATTAGGGCAAGTCCCGTGATCTATTGTTTGTACTCGAGGGCCGTGTACCAACGAGTGGACTCTATGTTAGTGTCGTCTAAGGAAAGATAATGACCGGGTGCTTCCCCCGAGTACTTGAGGTACTGCGGGATCGTGGGTGACACGAAAGCTTCTCGGATCTTGTGGGTAAAGTGTACAACCTCTGCAAAGTGTAAAACTATTCGAATAGCCGTGTCCACGGTCAAGGACAGTTGGGTAACCGCTCTTGGGCTACGTCCAATGTTTGCGAAACCATGTGTGTGTATGTGAGTCAAGGTGGTGACTTGACTCGATGAGTTGAATCATATTCATGTTGATATCGGTAACCTGTCTTCAAGGTTACGCGAGTTTATTGATGCATAAACTTGATGGTAGAATACGTATTCTAGCCCATTGCTAGATTGCTCATTATTGTTCAATTGCATTGTTACCTTGAACCACATCATGGGTTGCTTGCGAGTACATTCAAAGTACTCATTGGCTTGCCACTGGTTATTTAATTGGCCAGGCATGGAGGAACAGGAATTTGAGGAAGAGTTCTTTGGAGACGAACATGCAAACTAGGACGCTATCCCAGTCAGAATGCCTGTAGGGTTAAGGCAGATGGCATGGGTTCTACCTATCATCGAAGACTTCCGTTATTTGAGTTATTTGCTATTCAGCCGTGAGGCTTTATCTATGTAAGACTTGGCCATAATGGCCTTAATTTGTATAAGACGATATGTATGGATGTAAGACTCTTGTTATTCAGCTTCTGTGTGTTCAGTGAGCATTGATCTCTGGGATCACTGTACACGTGCATTCGGTGATCTCGACTCTTAAGTCGGGGTCCCCACAAGATCCTGAACTACTAACAGGCAAACATAACCCCACCGTGTTCTCTTCTCAAAGTGAAAAGAGACAGTCACGGTTACTCACATAGTTGTGTGTTTTACTTCGGATTCTCTGTCAAGTTTTCTACAACCAGACAGTAACAAATTCCAATATGCCACATAACCGCGGGCACGGCTTTCGAAAGATCATAACCCTACAGGGGTGTCCCAACTTAGCCCATCACAAGCTCTCACGATCAGCTGAAGTGATAAATATAATATTATCACCCCTTATCTTAGGGAAATCCGATCAGGCTCGGTATCCCGGTGCACAAGACATTTCGACAATGGTAAAACAAGTCCAGCAAGACCTCCCGGCGTGCCGACACCCTGATAGTAGCCGCACGTATCTCGTCTCAGGCCATGTCCGGATAGGTGATCCTACGGGTTATACCAGATACCTCGGGTTTCCCCGTGGCGGCCCCGCAGTCTCCCCGTTTGGGACCAACACCATCAGCACTGGCCCCCTGCTATGTAGAAAGAATCCCCGGGGACGCGACCCCCTATGCAAATTTAATTAATTAATTAAGTTGTTATTATGAGGCAAATTAAAACCAATGTTGGGCCTTGCTGGAGGAGTTTTATTCAAAGACGAAGTGTCAAGGGGTCCCCATATACCCAACCGTGTAAGGAACGCAAAATCAAGGAACATAATGCCGGTTTATCGGCGCCTAAGGTGGCATGAGTGGAACAAAACACCAAGCAAAAGGCCAAGCCTTCCACCCATGCCTAGTATATAGGTGTGTTAATAATTATAATAGATATTGTGTTATTCCAACAACAAGTTCCCTCCTGGAACGATCTTCATCTTCACCTGCAACTAACAACGCTATAAGAGGGGCTAAGCAAGCGGGTAACATAGCCAAACAATGGTTTTGCTAGGAAGGTTTCAAAGGTTAGAGGTTTCATGGCAACAAGGAGAGGGGCTGACAAAAAGATGGGTAGCGCGACATATAACGATAGCATCGAGACACTAAGCATGGCAATGATAGTAAAGGTATCCAAGGTATGGTCATCTTTCCTGAGATCCCACAAGGTAGAAGAACGGATCCATGAAGAAGACGAAGAAGAAGCCTTGAAGACGAACCACGAGTAGACGAACGAATCCTCATGTTCGCAACGGAACAAGCACTAACGAGAAGAAGCAAGCAATACGGTAAACACACAACACAAGAACACGACAATATGCTCAACCAAGTATGATGCAAAACAAGTCTACATATGATACACAGCAAGTCTGTATAGGAAGCAAAACATGGCAAGGTAGGAAGCACAGAAAAACAACACAAGTTTATATATGATGCAATACATGGCAAGGTATGATGCAAGACAAGTCTATACAGGAAGCAATACATGGCAAGGTAGGAAGCACAGGAAAACAACACAAGACTATATATGATGCAATACATGACAAGGTATGATGCAAGACAAATCTATACAGGAAGCAATACATGGCAAGGTAGGAAGCACAGAAAAACAACACAAGTCTATATGATGCACTACATGGCAAGGTATGATGCAAGACAAATCTATACAGGAAGCAATACATGGCAAGGTAGGAAGCACAAAAAACAACACAAGTCTATATGATGCACTACATGGCAAGGCATGATGCATGACAAGTCTATACAGGAAGCAATACATGGCAGGGTAGGAAGCACAGGAAAACAACACAATAACATGACAATATGCTCAAGAAAGTAGGATGCAAGACAATTCTATATATGATGCAAAACATGGAAAGGTAGGAAGCACTGAAAAATAACACAAGTCAACAAGTTTGAATGAGGCCGGAAACTACATATAATAAAACCGGTAAGTCCTCATATGCATAGTTTGAAATTAGTCCAGATCTGAACAAACCTTAAGTTAAAGTTGTTAAACAGCAATTTGACATGCACCATCATGATCTACATGAAATTCTAGTCAAGTTTCATATAAAGTTCATTTAATTCGGAGCTACGGCCTAAAAGATATGAGCAAAACAAGACAAACAAGGCAACGGTGCAAGATGCACCCAAACATCAAGCAAACTCACTCCAAACATGTAAACAAGATGATATTATGAATCTACATGCAAAATCACACAAGTTTCATATAAGGCACACCCAAAACGGAGCAACGGGCTAAAAGTTACACATGAAACAAGATATAACAAGAAGCTGAAATTAACAGCCACATAGCAACTTTGGAGCAAGAAATATATACTCTACAACACTCAAACATGGTGACAAGAAGCATGGACATGAAGTAGACATATCCTACAGCAAACAACTCCATTGGATCAACTCCATAGGAGGCATGGATCAATAGCAACAAGCTACAACATTTTGATCATGACACTAAAAATCTGACAGTAATATTTTATAGCAACTTGGGAGCAAGAATTAAATAAGCTACAGCAAGTCAAATGAGCAAGTAAGGGCATGAATGGATAGACAATAACATGTACAACAAGGAGTGATCAATGGCCACCCCAAAACTAACATGGATTTACCTAGGGCATCAAGCAAACATAGCATTAGGATAAGACAGATTCCAGACTTAGTGAAATTTCACTAAGTGTTAAAACAGTTAAGTTGGCATGGCATGTTTGCAAGCATGTTTAAGTCAACACACGACATATCATGGAAAGATAAATGCACCACAGCAAATACCATAATAATGGTGCTTCTAAAACATCTATACAAGTGGCATGAGGATAAACACATCAATAGCAACGAGCTCCTCAACTAGGCATCTCGTAACAAATTACAAAACCTAACAGCCACATGCACTTTTGCAACAGAGATTAACATGGAAAAATGAACTCTAACATGCATGCTATAGCAATCAACATGTAGAGCATCTCATGATGAACATTTTGACATATCATTTGCATCATTTGGATAAACATGCACCAAGTTATCATATCTCAAACATGGTAACAAAATAACAAGTAGCAGCAGTTTATAGCAAGTAGCACCCTTGCAACAGATATTAGAGCATCTAGATGGAGTCAAACAAGCATGGCACAATGGAACAAAGTGTAGATCATATCACCACGATCATTTTGACATATCATACACTCAATTTGGATAAGCACATAAAAAGATATCACCATGCAAACATAGCAACATAATAAGCATAAAAAGGACTTAGCAGAAAAATGACACTAGGAAAAAAACACAACAGGCGCAGTTATTAAACAACGCACGGGGAGGGAGGTTAGAGAGGGCGTCACCATGGGCCGGGCCTAGTAGCAGAGGAGGAGGCCGGCTGGAGGGAGGCACTGGGCCGGTGGGCGACCTGGGCCACCGCGGTGGGAGCCTGGACCGCGGGCGAGGCCGGCCCATGCGGCGGCAGCGCAGGAGCGGGACGCTGCGGCGCTCGACCCCGTCGTGCTCCCGCACGGGAGGAGGCAGGCGGGGAGCTCGGCAGCACCGGCAACGTGCGAGGGGCGGCGAGGCTAGAGAGCCGCCGGATCCGGCTAGGAGGTGCCCGGGGCGACCGGATCCGGCCGGCCGGCGCCAGATCTGGCCGGCGGCGGGGTATTGCGGCTTGGAGGCGGCGGGCCGGAGCTTTTCCGGCGGCGGAGAGGCGAGGCCACCGGCGGCGGCGTCGCGGGATGGCGGGGAGGCCTCGATGGCTCTCCGGCGAGGCGGCGGGGAGCTCGAACGAGCGGGAGGCGCGGAACGCAGGAGCGGCGGCGGCGGATGGGCTCGTCGGGCCCGCGATGGGCTCGGCGGGCTGCAGCGGTGGGATTGGCTGGCTGGCCACGTGGCGGCACTGGATTGGTGCGGAAGGCGGCGGCGGACATGTCCGGCCGTCCCGGACGCGTCCGGTGGCGGCGGGAGGCTAGACTAGGGTTTGCACCGCGAAAATGGAGAGGGAGGCACCTATTTATAGCTAGAGGGAGCTAGGAGTGTCCAAATGAGGAGCCGTTCGCGGCCACGCGATCGTGATCGAACGGCCAAGAGCATGGAGGGGTAAGAATGGGCTAGGTGGTCTGTGTTAAAGGGGTGCTGGGCCAAAAGAGAAGAGGCTACCGGCGGGCCGCGGTTAACCGTTGGGCTATCAAACGAACTCCGAACGCGACGAAACTTGATAGGCGGTCTACCTATGCTATAATAAGACCACATGCCAAGTTTCAACCCTTTCCGAGAACGTTTTTCGGCCACTCACAGAATAAATATTCAGAGGCGCCGCGGGCGCGTGTGAGTGTGTCTGGGCTCAGAACGGACAACGGAAAGGACGAGGGGACTCGGGCGGATGCAAGATTCGAAAACATGCTGATGCAACACACATGATGACATGGCAAGATGCAACACGCAAGCAGATGACATGACAAAGGCAACAAATAACTGGCTGACACCTGGCGCACCGGTCTCGGGGTGTCACAACACTCCCCTACTAACAAGAGATCTCGTCCCAAGATCTTAGGAACGAGACGGGAGAGGAAAGAGGAAGAACAAAGTTCTTCGAGGACAAAAGAGTGAAACCAAAGAATATTGAGAGGTTGATCCACTAAAAAAGAAGAATGCAACGAAGAAGAACGGAGTTGCAAGGACTTCATTAAATAAGATGAACAAGGAAAAAACGACGATAATCAAGGAGGTTGAAAGGCACGAAACACGAGCTGAAGGAACAAGAATGAATTCAGAACCACTCATGTTAAAAGAGATAGAAAAGAATTTGAACGAAGGAATTCGGGCAGCACTCCGGCTCAAACTGAAAGAAAAAGCACACCGGTTGAACAAGAATGGAATAGTATAAGACCCTGAGAAGATGGAATGATCCATGACGAGATGAACAAGAAAATTTAGCTAGCACTCCGGTTGAACATGAATTGAAAGAAGACTAACTTGAGAGATGAATGAATTTGAAATATAAACATCAAGAGAAGGGCTTGAACGGAGTTGTTGAGAAAATCAACAACAAAAGAATAAACTTGATGTGGACTTATTAAAACATCTCAAGACTTGAGGTGAATTATGCCGCAACCAAAAGAAGGATTATCTGAGAATGAAGAATTGCAAAACTCCACTTCACAAGAATACGGAGAATTATTTGCACTCGAGAGGCAAGAATAATGCTTGAGCTTGATCCGAAAGAATTAGATGAACGATTGATGAATGAATTAAATGATGAATAAACACCACGAAGAACTCCGGTAATGAAAGGATGATGATATAGAAATGACGAACGAAAGGAATAAGATTAAAGCCTTCCGATGATTAGTTGGGGTTCCGACGAGATAGCCGAGAAGATTTGAACTCCGGAATGAAAAAAAGATGATGACACTTGGAACTAGAATTTATTCATCAAGAATAAACTCTGAAGGAAGGGATTAAATCAACTTGATGGAAAAGAATAAGAATTATGTTATGCTTCTCCTCCATCAAGTAAATTGATGAAAGCAATGGATTCGCATATCAATTATTCTCGATGAAATTGATTTAAAGAAGAATATATCGCGAACTTGCGAAAAATCTTCATGAACCACCGGTTGGATTGGAATGAACGAATGAATTGATATGATAGCACCGGAAAAGAACTGTTGAGCGAACCACCGTAAGGATTGAAACCACGTGAAGAAAATGGACGAACCACCGGGAAGAATTACAATCGAGTGAAGAATGAGAATGACCACCGTAAGGAATGAAATTGAACGATGCAAGAGGACAAGCCACCGTAAAGAATTGAGATTGAGTGAACACAAGAGAATGAATCTCCGGGAAGAATAAGCACTTGAGGAAATTAGAATGACGAGCACGAAGAGATCTCGAACTGATTAAAGAATACTTGAACGAAGCACCAGAAGAATGTGAGACGAACGAAGAGGCATCGATGAAGAATATTTGGAGGACGAAGTTAAAAACTGAGAACGAAGAAATCTTCTGAAATGATGGCCTTCGGAGGAACACAAAGAAAAGAATTAATGAAATACTCTGGATGAACGAAATGAGGAAAAGGTTAACCAATTTAAAGTGTAGTATATCGACTAGAGGGGGTGAATAGGCAATTTTTATGAAATGCTTCAAAACATGGTAGTTTCGAAGACAAATGGTAAGCTCAAGCCTATTAGTATGCAGCGGAAAGTGGACTACAATAGATAAGCCATAGTCATGTATTCAATGAAGTGAAAGCATGAAGACTAATAGCAACTAGGCAGTAGTGATCGTAATGGAAGAAGGAATGAAGCCAATCACAACAGGTAGATACTCAGTGAAGACAATCAGATAAGGCAAGCATGCTATGTCTTCACAACATAAAGCTGTAAGTAACAGAAAGGAAAGGATAGAACCAGTAGCTCGGGGAAGACAGTGATTTGTTAGACCAGTTCCAGTTGCTGTGGCAACTGTACGTCTGGTTAGGGAGGCTGAGATTTAACTCAGAAGACCGCGTCTTCACCTTGTTCCCCTTGAGCTAAGAACACCTAGTCCTCGCCCAATCACTCTGGTAAGTCTTCAAGGTAGACTTCCAAACATTCACAGACTTCGTTCACCGGCAATCCACAATTACTCTTGGATGCTCAGAACGCGACGCCTAACCGGCTGGAGGAAACACAGTCCTCAAGTGTAATAAGTCTTCAGGTCACATAGACAGAAAGACTTCAGTTATGCCTAACACTCTTTGGCTTTGGGTGTTTGGGCTTTGTCCTCGCAAGGATTTCTCTCTCAAATGCTTCGGAGGTGGGTTGCTCTCAAACGACAAAAGACGTGTAGTAACTCTGAGCAGCCACCAATTTATGGTGTAGGGGGTGGGCTATTTATAGCCACTAGGCAACCCAACCTGATTTGTCCGAAGTGACCCTGGGTCACTAAGGAACTGACACGTGTTCCAACGGTCAGATTTCAAACACACACGACAACTTTACAAGAGCTCCAAGTAAAGCTGACTTATCCGCCTCTAGATAAGATTTGCTCTCATAGTCTTCGCTCGAAGACATAGGATTTGGTTGAGCATCACATCAGTCATTCTGACTTAGTTCACTTGGACCCCACTTAATAGTGTGGTGGTTCCTAAGACTCAATAAAGAAGAAAAGGAAACAGTGACAACTCTACATCTTCGCTTTCCATAGTCTTCACTCAATGTCTTCTCATGTCATAGTCGTAAATATGATTATCTTCATATACCACCACTGATATCAATGTCTTCATACATTTTTAGGGGTCATCTCCGGTAGGTTAACCGAATCAATGAGGGACTACTACCTGTGTTATCCTGCAATTCTCACAAACACATTAGTCCCTCAACCTGGTTTGTCGTCAATACTCCAAAACCAACGAGGGGTGGCACTAGATGCACTTACAATCTCCCCCTTTTTGGTGATTGATGACAAACTGGTTGAAGTTTCAACGGGGATAAAGATATGTGAAATTGTAAAGGATAAAGGTATTGTCTTCGTAAGTAGCAAAAGGCTCCCCCTGAAGATGTGCATATAGTTGATTTGCCTTTGGATGCAAATGCACATGGCAGGTTGTACTTGTGGAGATCCTCTTCAACTTATGAAGACAATTCATCATGCATAATAGATATGTCGAAGATAATGACATGCATAATGAAAAATGGACGTCTGCAAAAATGACTAAGTGCGGAATATAAGGTAGCAGATGCGGAATTTATCATCGCATTACAGAGTAGCATAAAATTGTAGCAGACGACCATCAGTGTAAGTGTTACAACTCAAAGAACCAAATGTAGGAAAACGAGAGTTGTAAGCACTATGTAAATTATAAAAGCACCCGCCCACATGGACCAGCTTGAAGACTATCAACTCATATGCTTCTCCCCCTTTTGTCAGTAAGGACCAAAAAGGTATGAAGACATAGAGCCTCTACTCGTTCCCAGGTGGAGCAGAAGAGGATACAGGGTCGGTGTTGTCGTTTTGCGGTGCAGAGGTGGTTGGTGCAGTGTCGATGCACGCTGAAGTAGGAGGTGATGAAGTAGCATCATCCTGATCATCGATCACCCTGGCGTCAATTGTTGCAGCAGAGGAGGAGTACTCAGAGTCTTCAAGAGATGGAGTTCGATGCATAACAGCAGTCCTTGGGGGAGTGTTGTCAAACTTGAATCTCTCAATGAAGCCATCGTCTTGAAGATCCGCTTCAGCACTCAGTAAAGTCAAACTCTTCCAAGACCGCCTGCATGTTTCATAAGCAACAAAAACATTCTTTGTGGAAAGATTGTGAATGCGATTGACATCCACCAAGAGGCTTTGCATCTGACGCTTTAACTAGAGGTGATGCTTGTCTTGTTTCTGATGAAGTGCTACAAGAAGCTCTCGGTTGTTCAGGACACGAGAATGCTTCTGAGGCCTTTGAGCGATAGTGCTTTCAGTGGCTTCGGTTTCACCGTGCCGAGGTAGACGAGTATGGCCAGCCAAAGGATAGACGCGAGAGACTGCTGGGACCCCTTCAATCTGCTTAGTGAAGCTTTGATGATCAGCGTTGTGAAGACTAACTGGCTCCTTAGCAGGCTCTTGGTAAAGGCCTTCAGCTGACATATCAACCTCAGGCAAGAAAATCTGATGGTTGCGAGCGGAGGGTTGATAAGTGACAGTTGAGTGCAACTTGATGAGGCGCATTATCCAAGGGGCATAAAATTTCAGTCCAAATAGATCTGCTCCAGACGTGGCCAGTTGCCGGATGAAGAAATCTTGAGCATTGAAGCTGATGCAATTGAAGATATAGAAGACCAAAGTCCTCATAGTGCCTTCAAGCTTGGCTGATGAAGAATGTCCTTTGACAGGCCATAGAATACGCCTTATGATGTGATAGATGGTGCGAGGCAGGTACTCAAGGTCTTCAACAAAGAATTCTTTAGGATATTCGGCATCACTTGGCAGAGGCTTCATCATGCTGAGCATTTGGCTCATGTTGGGCTTACGCTTCTGAAAGATGCTCTCCAAGGATTCAGTGTGCAGTTCACAGCCAGGTTCATATAGATCTCCTGGAGTGGGCAGGCCAGTAAGCTCAATGAGATCAAATGCTTTTGCTTCTTGATGCACATTGCCTGTCATCCACTCAAGGACCCATGTCTTCGGATCTCTGCTGTGGCCTTGGATGTGAAGTGTTGCATAGAATTGCAGAAGCAGCTCTTCATTCCAATGCTCTTTATTCAGGACGAAATTGAGGAGGCCAGCATCACGGAAGCAGTCAAGAGCTTCCTCCAAGCAGGGCAGGCCAGCAATAGCTTCAGTGTCAAGACGCATATGAGGGAAAATGCGGCCTTGATCATGTAATACTCTTGAGTAGTAGCTGCGCTGTTGATGGCTCCAGAACCTATCTGATGATATTCTTGGCTTGGAATATGGGTTCTTGGCGCTATCAAAGAAGGTGTTGTGCACAGTGAAGCTATTGGCATTGAATGACCCTGAAGATGTTGCAATACCTGAAAGCCTTGGCAGTCTTGGCTTAGGCTTCTGAACTTGGGGCCTATGCGCAATATGATGATCAAACTGGGGACCAGCAGCACGTGGTTCAGTTGTAGGTGGTGGAATCAGAATTGGCCACCGGACAGTAACAAGCTGATCATCCTTGTTGTATGCTTGCTCAATTGTGTGAGGCCGTGGAGGCGGAACAAGAGCAGAGGTATTGTCTTCAAGCTGTAGATTGGCGTTAGGTGCAGCGTTAGCTTCAGGCACAGCACTGGCTTCAGGAGCAGCACTGGCTTCAGGAGCAGCATTGGCTTCAGGCATAGCACTGGCTTTAGGAGCAGTTACTTCAGGCGCAGGTGCTTCAAGCATAACAGTGTCTTCAGGTGCCACATAAGCTTCAGCCATGACCACGTCATTGGCTTCAGTGTTGGTGGTGGCAGCCTCTTGATTTGTTACCTCCACTTCAGGAGCTGGAGGGTCGGACACGTTCTCCTCGAGAACAGGTGGTGCGGTAGTACTCTCTTCTTCAACTTGGGGTTGTTGGGGTGGTTCTTCTTCGGCTGATGCAGCCAGAATATCTTCAGCCGCTTTGGCTTCAGATTCTGAGTGGCTTCCAGTAGGAGCAGCATCAGGTGCAGATGTTTGCTCTACTCCTTCTAGAGCTGTTGGGGCAGTGACTTGAGGCCTTGGTCCTTTGCGAAGCCTGCGAAAAGCTGGCGACGCCTGAGGAGATGGAGGTTGTTGGGCCTCAAAGTCTTCATCTTCAAGCACCATACTGGTGTCTTGAGTTTTCTGGGGAGTGTCTTGGGTTTCCTGTGGGTGATCAGCCCACGAGTCATCCTGAGCAATTGGCGTCAATGGACGACCAATGCTGATGCATTTGCTGTTAGTGAGAACAGGCGAAGACTCGATGTTGTACTCGATCTGAGGAAGGACGGTATCATCTTCAACATTGTCTTGAGGACCAATGTCTTCAGCTACGGTGGGGTCGACAGCTGGAATGTCTTCAGCCTCTGTGGGAGCAGGCTCATGAACAGTCAATCTTCTTTCTCTCTGGGCTCATGGAGGGCGAGCAACTGAGATAGGCTCGACAAAGATAGGCTCTTTGGAAGCAGCCTTATCCTTCTTGGTCTTTCGCTTCTTGGTGGGTGGAGCTTCATCAGTAGAATGCTTACGCTTACGAGCATCAGCTTTAGCCACCTTAGTCTTCCTGAGCGTTGAAGCAGTCGGAGTTGCCTTAGGCTTCGTGCCAGTCATGCTAGCAGGGAAGACTATGCGAGGCATTTCCTGCCCAGATGCTTCAGCTTCGGGCACAGACTTCTTCTTCTCCTTCTTGGCAGCCATTCCTGGATCAATGCCAAGACGCCCAAGTGCCTTGCGCTTTTCAGCTTCATTGAAGGCTTGAACGCATTTTGCAGCCAAGTCCTTGATGCGTTCACGTGAACCTTTAGCTTCTTCACGCCGCTGGCGAAATGCTTGCTTGAGCTCTTGCATCATAACTTTGAAGTTTTGAACTTCTTGCACGCTGAGCTTGTCCATATGCTTCTTGAACTGAGCTTTTTCATAATCTATCTTCTGCTTCAGTTCAACAATTCTTTGAGCTAGAGCCAGCTCAGAAGCAATGGCGCCATGGAAGGAGACGCTGAGACCAACTGGAAGTTGAAGATCGTCGAAGCTCAGGTTGGGTGTGTCAAACCATTCATCAATGAAGTTATTGAGCACTTCAACGTCAAAGAGTGGCAGATCATTGAAGATTTCAGCATCCTGCTTGCTCTTGATCAATAGCTCCAAAGCATCATCTCCAAGATCTTCATCACTTGAGAGATCAAGGGCATCATTGGCAGTCTTCAGTACTGCATTTGGAATGAGAGGTGGACTGAGGTTGCGTGTTGGCTTCCTCTTCAGCTGTCTGCCCTTGGAGATTCTAGAGTGTTCCTCAGATTGCACACTTGGTGCAGGTGGAGCAGTGGCCAAAGGCTTCACTCTTGAAGCTCTTGGTGGAGTAGCCTTTGAAGCCTTTGACTTCTTCTTCTGAGGCTTCGGCGTGACAGGTGCTTCTTCAGAGTCATCATCTGCTTCAGGCTAATCTACATCTGCCCCTTGAACCCTTATGTGACTGATGAGGCCCTCTAGGTTGTAGAAGGGCCCAACCAGATTTGGTTCAGCTTCGCGCGAGCCATCAGCGCGGGGTGCAGAGGGGCCAGGATTGAAGTCTAATCCCCACAGCTTCTTGTTTTCCTTGGCCGAGATCTTGGCGAATTGAAGATTTCGCTTGAACAGATTGTCGTCGCGACACCAGAGCAGAGAGCTTGGATCAGCTTCAGCAGGCTGAGGCCCTCTAACCATGCAAGGATAGAAGCCTTGAGCAATGGCTTCGGCACGAGTCTTGGGGGGAAGATTCTTGTAAGTGATATCTCCCCACGGAAGCTTGATGGCGTTTTTCTCGACATACTCTGGGGTCACGAACCTATATTTGAACCATTGTTTAGCCCAGTATCTTCGAATCCATTGGATTCGGGTCTTCCTTTGATTGTAATCCTCCTCTGGATCAGTCTTGTATATTTCACTGAGATCAGGAGGCAAATCATGAGAGGTGTTGCCACGGCGTTGTCTGCCACCCTTTCTTGCTGTCTTGTCAGTTGTCATTTGCTTCAACCTGAATGGCTTCAAATTGAATGGCTTCAAAACTGGCAAATGCTTCGGTTTGCTGGTCATATAGTAACTAGCTTCAGGAGAATGAATGTGACGCTGCAAAAACTCTGCAAACGAATGCAGACTATGAGAACCAAGGGATTCTCCCACGGACATGTACCTGTGACAGCATTAGAGATGCGAGGGAAGGGGAAGAGGTCATATGAATTCTCAGAAGTTTTGAAGATTAAAACAGTTTTGAAGACTTTGACCTCATAGTGCGAAGACATTCACTCATGGGAGTTGGTTCCAGATTTGTACGAATCCATGAATAAGTACAAGTGAGGAATCTAACTATAGTCGAAGCATATGTGAATGAACTAGGCAAGATATGAGATGCGATAGGATAGATCTATATATCTAAGTAGGCAGAAACCTCTTGTGGTACATCTAAGTCATCAATATGCATAAGTGTTAGGATGTGTGCCTGATTATAGGACATTTGAGGATTCTAAGATATTTAGCTCACACCGCAACTTGCAAAACCTTTTCTCATCCAAAAGCTTTGTGAAGATATCTGCCAGTTGCTCTTCAGTGTTGACGTGTATGATATCAATATCTTCCTTCATAACATGATCTCTGAGAAAGTGATGATGAATTTCAATGTGCTTTGTCTTCGAGTGCTGAACTGGGTTGTTGGCAATCTTGATGGCGCTTTCATTATCACAGTAGAGTGGCACATGCTTCAGATGGACTCCATAGTCCTTGAGTGTTTGCTTCATCCATAGAAGCTGAGCGCAGCAAGATCCAGCAGCAATGTATTCAGATTCAGCAGTGGAGAGTGATACACAGTTCTGCTTCTTTGAAGACCAACAGACAAGTGATCGTCCTAGAAAGTGACATGTGCCTGATGTGGACTTATGATCAACTTTGTCACCAGCATAATCAGCATCTAAAAATCCTACTAGATCAAACTCTGAGCCCTTTGGATACCATAATCTTAGTGTTGGGGTGTAAGCCAAATATCGAAGTATTCGCTTCACAGCTAAGTGATGCGACTCCTTTGGTGCCGCTTGATATCGAGCACACATGCAAACACTAAGCATAATATCTGGCCTAGATGCACATAAATAAAGTAAAGAGCCAATCATGGAGCGGTATACTTGTTGATCAAACTCTTTACCATTGGGGTCGGGACCCAAATGATGTTTAGCAGGCATTGGCGTCGAGTACCCTTTGCAGTCTTGCATTCCAAACTTCTTTAGGCAGTCTTTGAGATATTTCTCTTGAGATATGAAGATGCCGTTGCTTTGCTGACGAATTTGAAGACCAAGGAAGAACTTCAGCTCACCCATCATAGACATTTGACATTGTTCTTGCATCATGTGACCAAACTCATCATTGTATTTCTTGTTCGTGCAGCCGAAGATAATGTCATCCACATAGATTTGGCAGACAAATAGCTCATCATCGTATGTCTTCGTGAAGAGTGTAGGATCTAGGGATCCAGGTTTGAAGCCTTTGCTCTTAAGGAAGTCTTTGAGGGTGTCATACCAAGCACGAGGAGCTTGTTTGAGGCCATACAATGCCTTGTTGAGCTTGCATACCATATCAGGACGTTTTGGGTCTTCAAAGCCAGGTGGTTGTGCAACATACACTTCTTCTTCAGTTCTTCCATTGAGAAAGGCACTCTTTACATCCATTTGATATAGAAGTATGTTGTGATGATTTGCATAGGCTAGCAGTATGCAAAAAGTTTGAAGTCTAGCCACAGGAGCAAATGTTTCATCAAAGTCAATCCCTTCAACTTGAGTGTATCCTTGAGCAACAAGACGAGCTTTGTTTCTGACCACTTGACCATGCTCATCTTGCTTGTTGCGATAGATCCATTTTGTGCCTATTATGTTGTGCTTTCGAGGATCAGGACGCTTGACAAGTTCCCACACATTGTTCAACTCAAACTGTTGAAGCTCTTCTTGCATTGCTTGAATCCATTCAGGCTCCATAAAAGCTTCAGCAACTTTCTTGGGTTCAGATATTGAGACAAAATGCCCACAGAAATTTGCAAGCTGTGTTGCTCTTGAGCGAGTGAGTGGACCAGGAGCATTTATGCTATCAATTATCTTCTCAACTTGCACTTCATTTGCAACACGAGGATGAGCTGGACGAAGATTTTGCTCTGGTTGTGCATTTTCTTCATCAGGAGGATTGTCTTCGGGCTGAGCATTGTCATCAGGTTGATTTGGAGCAGAGATGATGAGTTCCTCGTCAGGTTGTGCTTCAGAAGGCATGATCTCACCAGTTCCCATTAGCTTGATAGATTCATTTGGTGAAGCTTCATCTAGCACATTTGGTAGGGATTCTCTTTGTGATCCATTTGTCTCATCAAACCTCACATCCACAGTCTCAACTAGGGATGTAAATGGTACGGATAATTTCCGTTCCGAATCCGCTTCCACATCCGTTTTTAAGGATATGGTATGCACTTACACAAATCCGGTGGATATGGATGCGGATACGAATATTGGTCAACCAGATATCCGGCGGATACGGTAGAGGATACGGTATTGGTAATATCCGGCGGATATGGATTATCCGATATTTTTTGCGGATTATCCGTGGTTCTCAAATAGGATTATCCGATGAATTTAGCCTAATTAAAAAGCCCAAATGCCCACGCGGACCACTAATAAAAGTCACCACATATAAATAGACTCTAACCTAAGTCTAGTACGAGACCAGAATCACAATTCACACGCAACTCTTAGCGTCGTCTTTTCTTGCGCCGCCAGCGGCGGCCGCATCTCTCCGGCAAGTCGCCTGTCCGACACAATGAGCAAATAAGTCGGCGTCGATCCAAACAACGGAGGTGAGCAAGCACTCTAACATTTCATGCTTTTTTAGATGCAATGAATCATGCTAGTTTAGGGCGTCGAAGGACAAAGGTAGGTATGTTGTATCCATGAATGCATCCACGGCTTCACGCCATGTAGAAACAGCTTCTCTTCTCTGCATGCACAGCGGGTCATGGTAGTAGTCTGGTAGATCATCGTGAGCGATATTGGTGCTGGTTGTGGCCAGATCTACACTACACCCATACATGACGAGGGGTAATCCACATATACGCTGGTGGCGTTGACACGATGCTCTGTGTAGTGCGTACATATACGTCGACGGCGTCGAGATAATGCTCTGCGTACATATATATATGCCGGCGCCGGCGTATCCGACGGAGGTCTGCGACTGCATACATATACGCCGACGGTGCATCTGAACGGTGGTCTGCGTACATACACACTTAGGAATACTGAGTATGAACAAGTATGAACATTGGTAGTGGTTCCTTCTTCCTTGCATGCAGTCACGTACAAGTATAAATACCAAGTTAATTTGTAGTCGAGTAGAGTAGGCTTCATCTTAGTAAACTAAAAAACTGTATGAATCTATGATGTTTACTGTCTTACTTGCTACAGCATCTAAGATATTAATTCCTTTGATCAAGGTTACTAGTTACCTATATATTGTTGTTCTTTCTGTAGATCGTCTGAAAAGGATATTGGTAAGTCATGTTTCTTTGCACGTATCATCCGATATTTTTTGGCCGTTTCCGTTCCGAATCCGCTCCGCTTCCGCTCCGAATCCGTAGTCCGATACAATCCGCATTTGAATCCGCATCCGGTCATTATCCGCTCCGCTCCGAATCCAACGAAAAAGTATGGTAAAGGATATGGTAAAAGCATTATCCGATCCGATCCGATCCGTTTACATCCCTAGTCTCAACAGTTTTATAGAGAAAAATGTTGAAGACTCTGTAGGAGTGTGAGTCCTTTCCATATCCGAGCATGAAGCCTTCATGAGCTTTGGGTGCAAATTTTGACTTATGATGAGGATCCTTGATCCAGCACTTAGCTCCAAATACTCTGAAGTAGCTTACATTTGGCCTCTTTCCAGTGAGGAGTTCATAGGACGTTTTCTTCAGAAGCTTGTGAAGATAAACACGGTTGATGATATGGCATGCAGTGTCAATGGCTTCGGGCCAGAATCTTCTTGGTGTTTTGTACTCTTTGAGCATCGTTCGTGCCATCTCAATTAGAGTTCTGTTCTTATGCTCAACGATCCCATTTTGCTGAGGTGTATATGGGGCTGAAAATTCATGAGTGATTCCCATCTCATCCAGATAAAGATCGAGGCCAGTGTTCTTGAATTCAGTGCCATTGTCACTTATGATATGTTTGATCTTGATGCCATAATTGTTCATGGCACGGTTGGTGAAGCGTCTGAAGACATCTTGCACTTCAGTCTTGTAGAGTATTATGTGCACCCAAGTGTATCTTGAATAGTCATCAACTATGACGAAGCCATAGAGACAGGCTGTGGTAGAGAATGTGGAGTAGTGAGTAGTGAAGGAAATATGCCCTAGAGGCAACAATAAAGATGTTATTCATATTTCCTTATATCATGATAAATGTCTTTTATTCATGCTAGAATTGTATTAACCGGAAACTTGATACATGTGTGAATACATAGACAAAATAGTATGTCCCTAGTATGCCTCTACTAGACTAGCTCATTGATCAAAGATGGCTATGTTTCCTAGCCATAGACATGAGTTGTCATTTGATCAATGGGATCACATCATTAGGAGAATGATGTGATGGACTAGACCCATCTGTTAGCATAGCACTATGATCGTTTAGTTTTACTGCTATTGCTTTCTTCATGACTTATACATGTTCCTATGACTATGAGATTATGCAACTCCCGAATACCGTAGGAACACCTTGTGTGCTACCAAACGTCACAACGTAACTGGGTGATCATAAAGATGCTCTATAGGTGTCTCTGAAAGTGTTCGTGGTGTTGGCATAGATCAAGACTAGGATTTGTCACTCCGAGTGTCGGAGAGGTATCTCTAGGCCCTCTCGGTAATGCACATCATAATAAACCTTGCAAGCAAAAGACTAAAGAGTTATTCACGAGATGATGTATTACGGAACGATTAAAGAGACTTGCCGGTAACGAGATTGAACTAGGTATAGAGATATCGACGACCTAATCTCGGGCAAGTAACATACCGATGACAAAAGGAACAACGTATGTTGTTATGCGCTTTGACCGATAAAGATCTTCGTAGAATATGTAGGATCTGTTGGAAATATGCCCTAGAGGCAATAATAAAAGTATTATTATTATATTTCCCTGTTCATGATAATCGTCTGTTATTCATGCTTGAATTGTATTGTACGGAAACAGCGATACATGTGTGAATATATAGACCACAATGAGTCCCTGGTAAGCCTCTAGTTACCAGCTCGTTGATCAACAGATGATCACGGTTTCCTGATCATGGACATGTGATGTCAGTGATAACGGGATCACATCATTAGGAGAATGATGTGATGGACAAGACCCAATCCTAAGCATAGCACGAGATCGTATAGTTCGTAATGCATAAGCTTTTCGGTGTCAAGTATTTATTCCTTAGACCATGAGGTTGTACAACTCCCGGATACCGTAGGAATACTTTGGGTGTGCCAAACGTCACAACGTAACTGGGTGGCTATAAAGGTACGCATCGGGTATCACCGAAAGTGTCTGTTGAGTTGGTACGAACCGAGACTGGGATATTGTCACTCCGTATGACGGAGAGGTACCTCTGGGCCCACTCGGTAAGACATCATCATAAATGAGCTCAAGGTGACTAAGGAGTTAGTCACGGGATGATGGATTACGGAACGAGTAAAGAGACTTGCCATAACGAGATTGAACAAGGTATCGGGAATACCGACGATCGAATCTCGGGCAAGTACTGTACCGATGGACAAAGGGAATAGCATACGTGATTGAGTGAATCCTTGACACGGTGGTTCATCCGATGAAGATCATCGAGGAACACGTGGGAACCAACATGGGTATCCATATCCCGCTGTTGGTTATTGACCGGAGAGTGGTCTCGGTCATGTCTACGTGTCTTCCGAACCCGTAGGGTCTACACACTTAAGGTACGGTAACGCTAGGGTCGTAGAGATACATGCACGTGGAAACCCGAAAGTTGTTCGGAGTCTCGGATGAGATCCCTGACGTCACGAGGAGTTCCAGAATGGTCCGGAGGTAAAGAATGATATATAGGAAGTCCAGTTTCGGCCATCGGGTGATCTCCGGGGGTCACCGGGAGTGTCCCGGGACAAGACTCCCTACGCTGCGTGGGGGAAGTGGCCAGCCCCTGGTGGGCTGGCGCACCACATGGGCCCCCCTCCCCATGCGCCTAGGGTTGAAACCCTAGGGGGAGGGGGCGCCCCCCTTGCCTTGGGGGGCAAGACTCCCCCCAGGCCGCCGCCCCCCTTGCAGATCCCATCTGCAGGGGCTGGCGCACCCCCTGGCCCCATATATATATGTGGGGGGGGGGAGAGGGCAGCCGCACCCAAGTCTCTGGAGCCTCTCCCCCTCCCGTCACACCTCATACTCCCTCCGCAGGGCGCCGGCGAAGCCCTGCAGGATTCTCCACTGCATCCACCACCACGCCGTTGTGCTGCTGGATCTCCGACGACCTCTCCTCCCCCCTTGCTGGATCAAGAAGGAGGTGACGTTGCTGTACCGGACGTGTGTTGAACACTGAGGTGCCGTCCGTTCGGCGCTAGATCATCGGTGACGAAGAACGAGAAGAGTACGACTACTTCATCCACGCTTCTTCGAAAGCTTCCGCTCGCGATCTACAAAACGGTATGTAGATGCACTCTCATATGCTCGTTGCTAGATGTCTCCTTAGTTGGATCTTGGTGAAAGCATAGAAAAATTTTGTATTCTGCTACGTTCCCCAACAGTGGCATCTGAGCTAGGTCTTATGCGTAGCATCTTGCACGAGTAGAACACAAAGCAGTTGTGGGCGTTTGAGTTTGCTCAATTTTCTTGCCGTTACTAGTCTAGTCTTGATTCGGCGGTATTGTGGGATGAAGCGGCCCGGACCGACTTTACACGTACGCTTACGTGAGACTGGTTCCACCGACAGACATGCACTAGTTGCATAAGGTGGCTGGCGGGTGTCTGTCTCTCCTACTTTAGTCGGATCGGATTCGATGAACAGGGTCCTTATGAAGGGTAAATATAAATTGACAAATCACGTTGTGGTTTTCGCGTAGGTAAGAAACGTTCTTGCTAGAAAACCTATAGAAGCCACGTAAAACTTGCAACAACAATTAGAGGACGTCTAACTTGTTTTTGCAGCATGTGCTATGTGACGTGGTATGGCCAAAGAAGATGTGATGAATGATATATGTGATGTATGAGATTGATCATGTTCTTGTAATAGGAAATCGCGACTTGCATGTCGATGAACTTGACAACCGGTAGGAGCCATAGGAGTTGTCTTAATTATTGTATGACCTGCGTGTCACTGAATAAACGCCATGTAATTACTTTACTTTATTGCTAAACGTTAGCCATAGTAGTAGAAGTAATAGTTGGCGTGACGACTTCTTCAAGACACGATGATGAAGATCATGATGATGGAGATCATGGTGTCGAGCCGGTGACAAGATGATCATAGTGCCCCGAAGATGAAGATCCAAGGAGCAAGATGATATTGGCCATATCATGTCACTTTAATTGATTGCATGTGATGTTTATCATGTTTATGCATCTTGTTTACTTAGAACGACGGTAGTAAATAAGATGATCTCTCACTAAAATTTCAAGAATTGTGTTCCCCCTAACTGTGCACCGTTGCTAAAGTTCGTTGTTCCGAAGCACCACGTGATGATCGGGTGTGATAGGTTCTAACGTTCGCATACAACGGGTGTAAGCCAGATTTACACACGCAATACACTTAGGGTTCACTTGACGAGCCTAGCATGTACAGACATGGCCTCGGAACACGAAAGACCGAAAGGTCGAACACGAGTCGTATAGAAGATACGATCAACATGAAGATGTTCACCGTTGATGACTAGTCCGTCTCACGTGATGATCGGACACGGGCTAGTCGATTCGGATCGTGTATCACTTAGATGACTGGAGAGATGTCACTCTGAGTGGGAGTTCATTAAAATTTGATTAAGATGAACTTAATTATCATGAACTTAGTCTAAATTCTTTACAATATCTCTTGTAGATCAAATGGCCCACCCTCAAGTTTCCCTCAACTTCAACGCGTTCCTAGAGAAAACCAAGCTGAAAGACGATGGTAGCAACTATACGGATTGGGTCCGTAACCTGAGGATTATCCTCATAGCTGCCAAGAGATCATATGTCCTTGAAGCACCGCCAGGTGATGCACCCGGTCCCGATGCGACCCAAGACGTTTTGAACGTCTGGCAGTCGCGTAGTGATGATTACTCCCTGGTTCAGTGCGGCATGCTTTACAGCTTAGAGTCGGGGCTCTGATGGGCCTCTAACCCCTCGTTGGTTACCCCAAGTGGAAGGTGTAAGATGCAGTGTTGTGGAAGTTTTTCCCTTAGCAAAGATGCCAAGGATCGAATCCCCAGAGACTCCTAGGTTCAACAAGTAGGTGTCAACTGCTAACGGCGCCAGATATTAGCAATCAACGTGAACCTGCACACAGATACAAGTAACTTTGCTCCCAACGAGTATAGAGAGGTTGTCAATCCCTCCGGCCTTGTAGTTCACAAAGGATTAAACGCAAATGATAGTAGTCATAGATAATGTTTGCAATAGTAAGTAAAAGCGAAAAGTAAATAGCGGATGTGATCAATGATGGTAATATGGACCGGAGTCTCATGATGTTCACTAGTGATGTCTCTCTCCCAAAAGACGATAAAACAGCTATGTGAGGTAAACAAATTACAGCTGGGCAATTGACAGGACCTACGAGCGCAAACCAATGCTGATTACATTGCAAGAAAGGTTGAGGTTCAAAGCATGGGCGGTACGCCAAAGTAAGTAGACAGAAATCCATCAATATCTACTACTAATCATCCACCTTGAGATATCTATCCAGAACATCTCGCTGGTATTAAGTTGCGAGTCCCACCCATAGTGTAAACTCAATGCAACACACAACTGCATTAAAAGAACTTTGCGTAAAGTAAACAATCCTTGCACCCGCGGGCACAAGCACCGTTGTTTTCCCCCTTGTGGCAACAGCACATCCCCTAGACTCATGTTTCTGTCACTCAAGCTAGTCATCGAGGGGCATGAACCCACAATCGAGCATAACGTTCCCTCTTGGAGTCACTACCTACTACTCGGCCAAAGCAGTAAATAACAACGGAGAACATGCAAGAATTACTTATGAACATAAATATAAAAGAGGTAGATCAAATATATTACTCAAGATCAATCTGAACATAATATCATAATCCATCGGATCCCAGCAAACTCATCATAGCAACAGCATAAGGATTACATATGTGCCTCGATCATGTAGGGCAGCTCACGAGGACTAATTAGTGAAGCACAAGAACGGGAGGAGAACATCACATAGCTACTGGTCATGGACTCATAGTCCAAGGGAGACTACTCACGAGTCATCCGGGAGGCATCCATGGTGGTGGAGAAGCTCCCGGTGGTGATCCTCCCCTCCGGTAGGGTGCCGGGAAGAGTTCTCCTGGTGCTCCCGATCTTGGAAGCGGCGGCGGCGGCGGCGGCGGAACAGAGATGAGATCGCGAAAAAGAGTTCCCGTCCCGAGGGTTTCGAAGGACGCTCTAAATATATGCCAAAGGGGGGAACCAGACGGGGCTCGAGGGGCCCAGGCGCCCCCCCCCCTGGGCGCGGCCCAGGGGGGGCGCCGCCAGGGCGCCTGGAGCCCTGGTGCCCCCCCCCGGCTGTCCTTCGGGCGCAAGGAAGTTTCCGGAACGCTGATTTTTTATATAATTTTTCTGGATTTTTCCTGGCAGTTCTCGTAACGTGAAAACCTGAAATACAAAAACAGACGAAAACAGAAACTGGCACTGGGGTGCACTGGATTAGTAAGTTAGTCCAAATATGATTAAAAGTGTATGGAAGTGTATAAATATCATAGCAATATCACCCAAAAGTGGCATGGAGCAAGCAAAAATTATAGATACGTTTTGGACGTATCAACATCCCCAAGCTTAATTCCTGCACGTCCTCGAGTAGGTAAATGATAACAAGAATAATTTCTGTGGTGACATGCTATTAACCATATAGGACTTTTTATAGTCATATGACAAAAGCTTACTGAGACAATGATTCTATAGTAATTAAGTTGCCTCATGAGAAAATCACAAATGACTGAAAGTTTTACAATATGAAACTGAAACGTCAAAAAGATTTGCAATGAACATGATGTGCAAATATGACAAAGTGATATCTAGCTTGCCCCCCTTAGTGAAGCAAAACATAAATGCAGGGGCACCTTCAAGGTTTAAGTGATGACTAGATACAATGATTTCAGAATAAACGATATCACAATCATGCAAAAGACAATGCTACTTTGGGACAATGCACATTACACTCGGAATGACAATCATGCTCTGAGTAGTTGGTGCTTTAAAAGAAGGTGGAGACTCAGCATAAAAGTAAAAGAATGGTTATGTGCTAGAGCTTTTTATTTTGAAAACATAGAAGCAATTTTGTCAACGGTAGTAGTACTTCATATGTGTCATGCATAAGACATCCTATAAGTTGCAAGCCTCATGCATCGAATACCAATAGTGCTCGCACCTTGTCCTAATTAGCTCGGATTTCCATGGGTTATCATTGCATTACATATGTTTCAACCAAGTGTCACAAAGGGGTACCTCTATGCCACCTGTACAAAGGTCCAAGGAGATAAATCGCATTTGATTTCTCGTTTTTGATAGATCTCAACTTGAGGACATCCATACCGGGACAACATAGAAAATAGATGATGGACTCCTCTTTAATGCATAAGCATATTCTCATAAGAGATTGAGGATTAATGTCCAAGCTAAAACTTCCACCATGATACATGGCTTTGGTTGGCAGCCCAATGTTCTTCTCTAACAATATGCATATTCATTCAACCCACGGCAAATCACCCTTACTTCAAACAAGACGAACATGCATAGCAACTCACATGATATTCAACAAAAGTGTGACAGTTGATGGCGTCCCCAGAAACATGGTTACCGCTCAGCAAGCAACTTATAAGAAATAAGATACATAAGCAACATATTCTTTACCACAATAGTTTTTAAGCTACTTTCCCATGAGCTATGTATTGCAAGGTTACTTCGCTTAGTACAGGTGGAGGTTAGCAAAAGACTGGGAGGGACCAACAAAGAGAGCAATGACGGTCATAATCATGCAGACCGACAAAGCAATATTGAATCAGGCATGGTAGTTATATCGCTACTCAGAAATAAAAGATCATCAAGGCTTGACAGACTTTCTTTACAGTCTTAAATATGCGTGAGCATACGCCAAGTCAATCAAAATAAATTCTCGAAGGAAGATATTACTAAACCATACCACATCATAGGCAAACAAATCATGTTGGTACTCCAATAGCACATTGGGAACCCTCCAGCTATTTGAGACTAACCATAAGAAAACCTGCACTACTAAGTGCCATTATGCACGTAGCATCTTTATCATAGACATATTAACCAATGCAACGGAAGCAAACTCTCTTAATAAGGTGAGCATGATAATTAAAGAGAGTTCAAGCAACCAACTAAACAAAATCTCTTTGAAAAGATAAGCATGAATACTAAGAGCAGAGCATGATAGTAGCTATTAAAAGACAAAGAACACACACAGCAAAGATAGACATGAAAATTCTATGTTATGTTCTAGGTAGAAGTGGAGCGTGTTCCTCTCCCACATAAAGAATGCTGAGTTCCAACTCGTTATGAAAAACTAAAAAGAAAACTAAAAACAAGACGCTCCAAGCATAGCACATAACACATGAAGTGATAAAAATATAGCGGAACGAAAGACGAACTGATAATGTTGATGGAGAAGGGGATGCACGGGGGCATCCCCAAGCTTATACGCTTGAGTCTCCTTGAATATTTCTTGGGGGTGCACGGGGGCATCCCCAAGCTTGAGCGCTTGACACTCCTGAATCTTTTTATCATCTTCCCTCGCACACTTGAAAACTCCCTTCATACATAACTCATCATAATCTGATTAGCGAGGTTAGTATCCTTAATAAAATAATTGTACCTTGCTGGAAATAAAGATATTCTTGAAGTTCTACTGTTTCTTAAGATTGCCAAAAGGTTTTTGCAAAGAAAAAGCAAGCTCTTGATTTGCAAAATGAAGGAAAGGCAAAACAGGACAAAATCTGTGAAAAACAGAACAGCAGGTAGTAATTGATCTGTTCGGGATACTTCTGCAACTCAAATCAAAAAACTCAGAATAGACGCACGAAATACAATTATATAGAGAACGCTTTCGAAAAAATTCAGACGAAAAAGATGATCTGGTGATTTTATACTAATTTTTCTATCCAAGGACAGAATCTGTTTCCTGGACAGCACCTCACAACTTTTGAACTTTCTAGCAATCAGAGGCTATACTTGGCACAAATATGAAAAGCAAAGATACAATGATGATGCTACAGCAGTAAACAACATCAAGACACAACAAAAGCAAAAATAAATTTTTTATTCATGTGGGCTGCCTCCCAAAAGCGCTTTCTTTTATGCCTTTAAGCTAGGCATAATGCATAGAGAAATCAATGACCATCATAATAATCGGAGTTATAAATTGATTCATATGGTTCCTCAACAAGTTCACTCTTGTTCCTTCTAGGAAAGGGGTACACACCTTTTTCCTTCCCGCGTAAGCGGATTTGTCCCTTACCTATATCGATGAAGCCTTTTACCGCTCGGAGGAAGTCCCTTCCAAGCACTATATTTCCTTGGTTTGGCTCCATGATGAAGAAGTCAACCATTGCAATCCCCTTAAGGAATTTAACTGGCACATCTTTTATTCTTCCCTGGATTTCAGAAATATCTCCATTAGTGTGTTCATGATAAGATGGTAATCTATCCATGTTAAATTTTAAAGAATCATGAACAATTTTTGGCATAGTAGAAACCATAGATCCAATATCACAATAAGCAAGGAAGTCTTGATTAGAGATGCTAATCCTAACAAGAGGCTCCCAGTCATTATCTATTTCCAAAATATCTCTCTTATTGGGTTTGGGTTTCTCTACCTTCATTAAGTCTAGAGCATCCATTCTCTTTTCAATAGTAGCAAGTCTATCTATGACAGTATCAAAATTATGATCATAAAGAAAGTAACTAGATAGACCATGTATAATTTCAAGAGCTCTAGCTTCATCACACTCTAGGAAATCTCCCTCGGCTATAATATCAAGAGAGTGTTTACACCATTTAAAAAGACCCTGGTAAAAATTTCTAAGCACAATTTTTATAGGTATCCAAGGCATAATTCTCCTATGTGCATCAGAAATTCTGTCCCATGCCTTCTTCATATTTTCTCCATCCCTTTGATGGAAATCTAGAACTTCTGATTCCCTCAAAGCACCATATCCTAACATGTTTAGCTAAACAGATAGGACTACTAACAGAAAGGTAAATAATTTTTTTGTGATTTTGATAAGAGATACTAAAGCAAAAAACGAAAGGTAAACTAACAAGACTAAAAAGCAAAGGTAAAAGATAGCATGCAACTCCCCTATCCTCAAGAGTGGAGTCCCCGGCAACGGCGCCAGAAAAACTCCTTGATGGGCCTCTAACCCCTCGTTGGTTACCCCAAGTGGAAGGTGTAAGATGCAGTGTTGTGGAAGTTTTTCCCTTAGCAAAGATGCCAAGGATCGAATCCCCAGAGACTCCTAGGTTCAACAAGTAGGTGTCAACTGCTAACGGCGCCAGATATTAGCAATCAACGTGGACCTGCACACAGATACAAATAACTTTGCTCCCAACGAGTACAGAGAGGTTGTCAATCCCTCCGGCCTTGTAGTTCACAAAGGATTAAACGCAAATGATAGTAGTCATAGATAATGTTTGCAATAGTAAGTAAAAGCGAAAAGTAAATAGCGGATGTGATCAATGATGGTAATATGGACCGGAGTCTCATGATGTTCACTAGTGATGTCTCTCTCCCAAAAGACGATAAAACAGCTATGTGAGGTAAACGAATTACAGCTGGGCAATTGACAGGACCTACGAGCGCAAACCAATGCTGATTACATTGCAAGAAAGGTTGAGGTTCAAAGCATGGGCGGTACGCCAAAGTAAGTAGACAGAAATCCATCAATATCTACTACTAATCATCCACCTTGAGATATCTATCCAGAACATCTCGCTGGTATTAAGTTGCGAGTCCCACCCATAGTGTAAACTCAATGCAACACACAACTGCATTAAAAGAACTTTGCGTAAAGTAAACAATCCTTGCACCCGCGGGCACAAGCACCGTTGTTTTCCCCCTTGTGGCAACAGCACATCCCCTAGACTCATGTTTCTGTCACTCAAGCTAGTCATCGAGGGGCATGAACCCACAATCGAGCATAACGTTCCCTCTTGGAGTCACTACCTACTACTCGGCCAAAGCAGTAAATAACAACGGAGAACATGCAAGAATTACTTATGAACACAAATATAAAAGAGGTAGATCAAATATATTACTCAAGATCAATCTGAACATAATCTCATAATCCATCGGATCCCAGCAAACTCATCATAGCAATAGCATAAGGATTACATATGTGCCTCGATCATGTAGGGCAGCTCAGGAGGACTAATTAGTGAAGCACAAGAACGGGAGGAGAACATCACATAGCTACTAGTCATGGACTCATGGTCCAGGGGAGACTACTCACGAGTCATCCGAGAGGCGTCCATGGTAGTGGAGAAGCTCCCGGTGGTGATCCTCCCCTCCGGCAGGGTGCCGGGAAGAGTTCTCCTGGTGCTCCCGATCTTGGAAGCGGCGGCGGCGGCGGAACAGAGATGAGATCGCGAAAAAGAGTTCCCGTCCCGAGGGTTTCGAAGGACGCTCTAAATATATGCCAAAGGGGGGCACCAGACGGGGCTCGGGGGGCCTAGGCGCCCCCCCGGCACGGCCCATGGGGGCGCGCCGCCAGGGCGCCTGGAGCCCTGGTGCCCCCCCCCCCCCGGCTGTCCTTCGGGCGCAAGGAAGTTTCCGGAACGCTGATTTTTTATATAATTTTTCTGGATTTTTCCTGGCAGTTCTCGTAACGTGAAAACCTGAAATACAAAAACAGCCGAAAACAGAAACTGGCACTGGGGTGCACTGGATTAGTAAGTTAGTCCAAATATGATTAAAAGTGTATGGAAGTGTATAAATATCATAGCAATATCACCCAAAAGTGGCATGAAGCAAGCAGAAATTATAGATACGTTTTGGACGTATCAGGCTCCAAAAACGTTTTGAGAACCACGGAGCATATGAGATGTTCGAAGAGCTGAAAATGGTTTTCCAAGATCACGCCCGAGTCGAGAGATATGACGGCTCCGACGCATTCTATAGCTGTAAGATGGAGGAAAACAGTTCTGTCAGTGAGCACATCCTCAAGATTTGTGGATTGCACAACCGCTTGTCTCAGCTGGGAATGAATCTCCCAGATGAAGCGGTCGTTGACAGAATCCCCCAGTCGCTCCCACCAAGCTTCAAGAGCTTCGTGTTAAACTTCAATATGCAGGGGATGGAGAAGTCCATTCCCGAGGTGTATTCAATGCTGAAATCAGCGGAGGTGGACATCAAGAAAGAACATCAAGTGTTGATGGTCAATAAAACCACTAAGTTCAAGAAAGGCAAGGGTAAGAAGAACTTCAAGAAGGACGGCAAGGGAGTTGCCGCGCCCGGTAAGCCTGTTGCCGCGAAGAAGCCAAAGTATGGACCCAAGCCTGAAACAGAGTGCTTTTATTGCAAGGGAACGGGTCACTGGAAGCGGAACTGCCCCAAATACTTAGCAGACAAGAAGGCCGGCAACGTCAAAGGTAT
Source organism: Secale cereale (assembly GCA_902687465.1). Classification (NCBI taxonomy): domain Eukaryota; kingdom Viridiplantae; phylum Streptophyta; class Magnoliopsida; order Poales; family Poaceae; genus Secale; species Secale cereale. The sequence continues at coordinate 118,263,986 of LR738712.1, read as the reverse complement.
ATGTGATATACATGTTATTGATGTGTACCTTACCAGCGCTCGTAGTAGCTCCTGGGTATTTGATACCGGTGCGGTTGCTCACATTTGTAACTCAAAACAGGAGCTGCGGAATAAGCGGAGACTGGCGAAGGATGAGGTGACGATGCGCGTCGGGAATGGTTCCAAGGTCGATGTGATCGCCGTCGGCACGCTGCCTCTACATCTACCCTCGCGATTAGTTTTAAACCTTAATAATTGTTATTTAGTACCAGCTTTGAGCATGAACATTGTATCTGGATCTCGTCTTATGCGAGATGGCTACTCTTTAAAATCGGAGAATAATGGTTGTTCTATTTATTTGAGAGATATGTTTTATGGTCATGCCCCGCTGGTCAATGGTTTATTTTTGATGAATCTCGAACGTGATGATACACATATTCATAGTGTAGATGCCAAAAGATGTAAAGTTGATAACGATAGTCCCACATACTTGTGGCATTGCCGCCTTGGTCATATTGGTGTCAAACGTATGAAGAAGCTCCATTCAGATGGACTTCTAGAGTCTCTTGATTATGAATCATTTGACACGTGCGAACCATGCCTATTGGGCAAGATGACCAAGACTTCGTTCTCCGGAACAATGGAGCGAGCAACCAACTTATTGGAAATGATACATACCGATGTGTGCGGTCCAATGAGTGTTGAGGCTCGCGGAGGCTATCGTTATGTTCTCACCCTCACAGATGACTTGAGTAGATACGGGTATATCTATTTGATGAAACACAAGTCTCAGACCTTTGAAAAGTTCAAGGAATTTCAGAATGAGGTTGAGAATCAACGTGACAGAAAAATAAAGTTCTTACGATCAGATCGTGGGGTGAATATTTAAGTCATGAATTTGGCACACACCTTAGGAACTATGGAATTGTTTCACAATTGACACCGCCCGGAACACCTCAACGTAACGGTGTGTATGAACGTCGAAATCGTACTCTGTTGGACATGGTGCGATCTATGATGTCCCTCACCGATTTACCGCTATCTTTTTGGGGTTATGCTTTAGAGACTGCCGCATTCACTTTAAATAGGGCTCCGTCGAAATCCGTTGAGACGACTCCGTATGAACTTTGGTTTGGCAAGAAACTGAAGCTGTCGTTTCTAAAAGTTTGGGGTTGCGATGCTTATGTCAAGAAACTTCAACCTGAAAAGCTCGAACCCAAATCGGAAAAATGCGTCTTCATAGGATACCCAAAGGAAACGATTGGGTACACCTTCTACCACAGATCCGAAGGCAAAGTCTTTGTTGCCAAGAATGGATGCTTTCTGGAGAAAGAGTTTCTCTCGAAAGAAGTGAGTGGGAGGAAAGTAGAACTTGATGAGGTGACAGTCACCCCTCCTGAAAGTAGCGCAGCGCAGGAAATTGTTCCTGAGGTGCCTGCACCGACAAGGGAGGAAGTTGATGATAATGATCATGAAGAAACAGATCAAGTTACTACTGAACTTTGAAGGTCCACGAGGGCACGTTCCGCACCAGAGTGGTACGGCAACCCTGTCCTGGAAATCATGTTGTTAGACAACGGTGAACCTTCGAACTATGAAGAAGCGATGGCAGGCCCGGATTCCAATAAATGGCTTGGTGCCATGAAATCCGAGTTAGAATCCATGTATGAAAACAAAGTATGGACTTTGGTGGACTTGCCTGATGATAGGCACGCCATAGAAAACAAATGGATATTTAAGAAGAAGACAGACGCGGATGGTAATGTGACCATCTATAAGGCTCGGCTTGTCGCTAAGGGTTATCGACAAGTTCAAGGGATTGACTACGACGAGACTTTCTCTCCCGTAGCGATGCTGAAGTCAGTCAGAATCATGTTAGCTATTGCCGCATTCTATGATTATGAGATATGGCAAATGGACGTCAAAACAGCATTCCTTAATGGCTTCCTCAAGGAAGAGTTGTATATGATGCAGCCGGAAGGTTTTGTCGATCCAGAGAACGCTAACAAGGTATGCAAGCTCCAGCGCTCGATTTACGGGCTGGTGCAAGCATCTCGGAGTTGGAATATTCGCTTTAATGATGTGATCAAAGCGTTTGGCTTTATACAGACTTATGGAGAAGCCTGTATCTACAAGAAAGTGAGTGGGAGCTCTGTGGCATTTCTCATATTATATGTGGATGACATATTGCTGATGGGAAATGATATAGAATTCTTGGAAAATGTAAAGGCCTACTTGAATAAAAGTTTTTCAATGAAGGACCTTGGAGAAGCTGCTTACATATTAGGCATCAAAATCTCTAGAGATAGATTAAGACGCCTCATTGGTCTTTCACAAAGTACATACCTTGACAAGATATTGAAGAAGTTCAATATGGATCAGTCCAAGAAAGGGTTCTTGCCTGTTTTGCAAGGTATGAGATTGAGCAAGGCTCAGTCGCCGACCACGGCAGAAGATAGAGAAAAGATGAGTGTCATTCCCTATGCCTCGGCCATAGGTTCTATCATGTATGCCATGCTATGTACCAGACCTGATGTGAACCTTGCCATAAGTTTGGTAGGGAGGTACCAAAGTGATCCCGGTGTGGAACACTGGACAGCGGTCAAGAACATCCTGAAGTACCTGAAAAGGACTAAGGATATGTTTCTTGTTTATGGAGGTGACGAAGAGCTCGTCGTAAAGGGTTACGTCGATGCTAGCTTTGACACAGATCTGGATGACTCTAAGTCTCAAACCGGATACGTGTATATTTTGAACGGAGGGGCAGTCAGCTGGTGCAGTTGCAAGCAAAGTGTCGTGGCGGCATCTACATGTGAAGCGGAGTACATAGCTGCTTCGGAAGCAGCACAGGAAGGAGTCTGGATGAAGGAGTTCATCACCGACCTAGGAGTCATTCCAAGCGCGTCAAGCCCGATGACTCTCTTCTGTGACAACACTGGAGCTATTGCCATTACCAAGGAGCCCAGGTTTCACAAGAAGACCAAGCACATCAAGCGCCGTTTCAACTCCATCCGGAATTATGTTCAGGATGGAGACATAGATATTTGTAAAGTGCATACGGATCTGAATGTTGCAGATCCGTTGACTAAACCTCTTCCACGGGCAAAACATGGTCAACACCAGAACTCTATGGGTGTTCGATTCATCACAATGTAACTAAATTATTGACTCTAGTGCAAGTGGGAGACTGTTGGAAATATGCCCTAGAGGCAATAATAAAAGTATTATTATTATATTTCCTTGTTCATGATAATCGTCTGTTATTCATGCTTGAATTGTATTGTACGGAAACAGCGATACATGTGTGAATATATAGACCACAATGAGTCCCTGGTAAGCCTCTAGTTACCAGCTCGTTGATCAACAGATGATCACGGTTTCCTGATCATGGACATGTGATGTCAGTGATAATGGGATCACATCATTAGGAGAATGATGTGATGGACAAGACCCAATCCTAAGCATAGCACGAGATCGTATAGTTCGTAATGCATAAGCTTTTCGGTGTCAAGTATTTATTCCTTAGACCATGAGGTTGTACAACTCCCGGATACCGTAGGAATACTTTGGGTGTGCCAAACGTCACAACGTAACTGGGTGGCTATAAAGGTACGCATCGGGTATCACCGAAAGTGTTTGTTGAGTTGGTACGAACCGAGACTGGGATATTGTCACTCCGTATGACGGAGAGGTACCTCTGGGCCCACTCGGTAAGACATCATCATAAATGAGCTCAAGGTGACTAAGGAGTTAGTCAGGGGATGATGGATTACGGAACGAGTAAAGAGACTTGCCATAACGAGATTGAACAAGGTATCGGGAATACCGACGATCGAATCTCGGGCAAGTACCGTATCGATGGACAAAGGGAATAACATACGGGATTGAGTGAATCCTTGACACGGTGGTTCATCCGATGAAGATCATCGAGGAACACGTGGGAACCAACATGGGTATCCAGATCCCGCTGTTGGTTATTGACCGGAGAGTGGTCTCGGTCATGTCTACGTGTCTCCCGAACCCGTAGGGTCTACACACTTAAGGTAGGGTAACGCTAGGGTCGTAGAGATACATGCATGTGGAAACACGAAAGTTGTTCGGAGTCCCGGATGAGATCCCGGACGTCACGAGGAGTTCCGGAATGGTCCAGAGGTGAAGAATGATATATAGGAAGTCCAGTTTCGGCCATCGGGTGATCTCTGGGGGTCACCGGGAGTGTCCCGGGACCACCGGAGGGGTCCCGGGGATCCACCGGGTGGGGCCCCTAGGCTGCATGGGGGAAGTGGCCAGCCCCTGGTGGGCTGGCGCACCACATGCGACCCCTCCCCATGCGCCTAGGGTTGAAACCCTAGGGGGAGGGGGCGCCCCCCTTGCCTTGGGGGGCAAGACTCCCCCCCAGGCCACCGCCCCCCCTTGCAGATCCCATCTGCAGGGGATGGCACACCCCCCTGGCCCCCTATATATATGTGGTGGGGAGAGGGCAGCCGCACCCAAGTCTCTGGCGCCTCTTCCCCTCCCGTCACACCTCATACTCCCTCCGCAGGGCGCCGGCGAAGCCCTGCAGGATTCTCCACTGCATCCACCACCACGCCGTCGTGCTGCTGGATCTCCGACGACCTCTCCTCCCCCCTTGCTGGATCAAGAAGGAGGTGACTTTGCTGTACCGAACGTGTGTTGAACACGGAGGTGCCGTCCGTTCGGCGCTAGATCATCGGTGACGAAGAACGAGAAGAGTACGACTACTTCATCCACGCTTCTTCGAAAGCTTTCGCTCGCGATCTACAAAACGGTATGTAGATGCACTCTCATATGCTCGTTGCTAGATGTCTGCTTAGTTGGATCTTGGTGAAAGCGTAGAAAATTTTTGTATTCTGCTACATTCCCCAACAGGAGCCAATATGAGCATCCAGGCTCCGCTATTGGTTATTGACCGTAGATGAGTCTCGGTCATGTCTACATAGTTCTCGAACCCGTAGGGTCCGCACGCTTAACGTTTGATGACGATCGGTATTATGAGTTTATGAGTTTTGATGTACCGAAGGTAGTTCGGAGTCCCGAATGAGATCACGGACATGACGAGGAGTCTCGGAATGTCCGAGACGTAAAGATTGATATATTGGACGACTATATTCGGACACCGGAAGTGTTCTGGAAAGTTTCGGAATTTACCGGAGTGCCGGGGGGGTTACCGGAACCCCCCGGGGGAATGATGGGCCCTGGTGGGCCATAGGGGAGAGAGAGGGCAGCAGCCAGGAGGTGCGCGCCCCCTCCCTAGGGGCAGTCCGAATAGGACTAGGGGAGGGGGCGCGGCCCCTCTTTCCTTCTCCCTCTCCCTCTCCTTCCTTCCCCCTCTCCTTCTTGGTGGACTCCTACTAGGAATAGGATTGCAATCCTATTCCTAGTAGGATTGCCTCTCTAGCCGCACCATAGAGGGCCGGCCGGCCTCCCCCCTTGCTCCTTTATATACGGGGGCAGGGGGCACCCAAAGACACACAAGTTGAATTGTTTTAGCCGTGTGCGGTGCCCCCCTCCACAGAAACACACCTCGGTCATACCGTTGCAGTGCTTAGGCGAAGCCCTGCGCCGGTAGATACATCATATCCGTCACCATGCCGTCGTGCTGACGAAACTCTCCCGTGAAGCTCAACTAGATCAAGAGCTCGTGGGACGTCATCAAGCTGAACGTGTGCTGAACGCGGAGGTGCCGTACGTTCGGTGCTTGATCGGTTGGATCGCGAAGAAGTTTGACTACATCAACCGCGTCACTTGACGCTTCCGCTCCCGGTCTACGAGGGTACGTAGACACACTCTCCCCTCTCGTTGCTATGCATCTAGTAGATAGATCTTGCGTGATCATAGGAAAATTTTAAAATACAACGTTCCCCAACAGTGGCATCATGAGCCAGGTCTATGTGTAGATAATATGCACGAGTAGAACACAATGAGTTGTGGGCGATACTAGTCATACTGCTTACCAGCATGTCATACTTTGCTTCGGCGGTATTGTGAGATGAAGCGGCCCGGACCGACATTACGCGTACGCTTACGCGAGACTGGTTTCACCGTTATGACCACTCGTTGCTTAAAGGTAACTGGCGGGTGTCTGTCTCTCTCACTTTAGCTGAATCAAGTGTGGCTATGCCCGGTCCTTGTGAAGGTTAAAACATCACATACTTGACGAAACATCATTGTGGTTTTGTATGCGTAGGTAAGAACGGTTCTTGCTAAGCCCGTAGCAGCCACGTAAAACTTGCAACAACAATGTAGAGGACGTCTAACTTGTTTTTGCAGGGCATGTTGTGATGTGATATGGTCAAGACATGATGAGATATACGGTTTTGTATGAGATGATCATGTTTTGTAATGTTATCGGCAACTGGCAGGAGCCATATGGTTGTCGCTTTAGTGTATGAAATGCAATCGCCATGTAATTGCTTTACTTTATCACTAAACGGTAGCGATAGTCGTAGAAGCAATAGTTGGCGAGACGACAACGATGCTACGATAGAGATCAAGGTGTCGCGCCGGTGACGAAGGTGATCATGACGGTGCTTTGAAGATGGAGATCAAAAGCACAAGATGATTATGGCCATATCATGTCACATATTTTGATTGCATGTGATGTTTATCTTATTATGCTTCTTATTTTTGCTTAGTTCGGCGGTAGCATTATAAGATGATCCCTTACAAAATTTCAAGGTATAAGTGTTCTCCTGAGTATGCACCGTTGTGAAAGTTCGTCGTGCCGAGACACCACATGATGATCGGGTGTGATAAGCTCTACGTTCAAATACAATGGGTGTAAGCCAGTTTTGCACACGCAGAATACTCGGGTTAAACTTGACGAGCCTAGCATATGTAGATATGGCCTCGGAACATTGGAGACCAAAAGGTCGAGCGTGAATCATATAGTAGATATGATCAACATAAGGTGTTCACCATTGAAACTACTCCATCTCACATGATGATCGGACATGGTTTAGTTGATTTGGATCACGTGATCATTTAGATGACCGGAGGGATGTCTATCTAAGTGGGAGTTCTTAAGTAATATGATTAAATTGAACTTTAATTTATCATGAACTTAGTCCTGGTAGTATTAGCATATCTATGTTGTAGATCAATAGCTCGCGATGTTGCTCCCCGTTTATTGTTTATATGTTCCTAGAGAAAAACTAAGTTGAAAGATGTTAGTAGCAATGATGCGGACTAGGTCTGTGATCTGAGGATTATCCTCATTGCTGCACAGAAGTATTATGTCCTTGATGCACCGCTAGGTGACAGACCTATTGCAGGAGCAGATACATAAGTTATGAACGTTTTGAGTACAAGATGGAGGAGAATAGCTCAACCAGTGAGCATATGCTCAGATTGTCTGGGTACTACAATTGCTTGAATCAAGTGGGAGTTAATCTTCCAGATAAGATAGTAATTGACAAAGTTCTCTAGACACTATCACCAAGTTAGTAGAACTTCGTGATGGACTATAATATGCAAGGGATGACAAAAGTAATTCCCGAGCTCTTCGCGATGCTAAAATCGACGAAGGTAGAAATCAAGAAACAACATCAAGTGTTGATGGTTAACAAGACCACTTGTTTCAAGTAAAGGGCAAAGGGATAGAAGGGGAACTTCAAGAAGAATGACAAGCAAGTTGTCACTCCCGTGAAGAAACCCAAAGCTAAACTCAAAGCCTGAAACTAAGTGCTTCTACTGTAAAGGAAATGGTCACTAGAAGTGGAACTACCCTAGGTACTTGGTGGATAAGAAGGATGGCAAAGTGAGAAAAGGTATATTTGATATACAGATTATTGATGTGTACTTTACTAGTGTTCATAGTAACCCCTGGGTATTTGATACCGGCTCAGTTGCTAAGATTAGTAACTCGAAACGAGAGTTGCAGAATGAACATAAACTAGTTAAAAGGTGAAGTGACGATGTGTGTTGGAAGTGGTTCCAAGATTGATATGATCATCATCGCACACTCCCTATACTTTCGGGTTAGTGTAAGACCTAAATAAATGTTATTTGGCATTTGCGTTAAGCATGAATATGATTTGATCATGTTTGTTGCAATACGGTTATTCATTTAAAGTCATAGAATAATTGTTATTCTGTTTACATGAATAAAGCCTTCAATGGTCATACACCCAATGAAAATAGTTTGTTGGATCTCGATCGTAGTGATACACATATTCATAATACTGAAGCCAAAAGATGCAAGGTTAATAATGATAGTGCAACTTATTTGTGGCACTGCCGTTTAGGTCATATTGGTGTAAAGCGCATGAAGAAACTCCATAGTGATGGACTTTTGGAATCACTTGATTATCAATCACTTGGTGCTTGCGAACCATGCCTCATGGGCAAGATGACTAAAACTCCGTTCTTCGGAACAATGGAGCGAGCAACAGATTTGTTGGAAATCATACATACTGATGTATATGGACCGATAAGTGTTGAAGCTCGTGGCGGGTATCGTTATTTTCTGACCTTCACTGGTGATTTAAGCAGATATGGGTACATCTACTTAATGAAACACAAGTCTGAAATATTTAAAAAGTTCAAAGAATTTCAGAGTGAAGTAGAGAATCATCGTAATAAGAAAATAAAGTTTCTACGATCTGATCGTGGAGGAGAATATTTGAGTTACGAGTTTGGTCTTCATTTGAAACAATGTGGAATAGTTTCACAACTCACGCCACCCGGAACACCACAGCGTAATGGTGTGTCTGAACGTCGTAACCGTACTTTATTGGATATGGTGCGATCTATGATGTCTCTTACCGATTTACCACTATCGTTTTGGGGTTATGCTTTAGAGACAGCTGCATTCACGTTAAATAGGGCACCATCTAATTCCATTGAGACAACACCTTATGAACTATGGTTTGGCAAGAAACCAAAGTTGTCGTTTCTTAAAGTTTGGGGCTGCGATGCTTATGTGAAAAAGCTTCAACCTGATAAGCTCGAACCCAAATCGGATAAATGTGTCTTCATAGGATACCCAAAACAGACTGTTGGGTACACCTTCAATCATAGATCCGAAGGCAAGATATTCGTTGCTAAGAATGGATCCTTTCTAGAGAAGGAGTTTCTCTCGAAAAAAGTGAGTGGGAGGAGAGTGGAACTTGATGAGGTAATTGTACCTTCTCCTGAATTGGAAAGTAGTACATCACAGAAAATTGTTCCAGTGATTCCTACACTAATCAGTGAGGAAGCTAATGATGATGATCATGAAACTTCAGATCGAGTTTCTGCTAAACGTCGTAGATCAACCAGAGTACGTTCCGCACTAGAGTGGTACGGCAACCCAGTTCTGGAAGTCATGTTACTAGACCATGATGAACCTACGAACTATGAGGAAGCGATGATGAGCCCAGATTCCGCAAAATGGCTTGATGCCATGAAAGCTGAGATGGGATCCATGTATGAGAACAAAGTGTGGACTTTGGTTGACTTGCCCGATGATCGGCAAGCCATCAAAAATAAATGGATCTTCAAGAGGAAGACCGACGCAGACGGTAATGTTACTGTTTACAAAGCTCGACTTGTTGTGAAAGGGTTTCGACAAGTTCAAGGAGTTGACTACGATGAGACTTTCGCACCCGTAGCGATGCTTAAGTCTGTCCAAATCATGTTAGCAATTGTCGCGTTTTATGATTATGAAATCTGGAAAATGGATGTCAAAACTGCATTCCTGAATGGATATCTTAAAGAAGAGTTGTATATGATGCAACCAGAAGGTTTTGTTGATCCTAAAGGTGCTAACAAAGTGTGCAAGCTCCAGCGATCCATCTATGGACTGGTGCAAGCATCTCAGAGTTGGAATATACGCTTTGATAAGTTGATCAAAGCATATAGTTTTATACAGACTTGCGGTGAAGCCTGTATTTACAAGACAGTGAGTGGGAGCACTACAACATTTCTGATAAGTATATGTGAATGACATATTGTTGATCAGAAATAATGTAGAATATTCTGGAAAGCATAAAGGAGTGTTTGAAAGGAGTTTTTCAAAGAAAGACCTCGGTAAAGCTGCTTACATATTGAGCCTCAAGATCTATAGAGATAGATAGAGACGCTTGATAAGTTTTTTCAATAAGTACATACCTTGACAAGGTTTTGAAGTAGTTCAAGAGGATCAGTCACATAAGGAGTTCTTGCCTGAGTTGTAAGGTATGAAATTGAGTAAGACTCAATGACCGACCACTACAGAAGATAGAGAGAAAATGAAAGTCATTCCCTATGCCTCAGCCATAGGATCTATCATGTATGCAATGCTGTGTACCAGACCTGATGTGTGCCTTGCTATAAGTCTAGCAGGGAGGTACCAAAGTAATCCAGGAGTGGATCACTGGACAGCGGTCAAAATTATCCTTAGTTACTGCATGACTAAGGAAATGTTTTCTCGGTTATGGAGGTGATAAAGAGTTCGTCGTAAAGAGTTACACCGATGCAAGCTTTACACTATTCCAGATGACTCTAAGTATCAATCTGGATGCATATTGGAAGTGGGAGCAATTAGCTAGAGTAGCTCCATGCAGAGCATTATAGACATAGAAATTTGCGAAATACATACGGATCTGAATGTGACAGACCCGTCGACTAAACTTCCCTCACAAGCAAAACATGATCACACCTTATTACTCTTGGGTATTAATCACATAGCGATGTGAACTAGATTATTGACTCTAGTAAACCCTTTGGGTGTTGGTCACATGGCGATGTGAACTATGGGTGTTATTCACATAACGATGTGAACAATCGGTATTAAATCACATGGCGATGTGAGCAAGATTATTGACTCTAGTTCAAGTGGGAGACTGAAGGAAATATGCCCTAGAGGCAATAATAAAGATGTTATTTGTATTTCCTTATATCATGATAAATGTCTTTTATTCATGCTAGAATTATATTAACCGGAAACATGATACATGTGTGAATACATAGACAAAATAGTATGTCCCTAGTATGCCTCTACTAGACTAGCTCATTGATCAAAGATGGCTATGTTTCCTAGCCATAGACATGAGTTGTCATTTGATCAATGGGATCACATCATTAGGAGAATGATGTGATGGACTAGACCCATCCGTTAGCATAGCACTATGATCGTTTAGTTTTACTGCTATTGCTTTCTTCATGACTTATACATGTTCCTATGACTATGAGATTATGCAACTCCCGAATACCGTACGAACACCTTGTGTGCTATCAAACGTCACAGCGTAACTGGGTGATCATAAAGATGCTCTATAGGTGTCTCCGAAAGTGTTCGTGGTGTTGGCATAGATCAAGACTAGGATTTGTCACTTCGAGTGTCGGAGAGGTATCTCTGGGCCCTCTCGGTAATGCACATCATAATAAGCCTTGCAAGCAAAAGACTAAAGAGTTAGTCGCGAGATGATGTATTACGGAATGAGTAAAGAGACTTGCTGGTAACGAGATTGAACTAGGTATAGAGATACCAACGATCGAATCTCGGGCAAGTAACATACCGATGACAAAAGGAACAACGTATGTTGTTATGCGGTTTGACCGATAAAGATCTTCGTAGAATATGTAGGAGCCAATATGAGCATCCACGCTCCGCTATTGGTTATTGACCGGAGATGAGTCTCGGTCATGTCTACATAGTTCTCGAACCCGTAGGGTCCGCACGCTTAACGTTTGATGACGATCGGTATTATGAGTTTATGAGTTTTGATGTACCGAAGGTAGTTCGGAGTCCCGGATGAGATCACAGACATGACGAGGAGTCTCGGAATGTCCGAGACGTAAAGATTGATATATTGGACGACTATATTCGGACACCGGAAGTGTTCTGGAAAGTTTCGGAATTTACCGGAGTGCCGGGGGGGTTATCGGAACCCCCCGGGGGAATGATGGGCCCTGGTGGGCCATAGGGGAGAGAGAGGGCAGCAGCCAGGAGGTGGCGCGCCTCCTCCCTAGGGGCAGTCCGAATAGGACTAGGGGAGGGGGGCGCGGCCCCTCTTTCCCTCTCCCTCTCCCTCTCCTTCCTTCCCCCTCTCCTTCTTGGTGGACTCCTACTAGGAATAGGATTGCAATCCTATTCCTAGTAGGATTGCCTCTCTAGCCGCACCATAGAGGGCCGGCCGGCCTCCCCCTTGCTCCTTTATATACGGGGGCAGGGGGCACCCAAAGACACACAAGTTGAATTGTTTTAGCCGTGTGCGGTCCCCCCTCCACAGAAACACACCTCGGTCATACCGTTGCAGTGCTTAGGCGAAGCCCTGCGCCGGTAGATACATCATATCCGTCACCACGCCATCGTGCTGATGAAACTCTCCCGTGAAGCTCAACTGGATCAAGAGCTCGTGGGACGTCATCAAGCTGAACGTGTGCTGAACGGGGAGGTGACGTACGTTCGGTGCTTGATCGGTTGGATCGCGAAGAAGTTCGACTACATCAACCGCGTCACTTGACGCTTCCGCTCCCGGTCTATGAGGGTATGTAGACACACTCTCCCCTCTCGTTGCTACGCATCTAGTTGATAGATCTTGCGTGATCGTAGGAAAATTTTAAAATACTACGTTCCCCAACAAGTAGGGCCAAATAAGTCCATGTGAAGTAGCTCGAAGGGTTTGGATGTCGTCATGATTGTCTTTGAGGGGTGCTTGGCTCTAGTCATCTTCCCAGCTTCACAGGCACCACACAGATGATCTTTCTTGAACTTGAGTTCCTCGATGCCTATGACGTGCTTCTTCTTTGCGAGTGTATGCAAGTTCCTCATGCCAGCATGTCCTAGCCTTCGATGCCAGAGCCAACATTCTGAAGCTTTTGCTAGAAGACATACGGCCATTTGAGGTCCAGCTAAGAAATCTACCATATACACATCACCTTTTCTGTATCCTTCAAATACTAAAGACTTGTCAGATTCCATTAGTACAATGCAACAAAATTTACCAAAGATCACAATCATGTTTAAGTCACAAAGCATTGAGACAGACATTAAGTTGAAGCCAAGAGATTCAACAAGCATGACTTTGTCCATATGCTGATCTCTTGAGATTGCAACTCTACCTAGACCCAACACTTTGCTTTTACCAGTATCAACAAATGTGATGTGACTCTTGTTGGATAGACGTAAAGTTGAGTCCATGAGAAGATTTCGATCACCAGTCATATGATTTGTGCATCCGCTATCCATAATCCATTCTGAAGACTTTGGTGTCTCTCCCTACAATGCAGTTAGGAGGATAGGCTTCACCAAAAGCCATTATAAAGCATAAACAATTGATGCATAAGTGGATTATGAAAGCTTTAGATGTAAGTTAGGACTGATAAGATCTTCAGCAAGTGATTTATGGATATTATGAGCAGTAAGTCATTTTGGGCATTTGTTCTTGTGCCCTACAAGTGTTTTAGGTCCCCAGCAATAACATCAGAAGCCTTTGATTACAGGCTGGAGACCTTTCCTTGCAAGAGAAAGTTAGTTCTTCTTAACCACCCACATCTTCAGGGGTGACTTAGAAGCAATGAGTCTAAGAGCAGCATCTGAGAATTTAGGCTTTGGGGCCCTAGCAAATAGTCTTGCAGGAGGAGAATAATACTCATAAGAATAGGCAGAAAAGTTCTTTGATCTATGAACATAGCGGTTTGAAGAAACACGCTCATATTCATGGGTCTGAGTATGATTTCCCTACAAAACATTCGCGTTAGAGTGGCTAAGTTGAGTCCTTTGTCTGTATGAAGCCTTAGGACCATATGAAGCCTTTGGTTTGGTGTTTGTCTTCATCCCAGGGGGTGTCATGATAGTATTTGTTGGAAGCTTCTCAAGACAACCTTTGGGTACCCAGATCTTCTTCATAGGTGGTCCATTCCTGCAGTTAGTACCAATATACCTGGCAAACACTTCACCATTTTGATTCTTAAACAGTTTATAGTTTGCATCAAAGGATTCATCAATGATAACAGGATTAGCACAAGTGAAGCCAGATAAGGTAGATGGATCCACTGAAGGTTCCTTTGCAGCAACCCATGTGGTTTTGGGATACAGCTCAGGCTTCCAGTATGAACCATCGACATTCATTTTCCTGTCGAACCCAACACCCTCTTTCCTAGGGTTTCGGTTCAGTATCTGCTTTTTGAGGACATCACATAGAGTCTGATGCCCTTTGAGGCTTCTGTACATCGCTGTTTCAAGCAAAGTCTTCAACCTAGCATTTTCATCAGCAATAGTAGTGGTTTCCTCAGCAGAGGGGTTAGTGACCACATCAATAGTTGAAGATATCGCAACAGTGGCAGCAGTAGAGCATTCAGCAACAGATGTAGCATTATCACGTTCAATGCATTTTAGACATGGTGGTTCAAACTCTTTGTGAGTGGAGCTGATCAGTTGTGCGCGGAGTGACTCATTCTCCTTTTGAAGATCTTCATGAGCCGCTTTCACTTTCTCAAGTTCTCGCTTCCTTTGAATGTAATCGTGGGAAAGCTTTTCATGAGTTTTTGAAAGCAATTCATAAAGCTCTTCAAGTTCTTTGTACTTAACATGAAGATTTTTTATGTCTTCAATTAAGGACTGAGAACGGGTCATTTCCGCGTCCAACAGGTCATCGCTTTTGTCTAACAGTTTTTGAATACGTTCCATGGCTTTCTGCTGTTCAGTGGCAATTTTAGCAAGTGTTTTGTAGCTAGGTTTTGATTCACAATCAGAGTCATCTTCACTAGATGTTTGAAAGTAAGCATCGCGTGATTTTACCTTGGCACCGCGTGCCATGAAGCAGAAGGTGGGTGCAGAGTCGTCGTCCTCATCATCATTGTTGTTGACGGGGCCATTGTCTTCAGTGTTGAAGATAGAATTGCCCACGTAGGCAGTGGCTAACGCCAGACTTGCAGCACCAGAATCAGACTCTTCCTTTGACTCCACCTCCACCTCTTCAGAAGCAGACTCTTCCTCAGAATCCATCTCCTTGCCAACAAAAGCACGAGACTTGCCAGATGAATTTTTCTTGTGTGATGAATACTTTGATGAAGACTTTGAAGAAGACTTTGAGTATTTCTTATTTTTCTAGTCATCAGAATCATATTCCTTGCTCTTCTTCTTCTTATTCTTGTTGTCCCACTGAGGACACTCGGAGATGTAGTGACCAGGTTTCTTGCACTTATGACATGTTCTTTTCTTGTAGTCATGAGCAGATGCTTCATCATTTTTTGAGCTGGATCTTGAAGACCTTCTGAAGCCTTTCTTCCTAGTGAATTTCTAGAACTTCTTCACAAGCATGGCAAGCTCCTTTCCAATGTCTTCAGGATCAGAACTGCAGTCGGATTCTTTTTCAGATGAGGAAACAGCTTTTGCCTTTAAGGCACGGGATCGGCCATAGTTGGGACCATAGATGTCACGCTTCTCAGATAGCTGGAACTCATGTGTGTTGAGCCTCTCAAGTATATCGGATGGGTCGAGAGTCTTGAAGTCAGGACATTCTTGAATCATCAATGCAAGGATATCAAATGAGCTGTCGAGTGATCTCAGAAGAGTCTTGACGATTTCATGCTTGGTGATCTCAGTGGCGCCAAGTGCTTGAAGCTCATTTGTGATATCAGTGAGTCGATCAAAAGTGTGCTGGACATTCTCATTGTCATGTCTCTTGAAGCGATTGAAAAGATTGCGAAGGACGCTGATCCTTTGATCTCTGTGGGTAGAGACTCCTTCATTGACCTTTGAGAGCCAGTCCCAAACTTCCATTGACGTGTCCAGAGCACTCACACGACCGTACTGTCCTTTGGTCAGATGACCATAGATGATGTTCTTGGCCGTTGAATCCAGTTGAACGAGCCTCTTGACATCAGCAGCGGTGACGCCTTCACCAGTCTTGGGAACGCCGTGCTTGACGACAAACCAGAGGTCCACGTCAATGGCTTCAAGATGCATGCGCATCTTGTTCTTCCAGTAGGGATATTCGGTGCCATCGAAGACGGGGCATGCAGCGGAGACTTTGATTATCCCTGCAGTCGACATAGCTAAAACTCCAGGTGGTTAAACCGTATCACACAGAACAAGGGAGTACCTTGCTCTGATACCAATTAAAAGTGCAGTATATCGACTAGAGGGGGGGTGAATAGGCGGTTTTTATGAAATGCTTCAAAACATGGTAGTTTCGAAGACAAATGGTAAGCTCAAGCCTATTAGTATGCAGCGGAAAGTGGACTACACTAGATAAACCATAGTCATGTATTCAATGAAGTGAAAGCATGAAGACTAATAGCAACTAGGCAGTAGTGATCATAATGGAAGAAGGAATGAAGCCAATCACAACAGGTAGATACTCAGTGAAGACAATCAGATAAGGCAAGCATGCTATGTCTTCACAACATAAAGCTGTAAGTAACGGGAAGGAAAGGATAGAACCAGTAGCTCGGGGAAGACAGTGATTTGTTAGACCAGTTCCAGTTGCTGTGACAACTATACGTCTGGTTAGGGAGGCTGAGATTTAACTCAGAAGACCGCGTCTTCACCTTGTTCCCCTTGAGCTAAGAACACCTAGTCCTCGCCCAATCACTCTGGTAAGTCTTCAAGGTAGACTTCCAAACCTTCACAGACTTTGTTCACCGGCAATCCACAATTACTCTTGGATGCTCAGAACGCGACGCCTAACCGGCTGGAGGAAACACAGTCCTCAAGTGTAATAAGTCTTCAGGTCACACAGACAGAAAGACTTCAGTGATGCCTAACACTCTTTGGCTCTGGGTGTTTGGGCTTTGTCCTCGCAAGGATTTCTCTCTCAAATGCTTCGGAGGTGGGTTGCTCTCAAACGACAAAAGCCGTGTGCTAACTCTGAGCAGCCACCAATTTATGGTGTAGGGGGTGGGCTATTTATAGCCACTAGGCAACCCGACCTGATTTGTCCGAAGTGACCCTGGGTCACTAAGGAACTGACACATGTTCCAACGGTCAGATTTCAAACACACATGACAACTTTACTTGAGCTCCAAGTAAAGCTGACTTATCCGCCTCTGGATAAGATTTGCTCTCATAGTCTTCGCTCGAAGAGATAGGATTTGGTTGAGCATCACATCAGTCATTCAGACTTAGTTCACTTGGACCCCACTTAACAGTGCGGTGGTTCCTATGACTGAATAAAGAAGAAAAGGAAACAGCGACAACTCTACATCTTCGCTTTCCATAGTCTTCACTCAATGTCTTCTCATATCATAGTCTTCAACATGATTATCTTCATATACCACCACTGATATCAATGTCTTCATACATTTTTAGGGGTCATCTCCGGTAGGTTAACCGAATCAATGAGGGACTACTACCTGTGTTATCCTGCAATTCTCACAAACACATTAGTCCCTCAACCAGGTTTGTCGTCAATACTCCAAAACCAACCAGGGGTGGCACTAGATGCACTTACACCAATGATGAAAAGAATTAAAAGCGATCTTGAAGAGGGCATATGACTGATGGAATTCATACTTACGTCACACTTGAAAAGAATATAGGAATACTCTAGGGAATAGAGGAGTCCGGTAAGATCCTGGGAAAGACCTGTGGGTTATGAGCCCACCGAAGAGAAAACATTGTTGAAAGGATTGATGAGGAGATGAAGCACCGGAACGATTGAAAGACTCGAATGAGGTGACAACCTCGAATTAATTGTAACACAGAAGAATATCCTGAGATTTCTTCGGTACTCCGGAATAATTAAATGGCGAGAGATGAACGAGCAATTGGAAACAATTGAGCCGAGGGAAAAGAATATGATTAACACCGAAAACTGGAATTGAAATCCACCTGAGAAGAAAAAGAGATGAAGAATATCAAACGAGAGGAGAATTATCGGAGAAGAAAAGAGAATAATAATGACGAGCTAGACGAGAATTCACCAGTTGAATTAACCGAGGAAGAATGCAAACGATTCACACGAGTAGGATGGATACTCGATTACGGACTCCGGCTCCGAGAAGCAAAAGGGTGGGTGGGTGGGAAAAAGAAAGACCACTTCGGACGGGGAAAACACCGTCGGTTGAAAAGAGCCGAGAATTGAACTTGCAAAGAAGAAGAGGGTCGAAAACACTTGACGAGAGATGCACCAGATGAAAGAACTAACAACGCAACGAACGAAAACTATCCACTTGATCCTAAAAAAAATTGAAGGGGAAGAGGGGTAATTCAAAACACCTGCGTCAAAATTCCTCACCAGAGCGACGAAGGGGCAGGGAAGTAAAAAAGAATTCCTACTCTCCGATATAACTAGACTCCGAAAAAGTTTTTCTTCTAGACTCAACAACGGCCAAACTACGATCAATCAAGGGGGCTCCTATGGTCGGTCGAGGCTGTGATACCAACTTGTCAGGCCCAAGATGCGATTCTATCCCGATCACGTGACACTTACGTGATTGGGGCACAACCGCATTTCGGGCGCTTAGCAAGATGGATATCATTACATCATACCATTACATACATACATGGGGGATACAACAATACATACAAGTCACATGAATACAACAACATCAATACAAGGCATCCGACTACGGATGCAAGCAAGAAAAGCACAATGACATCCATCTGCTATCCCAGGCTACCGACCCAGAACCTAACCCAAGACTGAAGAAGAAGAAGAAGAAAGAAAGAAATCCAAACAACGATCATCGCTCTCATGTCAAGACATCGGAAACCTGCACCTGCAACTGTTGTTGTAGTATCTGTGAGCCACGAGGACTCAGCAATCCCATAACCATGGGTAACAAGACTATCAAAGCTTAATAGGTGGGAAGAGGTAAAGTGGTGAGGTTGCAGCAGCGGCTAAGCAATATATGGTGGCTAACTTACGAGTACAAGAATAAGATGAGCATCTACGCAAACGGTCGCAAACTAGTAGTGATCGCTAAAGATCCTGAACTACTTACGAGGCAAACATAACCCCACCGTGTTCTCTTCTCAAAGTGAAAAGAGATAGTCACGGTTACTCACACAGTTGTGTGTTTTACTTCGGATCCTCTGTCAAGTTTTCTACAACCGGACATTAACAAACTCCAATCTGCCACATAACCGCGGGCACGGCTTTCGAAAGATCATAACCCTACAGGGGTGTCCCAACTTAGCCCATCACAGGCTCTCACGATCAGCTGAAGTGATAAATATAATATTATCACCCCTTATCTTAGGGAAATCCGATCAGGCTCGGCATCCCGGTGCACAAGACATTTCGACAATGGTAAAACAAGTCCAGCAAGACCTCCCGGCGTTCCGACACCCTGATAGTAGCCGCGCGTATCTTGTCTCAGGCCACGTCCGGATAGGTGATCCTACGGGTTATACCAGATATCTCGGGTTTCCCCGTGGCAGCCCCGCAGTCTCCCCGTTTGGGACCAACACCATCAGCACTGGCCCCCCTGCTATGTAGAAAGAATCCCCGGGGCGCGACCCCCTATGCAAATTTAATTAATTAATTAATTAAGTTGTTGTTATGAGGCAAATTAAAACCAATGTTGGGCCTTGCTGGAGGAGTTTTATTCAAAGACGAAGTGTCAAGGGGTCCCCATATACCCAACCGTGTAAGGAACGCAAAATCAAGGAACATAATGCCGGTTTATCGGCGCTTAAGGTGGAATGAGTGGAACGAAACACCGAGCAAAAGGCCAAGCCTTCCACCCATGCCCAGTATATAGGTGTGTTAATAATAATAATAGATATTGTGATATTCCAACAACAAGTTCCCTCCTGGAACGATCTTCATCTTCACCTGCAACTAACAACGCTATGAGAGGGGCTGAGCAAACGGGTGACATAGCCAAACAATGGTTTTGCTAGGAAGGTTTCAAAGGTTAGAGGTTTCATGGCAACAAGGAGAGGGGCTGACAAAAAGATGGGTACGCGACATATAACGATAGCATCGAGACACTAAGCATGGCAATGATAGTAAAGGTATCCAAGGGTATGGTCATCTTGCCTGAGATCCCGCAAGGAAGAAGAACGGATCCATGAAGAAGACGAAGAAGAAGCCTTGAAGACGAACCACGAGTAGACGAACGAATCCTCACGTTTGCAACGGAACAAGCACTAACGAGAAGGAGCAAGCAATACGGTAAACACACAACACAAGAACACGACAATATGCTCAACCAAGTATGATGCAAAACAAGTCTACATATGATGCACAGCAAGTCTGTATAGGAAGCAAAACATGGCAAGGTAGGAAGCACAGAAAAACAACACAAGTTTATATATGATGCAATACATGGCAAGGTATGATGCAAGACAAGTCTATACAGGAAGCAATACATGGCAAGGTAGAAAGCACAGGAAAACAACACAAGACTATATATGATGCAATACATGGCAAGGTATGATGCAAGACAAATCTATACACGAAGCAATACATGGCAAGGTAGGAAGCACAGAAAACAACACAAGTCTATATGATGCACTACATGGCAAGGTATGATGCAAGACAAATCTATACAAGAAGCAATACATGGCAAGGTAGGAAGCACAGAAAACAACACAAGTCTATACGATGCACTACATGGCAAGGTATGATGCATGACAAGTCTATACAGGAAGCAATACATGGCAAGGTAGGAAGCACAGGAAAACAACACAAGAACATGACAATATGCTCAACCAAGTAGGATGCAAGACAATTCTATATATGATGCAAAACATGGCAAGGCAGGAAGCACTCAAAAACAACACAAGTCAACAAGTTTAAATGAGGCCGGAAACTACATATAATAAAACCGGTAAGTCCTGATATGCATAGTTTGAAATTAGTCCAGATCTGAACAAACCTTAAGTTAAAGTTGTTAAACAGCAAGTTGACATGCACCATCATGATCTACACGAAACTCTAGTCAAGTTTCATATAAAGTTCATTTAATTCGGAGCTACGGGCTAGAAGATATGTGCAAAACAAGACAAACAAGGCAACGGTGCAAGATGCACCCAAACATCAAGCAAACTCACTCCAAACATGTAAACAAGATGATATTATGAATCTACATGCAAAATCACACAAGTTTCATATAAGGCACACCCAAAACGGATCAACGGGCTAAAAGATACACATGAAACAAGATATAACAACAAGCTGAAATTAACAGCCACATAGCAACTTTGGAGCATGATAAATATAAGCTACAGCACTCAAACATGGTGATAAGAAGCATGAACATGAAGTAGACATATCCTACTGCAAACAACTCCATTGGAGAAACTCCATAGGAGGCATGGATCAATAGCAACAAGCTACAACATTTTGATCATGACACTAAAAATCTGATAGTAATATTTTATAGCAACTTGGGAGCAAGAATTAAATAAGCTACAGCAAGTCAAATGAGCAAGTAAGGGCATGAATGGATAGACAATAACATGTACAACAAGGAGTGATCAATGGCCACCCCAAAACTAACATGGATTTACCTAGGGCATCAAGAAAACATAGCATCAGGATAAGACAGATTCCAGACTTAGTGAAATTTCACTAAGTGTTAAAACAGTTAAGTTGGCATGGCATGTTTGCAAGCATGTTTAAGTCAACACAAGGCATATCATGGAAAGATAAATGCACCACAACAAAGACCATAATAATGGTGCTTCTAAAACATCTATACAAGTGGCATGAGGATAAACACATCAATAGCAAGGAGCTCCTCAACTAGGCATCTCGTAACAAGTTACAAAACCTAACAGCCACATGCACTTTTGCAACAAAGATTAACATGGCAAAATGAACTCTAACGTGCATGCTATAGCAACCAACATGTAGAGCATCTCATGAAGAACATTTTGACATATCATTTGCATCATTTGGATAAACATGCACCAAGTTATCATATCTCAAACATGGCAAAAAAATAACAAGTAGCAGCAGTTTATAGCAAGTAGCACCATTGCAACAGATATTAGAGCATCTAGATGGAGTCAAACAAGCATGGCACAATGGAACAAAGTGTAGAGCATATCACCACGATCATTTTGACATATCATACACTCAATTTGGATAAGCACACAAAAAGATATCACGATGCAAACATAGCAACATAATAAGCATAAAAAGGACTTAGCAGAAAAATGACACTAGGGAAAAAAACACACAACAGGCGCAGTTATTAAACAACGCACGGGGCGGGAGGTTAGAGAGGGCCTCACCATGGGCCAAGCCCAGTAACAGAGGAGGAGGCCGGCTGGAGGGAGGCACGGGGCCGATGGGCGACCTGGGCCACCGCGGTGGGAGCCTGGGCCGCAGGCGAGGCCGGCCCACGAGGCGGCAGCGCAGGAGCGGGACGCTGCGGCGCTCGACCCCGTCGTGCTCCCGCACGGGAGGAGGCAGGCGGGGAGCTCGGCGGCGCCGACGACGTGCGAGGGGCGGCGAGGCTAGAGAGCCGCGGGATCCGGCTATGAGGGGCCCGGGGCGACCGGATCCGGCTGGCCGGCGCGAGATCTGGCCGACGGCGGGGTCTTGCGGCATGGAGGCGGCGGGCCGGAGCTGTTCCGGCGGCGGCGAGGCGAGGCCACCGGCGGCGGCGTTGCGGAATGGCGGGGAGGCCTCGATGGCTCTCCAGCGAGGCGGCGGGGAGCTCGACCGAGCGGGAGGCGCGGAACGCAGGAGCGGCGGCGGCGGATGGGCTCGTCGGGCCCGCGATGGGCTCGGCGGGCCGCGGCAGTGGGATTGGCTGGCTGGCCACGTGTCGGCACTGTATTGGTGCGGAAGGCAGTGGCGGACATGTCCGGCCGTCTCGGACGCGTCCGGTGGCGGCGGGGAGGCTAGACTAGGGTTTGCACCGCGAAAATGGAGAGGGAGGCACCTATTTATAGCTAGAGGGAGCTAGGAGTGTCCAAATGAGGAGCCGTTCACGGCCACGCGATCGTGATCGAACGGACAAGAGCATGGAGGGGTTAGAATGGGCTAGGTGGGCTGTGTGAAAGGGGTGCTGGGCCAAAAGAGAAGAGGCTACCGGTGGGCCGTGGTTAACCGTTGGGCTATCAAACGAACTCCGAACGTGACAAAACTTGACAGGCGGTCTACCTATGCTATAATAAGACCACACGCCAAGTTTCAACCCATTCCGAGAACGTTTTTCAGCCACTCACAAAATAAATATTCGGAGGCGCCGCGGGCGCGTGTGAGTGTGTCTGGGCTCAGAACGGACAACGGAAAGGACGAGGGGACTCGGGCGGATGCAAGGTTCGAAAACATGCTGATGCAACACACATGATGACATGGCAAGATGCAACACGCAAGCTGATGACATGGCAAAGGCAACGAATGACTGGCTGACACCTGGCGCACCGGTCTCGAGGTGTCACACAGCTTCTCCATGGGTTCTAGGTTTTGGTCTGGGTGAGGGGCACTCGCAATCATCCAACAACTCATAACATCTCCTTCTTAGATTCCAAAAATATCAACTTCTATTGCTTCACGAACTATTACAATGTTCTTTCCATAACTCAGCTCAACATTGTAATAAAGTGTATTCCATATTTAGCTACATGCTTCGTTCTAATTTCCATATCTCAACTACTCTGATCATCCTTCCTGCAGTCTGAAACTTCTCTGGCAAAATGCCCTACTTCCTTGCAGCGTAAACTAATGGCGTAAGACAAATCTAGGGACTTCATGGCGACTATCCTAGTTCACTGGATTCTCCGCTTCATGGTTGGGCAGTTGCTAGCATAATGACCTAAATCCTTGCACCTATAACATGTGATATGACTTAGGTCCTTTTCCGTAGAAATTGGGTCGTTCTGGGGACACATGTTGTTTCTCTTCCTCGACTTCTTCGTTCCTATCATTCTTTTATCTTTTATGGATCGAACTCCACCTCTTTTGTCGGGAAGTCTCCCAAATACTCTTGACTTTCCCTCGTGCAATGCTGTGAAAGATGTCCTTTCTCTCCACATGAATAGCAAGCACGGGAGTAATATTTGTCTAGTCCTTCTCCATCAGGGTCGTCAATATCTTCCTCCATCGCGGATTCCTTTAAGGTTTCCTCGAGGACTTCTTTCATTGCTTCTTTCTTATGTTGGATAGTTCGTTGCACCATGGGGTAAATGTGACACTGTGCAGGGTAGTGGGTAGTCCCTTCACACAAGAAACAAGTAATCTGCCTAGTTGGTCATTCTTTAGCTGGATGACTTCCTTCACAATTAGGGCATTCATCCTTGTGCTCCTCCTGGGTGTGTCCTATTTCTCCACAAATCCTGCAGGCACAACGTTTCTTCTTCTGGTTGTCACCACGCTCTCGGATGAGACGGGATCTTAACAGAGTCTTCTTGAATTCCTCCCAACTTCCTGCTCCATTACATCCTTGTATGGCTTGATGCATCCTCCACCATGTTGCAGCACTTTTTGTAAAGTACTGAAGAGCGTATTGAACCGCATACTTCCTTGCAACGAAATTTTTCCTAAAGTGATCCTCCATGTTTTGTATCCATAGTTCTGCCTCCGGTTGGGTCATTGGTCCAGAGACTTCAAGTCTATCTTCTTTCATCCTCTATTGGGTCCAAGGGTTTTGGGATGAGATAAAGAAGGTCGGAAGAGAGATACACTCAATACAAACAAACGTTTTGAAAAGACAGTTTTGTTTTGTGGCGGTCGGTAAAACATCAAACAAATGACGGCTCACAATCGTCGCATCTAATGTAAGTACATAACAGGGGTTTGGTCTTTTAAATGTCAACATCTCCTCAAAGTCGTCAACTCTTCAAATCTTCGGAGTATCCATTGTTGTAGCTTCAACACTTCCAATGCATGGTGAAATTCTCTTTACTTCGAAGTGGTCCAAATGGTAAAGGGTACTGTCTAACTATTTAAGGTCAAAGAGAAGATTTGACAAAGCTCAGAAAAGAAGAGAGATAAGAATCTTTTTGAAAAAGATATTTTTAGAGAAATCCTTTCCTATGGTCTGGCCAGTTTCTAGGGTCACGTCCTACAGTCAACATGTGCTCTGATACCATCTTGCAGCGACCCGACCTGAATGGATCAAGTCTCTGTGCTTGAGTGTCATCCCTGGATCGGTATGCGGACACACACAGTACTCGAGGATTTATAACAGAGGTAAATCACATGTATAAAGTATCGTAAATACTATTACCTCAATCGATCATAGCGGAAGCAACAGAGGTTGTGGATTCCCATCAACACCAACGCTAAAGTTGAGTGTAGACAGTGCAACCCTAACGTAACACTTACTCGTCGAATAATTCCTGCAACATGAGACGTTGCAGCCATGTAGGTCATTACATTGAATGTACTGGCAATTTCACACTGTAATGAGAATGATGAACAATGCCTACAACTACATGCATATTTGGCTGGTAGAGGCTGTAAGGCTGTTTTTGCATAAAGCTGATTTTTCCCTACCACAAAGAAATGCATTTATTTAACTACTTTGTTAAATTTAAATCATGAACAATTGAGAATGGTTCCTCCATCTCAATCCCAAACCAAAGTCATTATTAACCCAACAAGTTAATTAAATAGAGTGTTGAGATCAACAAATAATCCACTTCTAGATACTCAAAGTTGTCCATAACCGGGGACACGGCTAATCATGATCAGTTTGTACACTCTGTAGAGGTTTGTGCACTTTTCCCACAAGACTCGATCGCCTCTGTTTGGTTTCTCGCACTGCATGGTGTTTGAGAAACGGATGACCGAGACACAGTCTTTCAGAAGCATTCACTCTTTACCCCGGGTGGACTGGTACA
The DNA here is from genome assembly GCA_902687465.1 of Secale cereale. Classification (NCBI taxonomy): domain Eukaryota; kingdom Viridiplantae; phylum Streptophyta; class Magnoliopsida; order Poales; family Poaceae; genus Secale; species Secale cereale. Next base: position 118,238,323 of record LR738712.1, on the reverse strand, counting down.
CCTACATTCCCCCTACATCTGCTAGTCCACCACTGAAAGAGCTCACACAACTTACTCATACTATGCCAGAGCCCATAATGGCTTGTGGCTGCACATGGAAGTTTCTAGGCATGAAAAATATTATATGATCCCTTTGAGCCTGGGTGGCATTCCAATAGGGTGATCACACGGTTCCTCCGGGATCCCCTAGGACAACACTGGTTTCTCCAGGTGCCCGGCAACCACTGGGTTCTCCAGAGTGCCACAACCAATCCACCCAGAGGTGTATTAAAGTAGCCACCTTAAGTTGAACCATTAATTAACAATCTCACATCTGTCATGGATACTCTCAAACCCAAACCACGTCTACGAGCATAGCATGACAACCTAAGCATAACGTAGAAGTAACTCCCAAGGGTTTGAAAATAATGCAGGTAATAGGTTCTACCTCAAACTACTTCCCGGTCCAACAAGTTAAGAGTTCCTACTCATGCAATGTGTTTGAGGATATAACTAATGCAATGAAAACTGGGTATTGGAAAATATGATCAAAGTGTGAACTTGCCTTGTACTGACGATGTAGAAGATTCGCACTCACAACTCATGATAGATCTACTCGTCACACTCCGATCAATCTATCGTAAGCAAGTAATAGTAACCACACATAAGCAATCACTCAAAAGATTGGACAGAGCGAATAAAACACTTCGGAAAACTTCAAAGACAAACGAATGACTCTTGAAACATAAAACAATTTCTAATAGTACCAAAATTATGTGAATTTGGCCTTATCAGAAAGTTTAGGTCAAGAGCTTCGATTTGCAAAAAGAATCAGCTAAAACAGAGTTATAAAACTCAAGTTATGATCAAAACAAGTTCAAATTCAAATCTAGTTGAATTCAAATTTAAAACTTTAAAAAACATGTTTAAGTTGTTTCACTGGAAAGAGGGGATCGTAACGAAGACGTGGGCGTTTGTTTCGTTGGATTTGGACCAACGAGCAAAAAGTTATGGCAGTTTGAAGTTTAGGGGCTAAACTGTAAAATAACTTCACAAATAAGTCCCTGGCCGAAAACTAAAACAGAAAAAGAAAACTTAACGAACGAACGTTCGTTTTCTAACCCTAACTAGTGGGCGTTCACTAGATAGTTAGATCTAAAAAAATAAAACCGATCTAAAACGAAAACCTAACTAAACAGAAAAACCGAGGCGGTTTGGGCGCGGAAATCGGCGGTTCGGCAATGGGGAACCGGGGCGGCGGATCGGATCGGACCGGCGGTGAGCTCCGGCGAGTCCGGCAACTCCGGCGAGGCGAGGCTGCTGCGGCACGGTGTGGCTCGGGCGGGGCGCGGGCAAGAGCGGGCGAGGGGCAGCGCGGGGCGAGGCTGCAGCCAGCGGCGGTGGCGAGCGAAGCGGCGACGGCGGCGGTCTACAGCGGCGGCGGCGGAGCGAGATGCGGGAGGAGGGGAGGCGAGAGGGCGGCAGGGCGTAGCATTTATAGGCGGGGCGGAGGAGCAGCTTGCGGGAGGGGCAAGGGAGGCGGTGGCGTGGCGTGCACGGACGCCGAGGTCGGCCGGCGGCGGGACTCCCAGCGGAGTCCCCGTTGGGGACGACGGGCGAGCTGGGCTGGGCCTGGCTCGGGTGTTGGGCCGGCCCAGTTCGGCTGAGAAGATTTTTTTCTCTTTAAACATTTTTTTAAACAGACATAGAAAACGAATAAAAACAAAATAAATAAAAATATCCTATAGGCATATTATATAACAAAAATTTCAGAAAAAGAAACCCTACAATATGAACATTTTTCTACTGCAAAATAAAATCCTCACAAATTCTAATAAATAAAAAGGTGCTACTATTGCAATAAAAACCAATAAAAATCATTTTAACAATACCAAAAAGACTTCAAATTTATTTGTCTCCAATTTTATGCTGTAGGGAATCATGTTACCCTATTTTCCATATATTTTATTTTTGGAGAAAAATAATTAGAATAAAAACCGAATAACTCAATTTGAAATTAAGTTTGAGAAAATTTCAAAAAGACTTCCAACTCATATTTCCTATAATTTGAAGAAGTCATTTTATCTTCTCTCGGGAAAATCATTGAGTTGCATAAAGTTTCTGAATTGAAAATATTTCGAGGATGAAATTCAAAAATCCTTTCAAAGCCCTTTATCATTTAAAATAAATGGAAGAAGTCATATTATCTTCACTCTAGGATTTTGTGTTGAAAAGAATTTTGAATTCCCTCGGAGATCAAAAAGCAAAGTGAAAGTTTTGGGAAAGTCATTTTATTCCCTCTCATTTAACTTTCAAAAGTTTCAAATTTCACTCAATGTCACGCAGCACATCAAACAACAATCAAATCTATCTATTTATTATAACATTCCAAAATTTAGAATTTTGGGATGTTACAGATTTCTTCTTCCACATGGGTGCGCGTCCCTCATCGTCATTCGGAACAGATAGTCCGCCGGGACCCTTTCCAAAGATTACCTGTAAATCATTGACCATAGCAAGTACGTGATCACCGGTATGCATGGCGGGCTTCTTCCGGTGATCTCCCTCGCCTTTGAAATGCTTGCCTTTGTTTCGACATTGATGATTGGTCGGAAGAAATCGACGATGCCCCAGGTACACATTCTTCCTGCATATGTCTAGGTATATACTTTGGGTGTCATCTAAACAGTGCGTGGATGCATGGTATCCCTTGTTTGTTTGTCCTGAAAGGTTACTGAGAGCAGGACAATCATTGATGGTTACAAACAGCAATGCATGTAGGTAAAATTCCTCCTGGTTGGCCTCATCCCACAAACGTACACCTTGTCCATTCCACAGCTGTAAAAGTTCTTCAACTAATGGCCTTAGGTACACATCAATGTCTTTGTCGGGTTGCTTAGGGCCTTGGATGAGTATTGGCATCATAATGAACTTTCGCTTCATGCACAGCCAAGGAGGAAGGTTATAGATACATAGAGTCACGGGCCAGGTGTTGTGATTGCTGCTCTGCTCCCCAAAAGGATTAATGCCATCCACGCTTAAACCAAACCATACATTCCTTGCGTCACCTGCAAACTCCTCCCAGTAAGTTCTCTCGATTTTTCTCCACTGCGGCCCGTCAGCGGGTGCTCTCAACTTCCCGTCTTTCTTACGATCCTCTGCGTGCCATCGCATCAACTTGGCATGCTCTTTGTTTCTAAACAGACGTTTCAATCGTGCTATTATAGGAGCATACCACATCACCTTGGCAGGAACCCTCTTCCTTGGGCGCTCGCGGTCAACATCACCAGGGTCATCTCGTCTGATCTTATACCGCAAGGCACTGCATACCGGGCATGCATTCAAATGCTCGTACGCATCGCGGTACAGGATGCGGTCATTAGGGCATGCATGTATCTTATGCACCTCCAATCCTAGAGGGCGTACGACCTTCTTTGCTGCATACGTACTGTCGTGTAATTCGTTATCCTTTGGAAGCTTGTTCTTCAATATTTTGAGTAGTTTCTCAAATCCTTTGTCAGGCACACCATTCTCTGCGTTCCACTTCAGCAATTCCAGTACGGTACCGAGCTTCGTGTTGCCATCTTCGCAATTGGGGTACAACCCTTTTTTGTAGTCCTCCAACATACGATCGAACTTCAGCTTCTCCTTTTTCACTTTCGCACTGTCTCCTTGCATCAACAATGACCCGGCGAAGATCATCTTCGGGCACAACATCGTGTGGTTCCTCTTGACCTTCAGTAGCTTCCCCCATTGCAGCATCACCGTATTCCGGGGGAACATAGTTGTCATCGTCCTCTTCTTCTTCGTTGTCTTCCATCATAACCCCTATTTCTCCGTTCTTGGTCCAAACATTATAGGGTGACATGAAACCCTTATAAAGCAGGTGGGTGTGAAGGGTTTTCGAGTTGGAGTAAGACCTCGTATTCCCACAGATTGTGCATGGACAACACATAAAACCATTCTGCTTGTTTGCCTTAGCCACTTTGAGAAAATTATGCACGCCACTTTGAGAAAATTATGCACGCCATTAATGTACTCGGAGGTGCGTCTGTCACCGTACATCCATTGCCGGTTCATCTTCTTGCATTTATATATAATTAAGTGTGTCAAAAACCATTACAGAACATCATGGATAGATAAGTGATCAAATTAATATAAGTTCATCATCACATTATATTCAAAATACATGCATAGCTCACCACGGTGGTACCGGCGGCGAGATCGGCGCGGGCGATCAATGGCGGTGAAGACGGGAATGGGACGTGATGGACCACTCAACCTAGCCAAATCTCGGAGAAAATGGAGCTTCGAGTTCGAGCTTAGAGAGGAGAAAGCTTAACTAGTGTGGCTCGGGCATTTCATCGAACACCTCATGTGCATATATGGGAGGTGAGCTAGAGCACCACACAAAGCTCTCCCCTCGCCGGCCAGAAAAAACAGAGCAATGTGGGCTCGCTGGTGATGGGGTATATATGAGCAACCAATTGGTCCCGGTTCGTTACTGGAACCGGGTCTAAAGGCAACCCATTTGTCCCGATTCAAGTCACGAACCGGGAACAATGGGTGCGGGCCAGGAGCGAGGCCCATTGGTCCCGGTTCGTGCCTGGAACCGGGACAAATGGGTCGATACCAACCGAGACAGATGCCCCACGAGGCCCGGCCGGCCCCCTGGGCGCACGAACCGGGACGTATGCCCCCATGGGTCCCGATTCATGGGTGAACCGGGACTAATGGGTTGGCCAGGCCCGAACCAAAGCCCTGTTTTCTACTAGTGATATATATTTATTATCCTCTAAATTCTATTGTTCTTCACATTGAGTTGAAAGAGACAATAATCATTATATGTTGCATTATTTTATGTTTATCTTTTTCATTGGGTTTGAAAGAGTTTTAGCAACATATCAAACACCTATCTCCTCACATTTGTTCCACATGCTTTTTCGAGGAGACATTCTCAAGACGAAGTTGATGAACATTCTCAAGTCAAACATATACAAGAGTATTTTATCAAGATGACACATATTCACAAAGACAAGCATTGATTAGGGGAAGTGTTAGGAATAAACTAATTAAGATAACTAAGAAATAATCCTTGCTTATTAGCAACCTTGTTAGAGTTGTGTCGAATATTGTGTACAAGGTAAGTTACAGTTGGACTCTGAGTAGTATTGTGTTTAGATAGGATATGGAGTTGTGTCCCAGTAAGACACTAGTATCCTAGTCCTCTCTTATATAGCGAGGGTAGACACACGATGTAACCTATGCCAACATAATAGCACAGGTGCGCAAGGGGGAGCCGGCGGCGTGTGCCGGCGCCCGGGTGGCCAGTGTGCGGTATTATGACGGTGTCACGAGGAGGAGCGCCCGTAGTCAAGCCCCGGTGATGTAGCCATATCGGTGAACCTCGTTAACAAATCTCGGTGTCGTGCTCGTGTGATTGCTTGGTCCTCGGATGATCGACAGTATGCCTCGGATTTATTCTAACAAGTGGTATCATGAGCTAGGTTGTTCGGAGGCTGTGGATTGTTGATCTACGACGAGATTGATGTCGCGGACGGGCCGTCAACGATGCAATCGGAAGAATCGGCACATCAGCACGATGGCGTGAAGCAGCGTTGAGTTGGAACCGAAGTCGGAGTCGACGAGATCGGAAGCAACAGCGTGTGCGCTGGCACTGGGCCAAGGTGCGGTCCAGCACGGACTCAAGCAGGCTGCTGGAGGTGGGCCAGGGCAAGGTTATGCACACCTGAACACTGCATGTGCAGATTCATTGGAGACTCCAGAGACAAGGTACATGCATGAGATTTGTTTTGGACAAAAAGAGGACCGAGTCCTCACGTGACATACGACGCAAGGCAGCAGATTGTTTTAAGCGAAGAGGAAAATCCATCGTGTTTTCTGCATCCGTTGGAAAGCAAGGCACATTGACAAAGAAACAGATAGTATTGGAGTTGTTCCTAGGAGCGGTTACACGTGAAGACAAAGATTGCTTGGATTTTGTTATTAGTACACAGGGGTGTACCTCATCAGGTTTTGTTTGTGTACTTGGGCATCACGTGCAAAGCTGGGATATTTTTTGCAGGGTCAGCCGTACAAAGAACCATGTTACCAACGGGTACTAGGTTTGAGGTGGAGAACTTCGACGGGACTGGAAGCTTTGGGTTATGGCGGACATGGGTGAAAGATTGTTGGCGCGACAGGGATGCTTGAAGGCGTTGCAAGAAGTCATGTCAGCTGTGATGGGATTATCATGCGATGGATGGGAATTCGCAGAATGATTTGGGAGCCTGGGTCGGACTAGACAGTCTAACGTGATCGACGTGAGTCGGTTGGAACAGAAGATGGTGGTGGGATCGGCGCCGACGGCATAGGAGCATGATGCTGATGGTGACCGACTTCTCGGCGTGGAAACACGTCGCACGGGCCCGAGGCTTGTGTGACTTTGACAAGACTATGGCGCGGGGTTGATTCAAGGTGATGTACACACGGAGCTTGAAGTCGACGGGGCGTGAGGGTGGACTGATCATCTACCATAGAGTCATGTTGAAGGTGGAGCTGGATTGAGGGGCTAGGGTGTAAGGATCCAGAGAATCGAAGCCTATTCAGCGGGAGAGGGAAAAAGCGAGGTACATGTAATTCGGACTGGAGCCCAGTGGTCTGATGGAAGCGTGAAACTCGTCATCGGTCAGCGATGATCGATGGTACTCTACAGTGAGGGTTGAGTGGTGTGGGTTCGCGACCCTTGAGACTCGACCGGGACAGTGGAGGCTCGATGCGGTAATAGCAGCGAGGCATGCGGTAAGCACGGGACATGGAGACGGGCCAGGGCTCTGGTGGTCATACATGTGGTGAAAAACTGCGAATTTGACACGGGATGACTACAAGCAATGGTGAAATTCTTTCAAGTTTCAGACGGGCGGTCAAGAAAGGAGCTGTGATGTTGAGTTCAGGTAACTCTTATGTGTGACACCCAATATGTGAGTTGTTCACTTTCACGCAGGTCAGTGATCAGTGTGTGATGGCATTGGACTGATACTCTGGAAGTTGGGAGCCCTAACTAGAGTAATGTGGAACTTAATTTTGCTCGAGTGTTGACTGTGGTCAAGAAAAGAAGGGACTACAAGTTGCAAGTGGAGTCATATGGAGTCTTTGGAGTAGCAGCGGTACTCATAGGATAAGCTCAAGTCCAATGTGCATGGAAGTTTGACGCATTGACGAATTCAAGGTGGTGGAGAATATTTGCCAAGGTGGAGTTTGTTAGAGTTGTGTCGAATATTGTGTACAAGGTAGGTTACAGTTAGACTCTGAGTAGTATTGTGTTTAGATAGGATATGGAGTCGTGTCCCAGTAGGACCTAATATCCTAGTCCTCTCTTATATAGCGAGGGTAGACACACGATGTAACCTATGCCAACATAATAGCACAGGCGTGCAAGGGGGAGCAGGCGGCGTGTGTCGGCGCCCGGGTGGCCAGTGTGCGGTATTGTGACGGTGTCACGGGGAGGAGCGCCCGTAGTGAAGCCCCGGGGATGTAGCCATATCGGTGAACCTCGTTAACAAATCTCGGTGTCGTGCTTGTGTAATTGCTTGGTCCTCGGATGATCGACGGTATGCCTCGGATTTATTCTAACAAACCTACTTATGTTTGATAACCGTCATTGGTTGCCCTCCTTTGTAAGGATGGCGTCCGTACAACAACCCCCCTCATATTGTATATATATAGTCTTTCATCATTTATAAAGAACAACGATTCCATCATTTGCTTTTCTATCTAGCATAGAGATCGAGAGAGAGCGTTTCTGAATAGAGATGTATTGAGAACAGTGTTCTTTATTTTATTTTATTTTCGAAAAGGGGCTTGATCCTCGGCCTCTACATCATAATGATGCATACGGCCATATTATTAAAAGTCAAACAGGTCCAACATAGGTCATACAGACTCCGAATACAAAGGGAAACAGGACCGCCACAGCCGACAGGCAAAAGACAGATAAGCTACTAAACACCTATCCTATTACATGACCGCCATCCAAACCGGTTGTAGATATCCCAAGCTACCGTGTCCCAGCGGATAGATGCAGTAACCAAAGGCTCCCTGGCCTCCGTCTGAGTGAGTAGCGACCACATACGGATAAGAGTAGTGGCCCTGAAGATAACATGCAGGAAGTGAAAAATTGTTGTTCTGTTAAAAACCAAATCATTTCTGCAGTTCCAAATAGCCCATAGTAAAGCGCATACTCCCACTCGGATATGTCTCGCTGTTACTACATCAATCCCATGCAGCCACGTCCCAAATAGCGTGTGTATGGAAAATGGGGGGTTTATATTAAAGGTTATCTGTACCGACCTCCATAAAATCTTGTCCATAGGGCAATCTAGGAAGAGGTGTCTAATAGATTCATCACGATCACAAAAACTACATCTTTTAGACCCCGTCCAGTTCCTTTTTGCCAAACTATCTTTAGTTAAGATGACCCGTTTATGTACAAACCACATAAACACTTTGATTTTTAGAGGTACTTTTACTCTCCACACATGTTTCGAGCTAGGAACCACACTAGTGTTAATAATATCCAAATACATGGATTTCACTGAGAACACCCCATTCTTAGCTAGTTTCCAGCGCAGTTGATCTAGACGTTGAGAAAGTTGGACATCCATCAGTCGTCTCACAAGATGTGGCCAAGCTTCCCAACGGTTTCCCACTAACGTCCTTCTAAACTGGATATTTAGGGGAGTTGAATGTAATACCGTTGCAACGTAAGCGTCTCTTCATTGAACAATATTATAAAGAGACGGATATTGAATTGCCAGAGGTGTCTCCCCTAGCCATGTATCCTCCCAGAATCTTGTGGATGTACCATCTCCAAGCATAAATTTCTCCCTATTGAAAAAGGTTGATTTCACTCGCATAAGTCCCTTGCAAAAGGTTGATTTCACTCGCATAAGTCCCTTCCAACAGTGTTCTTTATTGATGATGCTAACTATTATTTTGTTAAATTGCCAAAAGACATGAGCGAGCATGCATATGTTCGTGAGAGACACATGTCGACCTACACATCACTTGTCTCACAAGGCAACTGCCGACGGTTCCACACAAGCAGGGATTAACCTCATAATTAACACATGCTATTCATTAATTCTGACAAGAACATCTCACCTTTTCTAATAAAAACATGAACATCTGATAAGTCTGAGGCTTCCCGTAATGGGAACATACTATTAATTAATTCTAACAAGAACATTTGATAAGTTAGAGGTTGCTCGTATCATAGAATCAAGGTATGTTCGGGGTCCTTTTCATAAGTATCGGGGACTATGTGATAAGTCATAATTTTGATGAGGTGACATAAAATCATAGTATCATATCATGATACCGTGTCATAATAATAGTACTAGGCAATTTTGATGAGGTGACACAGAATCATGGTATATGTCTTGCATGAAAGTATTATATGCATGATACTAACTTATAATATAAGCCATGAGAGTCTTAGAAGACCCCGTGGAGACAAAAAATTATAGAGAAGTCCCTGATACTTATGAAAAGGACCTCAAACAGATTAAGAAAAAGCGATTGGGTCCAAACTACTCTCCGGTGGATCTAATTGTCCCTTGTGCCGGGGACGAACCACTTGGTCCGGAGAGACCTCCGTGATTGTACAACAGACTCCACTTTGAGCCACACTTCCTTCTCCATGGCATTGGTTGGGAGAAATAAGACAGAATGTCGTCCGGCCTGAAGATTCAGAAGGTCGTTGGAGAATCATGCCCCGCTTCTTGGCATTGTCCGAGAGGAATAAGACTGGCCGCCAATCGGCTTGAGATTCAGTCGGTTGTTGGGGAAGGCCAGCCAACCATCAAGGGCATCGTAGCTTCTCTGAATCCACTACTGACTGTGCTTAGGATCCCGACCAGTTGCTTTCTCTAATTCATGTTGCATCTAATTTATTGAAAAGTTAGTTTGAATGAGAAAGACAGCAATATATTTTAGCATTGTGTCTTTTGTGCTCGCTATCATACATATATGACCTCAAATCATAAGTACCATATCTGTGGCATGAAGCAAAATCCGGCCTGACATTTTTTTACAACTAAATTTGTCATATGAAAAGAAGAATAAACCCTAAAAATAGAAACTACTCATCCAAAAAAAATGTTGTCATGCGTGACAACTAAAGTTGTCAGCCTCGCGTCACTAAACTTGTCCTAAAAATATACGAAGTTACTATGTGCTCGTGCCACACATGTGGCACTTAACAGTGTCCTCTATGAAAGGAATTGAGACTTGCAAGTTTATTTTCAGAATCGATAATTCTTTGTTGCGGAGTGAATTTGTAAATTCTCAAGCCACTTGAGAACTATTCCATCAATTGTTTCTAGAGGTGCAACATCCGTACAAGTTACTAGGCTGTGAAACATGTGACCGTGTGTGTAACGCCCAAGAAGCGGCTATAGCTCCTACATGTCGAGGCACGACTTAGAGTCATAACCGCATTCTGGAATGGTCTCAAGCATGGTATCTTTAAACAACCCATGTAATGAAAAGGATGAAAGAGAGTTTAATAGTTGGCTTACACTCGCCATGTCACACAATTAATACAATAATCATACAATCATCCAGAGAACACAGAGTCCGACTACGGACGAAATCAAACAAAGAAAAAGATACCACACAGGCGAATCCCGACCGGCCCTAGTAGGAACCACTACTGATCATCGGGGTATGTCATGTACATACGCCCACGCTCTTCATCAAACTCCCACTGGAGCTCCCGGCCATCGCTTGCATCGTACTCAGTTGTACATGCACCTGTGTTTGTAGTATACCGTGAGTCACGAGGACTTAGCAATCCCATTCCCGGGTATCAAAACTATCAAAGCATGTGGGTGAGGAGAAGGTATAAAGTGGGCTGCAGCAAGCACTAAGCGTAGATGAGGTGGCTAGCTTACGAACTTTCAGAGCGAGAAGAGAAGTTAAAGCCAACGATCGTGAACTAGTCATGATCACTAGGTGATCCTGTCTACCTACGAGTCATTCATAACCCAGCCGTGTTCTCTTCTCGAACTCCCTCGAAAAGAGACCATCACGACTACTCACACGGTAGTGTATTTTGTTTGATTTTTTGTTCAAGTTATCTACAACCGGATATTCACAACCTCCAATCTGCCACATAACTGTGGGCGCGACTTCCGAAAGATCATAACCCTGCACGGGTGTCCCAACTTAGCCCATCACAAGTTCTCATGATGAGCAGAGGTAAAACCTCTTATCTTAGGGACAACCCGATCAGACTTGGAATCCCGGTGCACAAGATATTTCGACAATGGTAAAACAAGTCCAGCAAGACCTCTCGACGTGGTGACACCTCGATAGGAACCGCGCGTATCTCGTCTCAGACCACGATCGGATGAGCACTACGTACAGCAACCGAAGACCCCAGTAAACTAGGTGGCACCGCAAGTGGCTCTACTTTGGACCAACACTCATGAGGAGCATTGCCCCGGGTGGTTAATTAAGAATCCTCGGGGTAACTACTCCCTATGCAAATTTTAGTTGTTAGGCAAATGGTAAACCAAAGTTGGGCCTTGCTGGAGGAGTTTTATTCAAAGCGAACTATCAAAAGGGGCCCATAAACCCCAACCGTGTTAGGAACGCAAAATCAAGGAATATAACACCGGTTTATCGGTTCTTAAGGAAGCATGAATGGAACAAAACACCAAGCAAAAGGCCAAGCCTTCCACCCATTGCCAAGTATATAGGTGCATTAATTTAAATAGAGATATTGTGGTATTCCCAAAATATCCAATCCAACGTGGAGCAAACTTCATCTTCACCTGCAACTATCAACGCTATAAGAGGGGCTTGAGCAAAAGCATAACTTAGCCAAACAACGGTTTGCTAGGAAGGTAGTTAGAGTTTTCATGGCAAGGTAGGGGCTGACAAGCAAATAGATAGGTAGCGCGACAAGTCAATAGAGCGAGACAACTAGCAAAGCAACGACAGAGGTGATATCAAGGAATGGTCATCTTACCTGGGATCTCGCAAGGAAGAAGAACGAGTCCATGAAGAAGACAAACGGACAAAGTCGAACGAATCCTCACAACTCCGGAACGAAACCGAAGCTAACGAGAGAAGCAAACTGAAAAGAAACAAACAACATGATAACACACATAACATGGCATATGATGCACAAACAAGTATGATGCATGTCCGGTGTAAAATACGCATGGCATGACAAAGTGTACAAACAATACTACAAGTTAAGTGAAGCTCAATATGCACGAGTTGCATATTGACGAAACACCACATTCTATTTATTTAGTTGACTCTCGTTATGAGCCCAACAATTTTAATTGTTGTTTAACATGGCAAGAGATGAAGCACAAAATAAACTACACTAGCTAAGCAATATAAATGGGGCCAGAAACAACAAATAACAATCCCGGTAAATCCCCATGTGCATATTTAGCAAATTTTAAGCAAACAACAATTTTAACATTTTAAACGTTGTTATCATGATGCGGATGATGAATGCAAGTTTTTATGCAATTTTATGAAAATGTTGGCATGTTACATGATATGGAGCATTAATAACCATGGCGGAACGAAAGGGTGCCACGACGATAAAAACGAAAACGGTGCCACGGCAACATTCCGGGTTCCGACAACTCGGTGTGATGCCGATGCAAAAGAAGGGGCAAGAGCGTAAGCGAGTAAGCAAGATGGTGGGGTGATCCCAGATACCGGGTTCCCACATGTCGATGGCAAGGCAAAAGAGGGGCATCCATCTCATACATCACACATTCGCTCATGGGCGTCGTCTCGGTGGTATACCCTCCAAGCGTGCATTTCGGGTGGAACGAGTCGTCGAGGGAAGTAGTCAAAGTAGTCGTTCTCGCGACGGTAATGGAAGTACTGGAACTTGATGAATCAGAGCTCTCCGGGCATCATGGCACTTGGCGAATCGTGAAACGGTCTTGACCATCCGGCGAGACGACAAGGTCCGAGGCAGACTCGATTCTTGACGGTCTTGGCGATCCAAAGTGGCACAAGTGAGATGCACATCCACGGAGTTTTCAGCTGCCGGTGAAGGAGTGGTGATAGAGGCAAAGGTGTCCCGTCTTTCGATGAGATGGTGGCTATCGTTTTGGAGGAAGTCGACTTTGACGATCCGACTACGAACGTGCGAGGACGTCGCGCCTTAGCAATCGCTAAACCAACTCCGAGAGGTTGTTGACCACGCCGGAGCACGATCAACCTGACCACGAAGGTCTGTTTCCTGCAAGCAAACGAAGAACAAGCAAGAAACTAAGATTGCAATCTGGATATTGCGAATATAAGAGGAAAGCTTTATTGATCAAGGTGGGGTTCTGTGACGCCTTGGTCTGGTCGTTGAACACAAACGAAGTACGCGAAGTTGCAGCTATGGCGAACTTTTAATCTAAACAAAACCCGAAGTCTAAACGACACCCTAAGGGCTGTATATAAGAGGCAAAGAGGGGGGAATTTCGTGGCCCTTGGTGGAGGGGTCCGAAACCAACCCTAACTCTTGTTTCCCCACACATACGGACTCTAAAAACAGCCTATACTCAAGTATTTCGAAATTACATGGGCCTGGCCCAATAATAAGGTGACGCAGCACCTATAATAGCCTCTGGACGAAATTTATGAAGTGGCATCTTGTATATTTCGTCCAAGGCTTCTCACACTCATTATGGTGGCTTCAAAGTCCTGAAATCATCAATTGAAACTCCATTCTTGTTCCCCTTGCGCATGCCATCATCTCCATGCTTGATCTTGCTCCAATGTTCATCCTTCTTGTCCAAGCTAGGCCCTTCATTTGTAAGCAAGACAAATGTATCCAATTTAGGCATGTAGGATCGAAAGTATGTCTAGAGGGGGGTGATTAGACTACTTGTAAATATAAAAATTCTGCCTTTTGATCATGAACAGTTTTTGGCAGTTTTGCAATTATGATCAAGACAAGTATCACCCTACACATGCAATTCTAGAGTATAAGCAGCGGAAAGTAAATTGCACATGTAGTAAAGAGAGGTGGAGAAGATCAAACGCAATTTGGAGACACGGAGATTTTTCTCGTGGTTCCGATAGGTGGTGCTATCGTACATCCACGTTGATGGAGACTTCAACCCACGGAGGGTAACGGCTGCGCGAGTCCACGGAGGGCTCCACCCATGAAGGGTCCACGAAGAAGCAACCTTGTCTATTCCATCATGGCCTACGCCCACGGAGGACTAGCCTTACTAGGGGTAGATCTTCACGAAGTAGGCGATCTCCTTGCCCTTACAAACTTCTTGGTTCAACTCCACATCTCGAAGACGGAGGCTCCCAAGCGACACCTAACCAATCTAGGAGGCACCACCATCCAAAAGGTAATAGATGTTGTTGATGATGATGAACTCCTTGCTCTTGTGCTTCAAATGATAATCTCCCCAACACTCAACTCTCCTCACTGATTTGGCTGTGGTGGAGGAAAGGATTGAGTGGAAAGCAACTTGGGAAGGCTAGAAATCAAGTTTCATATGGTAGGAATGGAATGACTTGATCTCAACACAAGGGTAGGTAGTTCTCTTCTCAGAAAGTGTAAGGTAGGAGTGGTAGTTCTTTCTGATGGCTCTCTCCACGAATGAAGAGGGGGTGGAGGGGTATATATAGCCTCCACACAAAATCCAACCGTTACACACATAATTGAACAATCTCGGTGAGACCGAAGTGAAAACTCGGTCAGACCGAAAGTTCAAATATAGTGAACGTTGGGGTTTTCGGTGGGACCGAAAATACCATCTCGGTTTGTCCGATACGAGTCAAAGGTAGGAACTTGCCAGTTTTGTTGGGGCCGAAATCAACAACTCGGATATTCCGAAATGATGACAAACGGTTACAGAAGGTTGGCAGTCCAGTTTCGGTGAGACCGAACTCAAAATCGGATTGACCGAAATTTCTAGGGTTTGGAATATAGCTGAGGTGGTTCATCTCGGTGGGACTGAGTTGGAAGAATCGGTTTGTCCGAGATTACGTATGAGTGTGTTTAGAAGTGAAAGTTGCTGATAGTTAAGGAGATATATCACTAAGCACTTGAGCAACCAGATCATCAACACAACCTCATCCCCTTTTAATAGTATTGGCTTTTCCTATGGACTCAATGTGATCTTTGATCACTAAACCAAAAATGGAGTCTTGAGCTTTTGCCAATGCTTGCCTTAGCATTTTGAGGGGTCCACTTCTTCAGACATTTCCATACCCGTATCACTGAACTTCTCTGAAAGGATTCTCAAGTAACTATTAGTTCAATGATATATATGTTGTTATTAATTACCAAAACCACTCGGGGATTAGTTGCACTTTCAATCTCCCCCTTTTTGGTAATTGATGACAACATATAGATCAAAGCTTCGACAAAGGATATAATCAATGAATAATATCGTCGCTTTGAGAAGTATGTGATAAACAAGAGCTCCCCCTAAATTTGTGCATTATTTAAAATTTGCGTTTGAATGCAAATGCACAATCGATTAGGATTATGGGTCACTCTTCCATGTCACATACATCTTGGTGGAGCGCACAAAATGATAAGAATGAATAACATGCACCCAATCACCAAGACATGAGTAAATAGCCATACAAGAAGGAATAGCATACGATAAGCATTAAGCACACATAAAGCATAGTATGACTAAGCACTCATTAAGGTAGCATCAAACGTAGTAGCAAGCACACTGAAAGTTTCAAGAACCAGATGTATCTCAAAGAAAACCGGCAAAAGAATGAAAGAGCACTCTCTCTCTCTCGAAGCCCTATGATCTATACAATTTCTCCCCCTTTGGCAACAAGTTACCAAAAAGTTTGAAAAAGCATAGAGCTAAGCGTCACTGTGGGCTCTGCTGGCGGCTGCTGTCTGGGTAGATGTCGGTGTAGAAATGACGGCATCGGCGAAGACTTCTGCTGATGTCTGCGCTGGAGGAGTGGATGCTGGAGCTGGAGCTGGAGCTGTAGGAGGTGCTGAAGTGGTAGCCCTGGAGTCAGTCACTGGGATAGCTGCTGATCGGGATCCTCTGGGAACCTGAGCAGTCTGGCGATGAGAGTCCTGGACTAGATCATCCTGCATGAGCTGTGCTCTCTCCTGCCTTGCTTCCTCCATGTCTGCCTCAAGCTTGTTGACGGTCACCTGAATCTCAGTCAGCTTCACGTCCAGAGCGTGGATCTTGTCGTCAACAATCCTCTCTAGTCTTTCCTGAGATTGTTCAATGCTGGCCAGGCGTTGTTCAATCCTCTGGGTAGCTTCAAGAATCTGCTCTCCGAAGCTCTTTGGTTTAGCTGCTGCTGCTGCTGCCTCTTTATCAGCTTTGGCTTTCTTAGCAGCTTCAATTTTGGCTTGACCTTCAACTGAAGTTGGATCCTCCTCATCCATCACAACAATGTTATCTTCATGCTCTGGCTGCAGTGGCAAGTGCTTCCTATCCAACATGAATTTGCCCGTGCCAAACTTGGCATTGATGAGCATCTGAATCTGCGGGGCAAATCCACACGACCTCTTCTGGTCAGCTGCAGTCCTCTTAATGGTATCTACCATTAAGTCCATCACCTTATAAGGTGCCTTCTCATCAAGAATGTGCAGCATGTTGATAGAATAGCCTCGAATCATGCGGTGGTCTCCAGACTTGGGCATCAAGGTATGCCTCAGAATAGTGTTTGTTGTAGTGAGACCTGCCTGGAGATAGTACACTGAGCCAAGCTTCCACCCTTCCAAATCAGCTGCGGGGATCTCCTTGTACATGTTCTTCATGGAATCATGGTTCTTCTTGGGAATCCCATAGACATCAATGTCGTCCTCTCTCTGCACTGGAGCATTCAGAAGTTCTGCCCATTCTTCAACAGACGAAGAAAACCTTTGACCTTCAGTCATCCAGGTGATCTTCCCATCAGGATAAAAGTGGGCTGTGGCGTAGAACTGCATGATCATCTCATCGTTCCAATCTGTCAGTTTCTGACCCACGAACTCATCAACTCCACATGCAGTGAAGCTCTCATGCACATGGGGAAAGAAGTCTCGGTGCTCTTCACTGTCAATGTACTCCCAGTCAACATATCTGGTATCTGCAACAATAGGCTTCTTGTCCATCAGCACGGTCTCATAGAAGTCCTGATGCTCTCTGGTGTGGAATCTGGGGTCCACAGCAGTCCTTCTCCTCACGGCATATGGATCAGACTGTCTCCATAGCCTGAGACCTCTATCCTTCCTTGCCTTCATATCCTCGGCTTGAGGATGAGCATCGTTGTGGAGCGGCAATTTAGGACGGAGCTTCAGCAACACATGTTCTTCTTCAGACTCAGACGGTGGCATATCACCTTTGTTCTTCTCAGAGGCTGGGATGTTCCTGGTTGTTCTCTTGGGCTTTGCTGGAGCTGCCTTGGCTTGAGCAGGCTTCTTGGGCTTAGAAGTGGCTTGAGCCCTAATTGCATCACCCATGAACTTAGCCTTCTGAGGAGGAGGCTGGGGTGCATCTTCTTCTTCTTCTGCAACTGCTGCATCAACATGAGGTTCAGCATATACTACCCTCTTCCTCTTGGAAGTTTTCTTCACTTTACTTTGGGCTGGCCCTTCCAGGTTCAGCTTCTTGGCAACAACTGACTGCTTGACCTTGCTGGTGCCTTTCTTGAACTGCTGCCCTTGGTGCTCTTTGGCAACAACATTTCTCTTGGGCTTGGAGGTTACTTCCTCAGCAACGAAGTCAGAGTCCTCATCATCAGAATTTCTCTTCTTTCTGGTTCTGGTGGCTGCAGGAGGCAAACCACTGGGGGTACTCCTCTCACCATCATCACTAGGACTACTAGCCTCAGGACTAGTATCTGCCTCAGGGATCTCTGCAAAAGGTGACTCAGACCTGTTCTAGCTGTCACTGGCATCTGACATGGCTGACAACCTGTGAATAGATAAGGTATAGGCAGAGTAGAAGAGTTATCACAACTGCAGAGGTTTTTGCAAAAAAAATGAGTTCAAATCTAAGTTTTGAGTTTTCACAGAATGCATTTCGGTCAAACCGATATTCAGTTTCGGTGAATCCGAAGTGTATAACAGAAACTTACACACCACTTTCGGTCAGACCGAAATGGGTTTCGGTCCTGCCGATAAACTAGGGTTTCACTAAAACTGAGTTTCGGTCACACCGATTTGCACGACTCGGTTAGACCGAAAGTGCAGTGCAATGGCCAAAGGCCAAATCGGTCACACCGAAAAATTAAATTCGGTTTCACCAAGATGTGTTCCGTGGAAACCTAAACCTAAGAATTTCGCTCGAAACTAGAACGATCTGATCTGATGTTAAGGAATATCTCAAACGTGGCTAGATGCAGGGCAAACCAATCGTGCAAGAATCAGATGGGGAGCACGAGAGGGATCGAGACTCACCCTAACTTGGTGGAGTCCCTCTACGGCGGCAACGGCACGGAGAAGAATACCGTTGACGGCGGCGGAGACCTGCGGCGAGGGCGCACAGGCGACGACGGCGACGATCCGAAGACCAGGGCGATGGCAGCAGGGGACTTGGGGGCGAAACGGTTTGAAGAATTAATCGCGCGCTGCCCTTAGTATATATATCCCCATGCTGTCGGTGGGACCGAGTTGAAAAACTCGGTGACACCGAAATGGATAACTGCTGTGCAGTTACACATATCGGTCACGCCGAGATTTATAACTCGGTTTCACCGAGATGAAACCTAGATCAGTCTAAGCGTTTCGGTTGGACCGAGTGGGAAAAGTTGGTCAGACCGAAATTGACTTAGAAGGTTTTGGAAGTCAGCCTTAGACGGATCGGTGGCTCCGAGTGCTCCTCACTCGGAGGGTCCGAAAATGACTTGTTCAAAGTTGTGATATGATCATGAATAGAATTTGAGACAAGAAAGCATAGATAGCTAGGGAAGGTGCTTAGGCATTCTTGTCCATCCATTTGGCCAGAAAAATCAAAACAACCAAAACAACAAATGGATGTCCTTGAATGGATAAAATCATGCATTCAACATGCTCACACAATAAGATAGCAAATGAAATATGTGTCAAACATGCACAACCAAAACTCTAGCTACTAGCACACAATTTGTCGATGACTAGGTCATCTATATATGAGTATATTGACTTAGGAGCCAAATGAGAACATTTGATCATAGGTCATACTCATCGTTTAAGCACAAGTGGGGTTACCACTTTTACATAAAGCATTGATGTGTTCACATCATTTGGAGATGCTTTAGCTCAATTTTTAGAGCAAAGCTCCCCCTAGATGTGAGAACCCCTTTTAAAGGGTCAAACTAACCTTGGGTTGTCGTAGAAGACTTCATGTAGATGTTGAAGATGTGGATGCTCAATGTTGATGTAGATCATCAAGAGTTGGGAGCTATCCTTTGGATTAGGGCACTTTCAATACCTACATGGGTTAGTCCCACAAGGAACAAACAAGGATATCCATAGACATAGATTGAAGTTCACAAAAGATGATGTCCATGAAAGCAATGATTACCTTGTCCCCTGACTTACCAACAAGAGGGTTTGTGACTCCATGAACTAGTGCATGATGTGGAAGTTGATTGCACAAGTTCTTGCCAAAATGAATGTGAGTGAAGTATGTTGGCGGAGTCACCCTCAAGAACCTTCTAGTTCTTCTTCTTTGGGATCCACATCATCTTGATGGGAATCCTTGGGGTTGTAGTTGAGCTTGACGAAGTAGAACTTGATGTGTCCTTGGGAACCCACTTGACCATGGCTTGAGGTGCTTCAATCAATGCATCAATCTCCTCTTGAAGCTTGTCCTTGGCCTTTAGCTTGTGGTCTTGTGGTGGAAGGTCATCTTGAGCTTGTTCCATATTGGAAGAAGTAGGATCATACTTCTCCTTTTGAGAAACAAACTGTGGAGTAGGGTATTGACCTTCTTCCCACTCAACACCTTCGGCGTTGAACTTTCGCTCAAAACCAATCCCTTGATTCTTCCGGTGCCTTCCTTGTTTGCGAACAATTTCCTCAAAGTTCTTGCTTCCGGCAAGACTCTTGTAGACACCTTTCTCTATGATTTCCTTCAATAAGCTATTTTCTTGCTCAAGTGTAACTTGGCTTGAAACATTGTTAGTGGAATCAAGAGAACTACTAGAAGCAACAATATTAGGTTTAACATGGTTATTGTTACTACTAGAGGAAGAATTTTTCTTATGCTTGTCATGCTTAGTCTTAATAGGTGGCAAGAAATTAGACAAGAGGAGTCGTTTGGCAAGATATGAAGAACTCTTCTTTCGAAGATCGTCATTGATCGCTTTTAGAAACTCATGTTCTTGCTCTAGAGTGAGCTTCTCGAAGCGTAGCTTCTCATGAGATCTTAGTAGCTCTCTATGATCTTCTTGAGTTGTTTCATGAGCTAACTTAAGAGTGTTTAGTTCTTTAGTTAAACGCTCAATCTCCTTCATAGCATTGTCATTCGACTCTTCTCGACTATAGAGACTACTAGCATTTTCATCGTTACTAAGCTCACTAGATTTATCATGCAAGAGCTCATCTTCACCAAGCAAGTCATCCTCATCACTATCAAAGTCAATGAATTCAGGGTGTGTTACCTTGGGGCCTTTAGCCATGAAGCATCTTCCAATTCCCTCATTTGGTGAATCAAATAAGTTGTAGGAGTTGGAGTTGGAGGATACGAGTGCAAGTCCGGCAACACCTTCATCTTGACTGTAGTCGGAGTCGGAGTGATAGCTTCCATCGGATTGATTGTCGGAGTCGGAGCCGGAGACCCATTCACCTACATGAGCTTGATGTCTTCTTCTTGTGTAGCTCCTTGATGACTTGTCCTTTCTCTCCGAATCCTTGCTTCTCCGAGAGGGTCTTCGTTCATAACGATCATCTCTACTCCTTCTCTCTCTCCGAGGTGACTCATCTCTTGCTCTTCTTCTTGGAGATTCTTCTCTTCTCTTGTGGGGAGCCGTACACTCATTTGAGAAGTGTCCGGGTCTTCCACAATTGTAGCAGTTTCGATCACGACTAGAAGATCTCTTTTCATCATATGATCTAGACATTGAGCTTCTTTCTTTGCCTCTATTCTTGTAGAACTTGTTGAAGTTCTTAACCATTAGGCTTATCTCTTCATTGGAAATTAACTTGTCACTTGAGGTAGTGGGAGCATCACTTGTAGCTTTGTAAGCACCACTTGACTTGTTGTGAAGCTCTTCCTTATCCTTAAGTGTCATCTCATGAGCAACAATTCTTCCAATGACTTCAGTTGGCTTGAGAGTCTTGTAGTTTGGCATCATTTGGATCAAAGTGCACACGGTGTCATATTTTCCATCCAAAGCTCTGAGAATCTTCTTAATGATGAATCGGTCGGTCATTTCTTCGCTTCCTAAGCCGGCAATCTCATTTGTGATGAGAGCAAGCCTAGAGTACATTTCAGCGACTCCTTCACCATCCTTAATCTTGAACTTGTCAAGTTGACCTTGAAGAATATCTAGCTTTGATTCCTTCACAGATTCGGTACCTTCATGCATTTCAACCAAAGTATCCCAAATCTCTTTAGCATTCTCAAGACGACTGATTTTGTTGAACTCCTCGGGACACAAAGCATTGAAGAGAATGTCAAAAGCTTGAGCATTGTTTTGCAACATCTGCAACTCTTCCGGTGTAGCTTCGCGATCCGGAACTTTTCCTTCCTCGAAGAATTCACCTTGCATACCAACACAAATAATGCCCCATGCGGCTGGGTTATGACCAAGAATATGCATTTTCATTTTATGCTTCCAACTAGCAAAATTTGTACCATCAAAGTAAGGACCTCTACGATAATTACCCTCACTAGACGCCATACTCTCCTAGGTTGTGAAACCAAGCTTATGGAGTCCAATGCAATGGAAACCAATACAATGGAGACCAAAGCTCTGATACCACTTGTAGGATCGAAAGTATGTCTAGAGGGGGGTGATTAGACTACTTGTAAATATAAAAATTCTGCCTTTTGATCATGAACAGTTTTTGGCAGTTTTGCAATTATGATCAAGACAAGTATCACCCTACACATGCAATTCTAGAGTATAAGCAGCGGAAAGTAAATTGCACATGTAGTAAAGAGAGGTGGAGAAGATCAAACGCAATTTGGAGACACGGAGATTTTTCTCGTGGTTCCGATAGGTGGTGCTATCGTACATCCACGTTGATGGAGACTTCAACCCACGGAGGGTAACGGCTGCGCGAGTCCACGGAGGGCTCCACCCACGAAGGGTCCACGAAGAAGCAACCTTGTCTATTCCATCATGGCCTACGCCCACGGAGGACTAGCCTTACTAGGGGTAGATCTTCACGAAGTAGGCGATCTCCTTGCCCTTACAAACTTCTTGGTTCAACTCCACATCTCGAAGACGGAAGCTCCCAAGCGACACCTAACCAATCTAGGAGGCACCACCCTCCAAAAGGTAATAGATGTTGTTGATGATGATGAACTCCTTGCTCTTGTGCTTCAAATGATAATCTCCCCAACAGTCAACTCTCCTCACTGATTTGGCTGTGGTGGAGGAAAGGATTGAGTGGAAAGCAACTTGGGAAGGCTAGAAATCAAGTTTCATATGGTAGGGATGGAATGACTTGATCTCAACACAAGGGTAGGTAGTTCTCTTCTCAGAAAGTGTAAGGTAGGAGTGGTAGTTCTTTCTGATGGCTCTCTCCACGAATGAAGAGGGGGTGGAGGGGTATATATAGCCTCCACAAAAAATCCAACCGTTACACACATAATTGAACAATCTCGGTGAGACCGAAGTGAAAACTCGGTCAGACCGAAAGTTCAAATATAGTTAACGTTGGGGTTTTCGGTGGGACCGAAAATACCATCTCAGTTTGTCCGATACGAGTCAAAGGTAGGAACTTGCCAGTTTCGGTGGGACCGAAATCAACAACTCGGATATTCCGAAATGATGACAAACGGTTACAGAAGGTTGGCAGTCCAGTTTCGGTGAGACCGAAATCAAAATCGGATTGACCGAAATTTCTAGGGTTTGGAATATAGCTGAGGTGGTTCATCTTGGTGGGACTGAGTTGGAAGAATCGGTTTGTCCGAGATTACTTATGAGTGTGTTTAGAAGTGAAAGTTGCTGATAGTTAAGGAGATATATCACTAAGCACTTGAGCAACCAGATCATCAACACAACCTCATCCCCTTTTAATAGTATTGGCTTTTCCTATGGACTCAATGTGATCTTTGATCACTAAACCAAAAATGGAGTCTTGAGCTTTTGCCAATGCTTGCCTTAGCATTTTGAGGGGTCCACTTCTTCAGACATTTCCATACCCGTATCACAGAACTTCTCTGAAAGGATTCTCAAGTAACTATTAGTTCAATGATATATATATGTTGTTATTAATTACCAAAACCACCCGGGGATTAGTTGCACTTTCAAGGCAGCATCATATTCTCATGAACATTAGATTCATTACCAAGAAACGAAAGTACCTGGTAATTTAATTGGCGTGCGCGAGCTCTAGTAATTGGTCTTGTATATGTGTCAGTTGGAGCTGTGGGTGTAAACTTGTTAGTGATGTCCTCATCATCCTCCCTTCTTGAATTGAAGTCATCCTCGACGGAAGCTCATCTTCCTCACCCAAGTAAGGCTTCAAATCTGCAATGTTAAATGTGGGACTAACCCCAAAATCTGCAGGCAGCTCAATTTTATATGCATTATCATTTATTTTCTCTAACACCTTGAAAGGACCATCAGCACGTGGCATTAGCTTTGACTTGCGCAAATTAGGAAACCTATCCTTACGCAAATGTAACCAAACAAGATCTCCAGGTGCAAAGACAACACGTTTTCTACCCTTATCTCCAACAAGTTTATATTTAGAATTCATGCGCTCAATATTTTCCTTAGTTAACTCATGCATTTTTAAGATCAATTCAGCACGTTGTTTAGCATCAAAATTAACCTTTTCCGAAGATGGAAGAGGCAACAAATCAATAGGTGCACGAGGTAGGAAACCATAGACAATTTCAAAAGGGCACATCTTAGTAGTAGAATGCAACGAACGATTATAAGCAAATTCAATATGAGGCAAGCATTCTTCCCACATTTTCTTATTATTCTTCAAAACAGCCCTAAGCATAGTAGACAAAGTTATGTTGACTACTTCAGTTTGTCCATCAGTTTGGGGGTGACAAGTAGTACTAAAAAGCAGTTTAGTCCCCAACTTAGCCCATAAACATCTCCAAAAGTGGCTAAGAAATTTAGTATCACGATCTGAAACAATAGTATTTGGCACACCATGCAAGCGAATAATTTCACGAAAGAACAAATCAGCAACATTAGCAGCATCATCGCTTTTATGACATGGTATAAAGTGTGCCATCTTCGAGAACCTATCCACGACCACAAATATGCTATCCCTCCCCTTCTTTGTTCGAGGTAAACCCAAAACAAAGTCCATAGATATATCTTCCCAAGGAACACTAGGGACAGGCAAAGGCATATATAAACCATGAGGATTGAGTCGTGACTTAGCTTTTTGACATGTAGTGCAGCGAGCAACAAAACGCTCAACATCCCGTCGCATCTTTGGCCAAAAGAAATGTGTAGCAAGTACGTCCTCCGTCTTCTTCACGCCAAAGTGTCCCATTAATCCTCCTCCATGCGCCTCCTGCAACAACAAAAGACGAACAGAGCTAGCTGGAATGCATAGCTTGTTAGCTCGAAACACAAATCCATCACTAACGACGAACTTGTTCCATGTTCTCCCTTCTTTACAATTCTGCAATACATCTTTAAATTCAGCATCATGCACATATTGATCTTTGATGGTCTCCAAACCAAATGATAGAGGCTAAGGTGTCCCGTCTTTCGATGAGATGGTGGTTATCGTTTTGGAGGAAGTCGACTTTGACGATCCGACTACGAACGTGCGAGGACGTCGCGCCTTAGCAATCGCTAAACCAACTCCGAGAGGTTGTTGACCACGCCGGAGCACGATCAACCTGACCACGAAGGTCTGTTTCCTGCAGGCAAACGAAGAACAAGCAAGAAACTAAGATTGCAATCTGGATATTGCGAATATAAGAGGAAAGCTTTATTGATCAAGGTGGGGTTCTGTGACGCCTTTGTCTGGTCGTTGAACACAAACGAAGTACGCGAAGTTGCAGCTATGGCGAACTTTTAATCTAAACAAAACCCAAAGTCTAAACGACGCCCTAAGGGCTGTATATATGAGGGAAAGAGGGGGGAATTTCGTGGCCCTTGGTGGAGGGGTCCAAAACCAACCCTAACTCTTGTTTCCCCACACATACGGACTCTAAAAACAGCCTATACTCAAGTATTTCGAAATTACATGGGCCTGGCCCAATAATAAGGTGACGCAGCACCTATAATAGCCTCTGGACGAAATTTATGAAGTGGCATCTTGTATATTTCGTCCAAGGCTTCTTGCACTCATTATGGTGGCTTCAAAGTCCTGAAATCATCAATTGAAACTCCATTCTTGTTCCCCTTGCGCATGCCATCATCTCCATGCTTGATCTTGCTCCAATGTTCATCCTTCTTGTCCAAGCTAGGCCCTTCATTTGTAAGCAAGACAAATGTATCCAATTTAGGCAGCATCATATTCTCATGAACATTAGATTCATTACCAAGAAACGAAAGTACCTCGTAATTTAATTGGCGTGCGCGAGCTCTAGTAATTGGTCCTGTATATGTGTCAGTTGGAGCTGTGGGTGTAACCTTGTTAGTGATGTCCTCATCATCCTCCCCTTCTTGAATTGAAGTCGTCCTCGACGGAAGCTCATCTTCCTCACCCAAGTAAGGCTTCAAATCTGCAATGTTAAATGTGGGACTAACCCCAAAATCTGCAGGCAGCTCAAGTTTATATGCATTATCATTTATTTTCTCTAACACCTTGAAAGGACCATCAGCACGTGGCATTAGCTTTGACTTGCGCAAATTAGGACACCTATCCTTACGCAAATGTAACCAAACAAGATCTCCAGGTGCAAAGACAACACGTTTTCTACCCTTATCTCCAACAAGTTTATATTTAGCATTCATGCGCTCAATATTTTCCTTAGTTAACTCATGCATTTTTAAGATCAATTCAGCACGTTGTTTAGCATCAATATTAACCTTCTCCGAAGATGGAAGAGGCAACAAATCAATAGGTGCACGAGGTAGGAAACCATAGACAATTTCAAAAGGGCACATTTTAGTAGTAGAATGCAACGAACGATTATAAGCAAATTCAATATGAGGCAAGCATTCTTCCCACATTTTCTTATTATTCTTCAAAACAGCCCTAAGCATAGTAGACAAAGTTCTGTTGACTACTTCAGTTTGTCCATCAGTTTGGGTGTGACAAGTAGTACTAAAAAGCAGTTTAGTCCCCAACTTAGCCCATAAACATCTCCAAAAGTGGCTAAGAAATTTAGTATCACGATCTGAAACAATAGTATTTGGCACACCATGCAAGCGAATAATTTCACGAAAGAACAAATCAGCAACATTAGCAGCATCATCGCTTTTATGACATGGTATAAAGTGTGCCATCTTCGAGAACCTATCCACGACAACAAATATGCTATCCCTCCCCTTCTTTGTTCGAGGTAAACCCAAAACAAAGTCCATAGATATATCTTCCCAAGGAACACTAGGGACAGGCAAAGGCATATATAAACCATGAGGATTGAGTCGTGACTTAGCTTTTTGACATGTAGTGCAGCGAGCAACAAAACGCTCAACATCCCGTCACATCTTTGGCCAAAAGAAATGTGTAGCAAGTACGTCCTCCGTCTTCTTCACGCCAAAGTGTCCCATTAATCCTCCTCCATGCGCCTCCTGCAACAACAAAAGACGAACAGAGCTAGCTGGAATGCATAGCTTGTTAGCTCGAAACACAAATCCATCACTAACGACGAACTTGTTCCATGTTCTCCCTTCTTTACAATTCTGCAATACATCTTTAAATTCAGCATCATGCACATATTGATCTTTGATGGTCTCCAAACCAAATATTTTAAAGTCAAGTTGTGAAAGCATAGTATAACGACAAGACAATGCATCAGCAATAACATTTTCTTTTCCCTTCTTGTGTTTAATAACATAAGGGAAAGTCTCTATGAATTCAACCCATTTAGCATGTCTACGATTCAGTTTTGCTTGACTTTTAATGTGCTTTAAAGATTCATGATCAGAATGTATAACAAATTCTTTGGGCCATAAATAATGTTGCCATGTCTCCAAAGTCCGAACAAGAGCATATAATTCCTTATCATAAGTAGAATAATTCAGACTAGGCCCACTCAATTTTTCAGAAAAATATGCAACAGGTTTACCATCTTGTAATAACACACCTCCGAACCCAATTCCCTGTGGAGTAACAACATAGCCAAGAAAAGAGACTCGGTCGGTGCAAAAGGTGCACTTTCCAAGGTTACCAAATAAACGTGCATCACGTAGAGCAATAAAAACAGCACGTAAATGTTCCAAATGTTCCTCCAAAGATCTGCTAAAAATCAATATATCATCAAAGTATACTACCACAAATCGTCCAATGAAAGCACGTAAAACTTCATTCATTAATCTCATGAAAGTACTAGGTGCATTAGTTAACCCAAAAGGCATGACTAACCACTCATATAATCCAAACTTAGTTTTAAATGTTGTTTTCCATTCATCTCCCAATTTCATACGAATTTGATGGTATCCACTACGCAAATCAATTTTGGAGAATATTGTAGAGCCACTCAATTCATCAAGCATATCATCTAGCCTAGGAATAGGATGACGATAACGAATAGTAATATTATTAATGGCTCTACAATCAACACACATACGCGATGTACCATCCTTTTTCGGCACTAGAATAATAGGAACATCACAAGGACTAAGGGATTCGCGTATATAACCTTTGTCGAGTAGCTCCTGTACTTGACGCATAATCTCCTTCATCTCTTCTGGATTGGTACGGTATGGTGCGCGGTTGGGTAGCGATGCACCGGGAATTAAGTCAATCTGATGCTCAATCCCTCGAATAGGTGGTAATCCCGGTGGCACGTCTTGTGGAAAGACGTCGGCGAACTCCTGCAAAATGTTAGTGACAGCAGGAGGCAAAGAGGAAGGCACGTCCTCGAATGAAAATAATGCATCTTTGCACACAAAAGCATAGCAAACAGATTTGCTAAAATCTAGCTCATCAATATCAGATTTGGTGGCAAATAAACATGCACTTTTCAATTTAATTTCAGAAGCAACAGTAGATGGTTTATTATTAGGCTTCATTTGTTGCTCAAATTCTTTTGCCACAATCTGATTTTCACTCTTATTTTTCTCCTGTTTTGCTTTATTAGCTCTATTAATATCATCTTTCAAAATGGAATCAGGAGTCATAGGAAGCAAAGTAATATTTTTATCCTTATGAACAAGAGTATACTGATTGTTTCTACCATGGTGTACAGAATTTTTATCAAACTGCCATGGTCTACCAAGTAATAAGGAACATGCTTGCATAGGTACCACATCACAATCAACATAATCAGCATATGTAGAGATACTAAAATGCACACGAACAGTACGTGTTACCTTAACCTTGCCGCTGTTGTTGAACCATTGGATGTAGTAAGGATGTGGATGTGGTCTTGTGGTGAGAGATAGCTTCTCCACCATCTCCATGCTAGCCAAGTTGTTGCAACTCCCTCCATCTATGATCACGCGAACAGAACGTTCCTTCACAACTCCCTTTGTATGGAACAAATTATGCCTCTGATTTTGCTCAGCTTGTGTAACCTGCACACTCAAAACACGTTGAGCAACTAAACATTCATACCTGTCAGCATCTTCAGGAGCCATGTATTGCGTCTCATGATCAGAATCGTCTCCACCGTGTTCTTCACGTGTAATAAGAGCCAAAGTCTCGTCATCATAGTCACTAGCGGATTCATATCCACCATCCTCAGTAGCAATCATCACATGCTGAGATTTGCAATCTCTCGTAACATGTCCTCTTCCCTTACAACGACGACAAATAATATCACTGGTGTGCCCTGTTGATGCCATGGAAGAAGAAGAACTCTGTGCAGGCCCAATAGGTGTGCTCTTGGCAGATAATGGTGGTTGTGCCTGCTTCCTTGTATCACGGCTGGAGGTAACAGCTGATGGAGGTGTCGGTGCAGTAGAATGTGTGGAAGTAGAGGATGCACGCGGTGTCCATGATGAAGGTCGACCTGCAGAAAAGTTAGTCCGCGCCAATGCCTGTCGATCCTGCACTTCACGTTCAGCTTTACAAGCAAGATGGAATAAACGAGTGATATTAGTATAATCCTTATACTCTAGAATGGTCTGAATCTCTCTATTTAATCCACCCATAAAACGTGCAAGCATAGCTTCATTCTCCTCAACAATACCACATCTAATCAAGCCAGTTTGTAATTGCTGATAATATTCTTCTACAGAATTTTTTCCTTGTCTTAAGCGCTGCAGTTTTTGAAGTAATTCACGTTGATAATATGGTGGAACCCAACGAGTACGCATAGCAGTTTTCAAAGCAGCCCAAGTAGCTGGAACAGGATATAATCTACAATGTTCAGACCACCAAACACATGCAAAACCAGTGAAAGCACAAACAGCAGCAGGAACACGTCTCTCCTCGGGATAGTTTAAACATGTAAAACGTTGTTCAGTTTGTAACTCCCAAGTAAGATATATATCAGGAACATATCTACCCTCAAATGGTGGAATATTCAATTTCAGTTTAGGAAGATGGTCATGTACCTCAGGTGGTGGTGCAGCCCTACCGTTGCGATGATATGCATGAGGACGACCTGGTGGTGGTGGTGCTGGTTGTTGCACGTAGTTCTGATTTTGGTCAACCTCATCCTCGTAATGGTCCTCCACCTCTGCAGTAGCAGCAGGAGCTACAGAAACATCAACAGCAGCACCAGAAGCTTGACCAGTCTCAAGGGGAACGCGCTGTGCTCGTCCCACTTGATTCGGAAGGCGTCGTTGTTGTTGTTGTTGTTGTTGTTGAAGAGGTGGGACAACTGCAGCAGCCGGTGGTGGTGGAAAACGCGCAAGCAATTCAGCAAACTTGTTATCGAGCTTTGTGTCAAACGTCTTCTCCATGCCATCTATCTTCTCCATGGCCTCGTCAAATCTGTTTAGCACATCTTGCACCTGTTCACTCATCATTTGCTGAAACTTATCATGAAGCTCCTTGTTCGTCAAGTTCTCCCAGTCCGTCTCGTCGACTTGTGATCCTGGCATGGTTAGCAGCAATAGAAACACACAAGAATATGATCCTACAGACTACTAAGAAGTGGTGGGGGTGGCGGGTGTCACAAATCCGACAAGCAAATCTCAAATTCTTACCAGTTCTTACCCAGCAGCAGGCGGTGATCGGCAACCGATGTAGTCAAAACTCTCAAAGCTTGGATAGAGCGATTACCAGGGAGAGTTGATAGAGGCAAAGGTGTCCCGTCTTTCGATGAGATAGTGGCTATCGTTTGGATGAAGTCGACTTTGACGATCCGACTACGAACGTGCGTGGACGTCGCGCCTTAGCAATCGCTAAACCAACTCCGAGAGGTTATCGACCACGCCGGAGCACGATCAACCTGACCACGAAGGTCTGTTTCCTGCAGGCAAACGAAGAACAAGCAAGAAACTAAGATTGCAATCTGGATATTGCGAATATAAGAGGAAAACTTTATTGATCAAGGTGGGGTTCTGTGACGCCTTTGTCTGGTCGTTGAACACAAACGAAGTACGCGAAGTTGCAGCTATGGCGAACTTTTAATCTAAACAAAACCCAAAGTCTAAACGACGCCCTAAGGGCTGTATATATGAGGGAAAGAGGGGGGAATTTCGTGGCCCTTGGTGGAGGGATCCGAAACCAACCCTAACTCTTGTTTCCCCACACATACGGACTCTAAAAACAGCCTATACTCAAGTATTTCGAAATTACATGGGCCTGGCCCAATAATAAGGTGACGCAGCACCTATAATAGCCTCTGGACGAAATTTATGAAGTGGCATCTTGTATATTTCGTCCAAGGCTTCCCGCACTCATTATGGTGGCTTCAAAGTCCTGAAATCATCAATTGAAACTCCATTCTTGTTCCCCTTGCGCACGCCATCATCTCCATGCTTGATCTTGCTCCAATGTTCATCCTTCTTGTCCAAGCTAGGCCCTTCATTTGTAAGCAAGACAAATGTATCCAATTTAGGCAGCATCATATTCTCATGAACATTAGATTCATTACCAAGAAACGAAAGTACCTGGTAATTTAACTGGCGTGCGCGAGCTCTAGTAATTGGTCCTGTATATGTGTCAGTTGGAGTTGTGGGTGTAACCTTGTTAGTGATGTCCTGAGGCTATTATAGGTGCTGCGTCACCTTATTATTGGGCCAGGCCCATGTAATTTCGAAATACTTGAGTATAGGCTGTTTTTAGAGTCCGTATGTGTGGGGAAACAAGAGTTAGGGTTGGTTTCGGACCCCTCCACCAAGGGCCACGAAATTCCCCCCTCTTTCCCTCATATATACAGCCCTTAGGGCGTCGTTTAGACTTTGGGTTTTGTTTAGATTAAAAGTTCGCCATAGCTGCAACTTCGCGTACTTCGTTTGTGTTCAACGACCAGACAAAGGCGTCACAGAACCCCACCTTGATCAATAAAGCTTTCCTCTTATATTCGCAATATCCAGATTGCAATCTTAGTTTCTTGCTTGTTCTTCGTTTGCCTGCAGGAAACAGACCTTCGTGGTCAGGTTGATCGTGCTCTGGCGTGGTCGATAACCTCTCGGAGTTGGTTTAGCGATTGCTAAGGCGCGACGTCCACGCACGTTCGTAGTCGGATCGTCAAAGTCGACTTCATCCAAACGATAGCCACTATCTCATCGAAAGACGGGACACCTTTGCCTCTATCAGCAGTTCTTGAAGTAATTCACGTTGATAATATGGTGGAACCCAACGAGTACGCATAGCAGTTTTCAAAGCAGTCCAAGTAGCTGGAATAGGATATAATCTACAATGTTCAGACCACCAAACACATGCAAAACCAGTGAAAGCACAAACAGCAGCAGGAACACGTCTCTCCTCGGGATAGTTTAAACATGTAAAACGTTGTTCAGTTTGTAACTCCCAAGTAAGATATATATCAGGAACATATCTACCCTCAAATGGTGGAATATTCAATTTCAGTTTAGGAAGATGGTCATGTACCTCAGGTGGTGGTGCAGCCCTACCGTTGCGATGATATGCATGAGGACGACCTGGTGGTGGTGGTGCTGGTTGTTGCACGTAGTTCTGATTTTGGTCAACCTCATCCTCGTAATGGTCCTCCACCTCTGCAGTAGCAGCAGGAGCTACAGAAACATCAACAGCAGCACCAGAAGCTTGACCAGTCTCAAGGGGAACGCGCTGTGCTCGTCCCACTTGATTCGGAAGGCGTCGTCGTTGTTGTTGTTGTTGTTGTTGTTGAAGAGGTGGGACAGCTGCAACGGCCGGTGGTGGTGGAAAACGCGCAAGCAATTCAGCAAACTTGTTATCGAGCTTTGTATCAAACGTCTTTTCCATGCCATCTATCTTCTCCATGGCCTCGTCAAATCTGTTTAGCACATCTTGCACCTGTTCACTCATCATTTGCTGAAACTTATCATGAAGCTCCTTGTTCGTCAAGTTCTCCCAGTCAGTCTCGTCGACTTGTGATCCTGGCATGGTTAGCAGCAATAGAAACACACAAGAATATGATCCTACAGACTACTAATAAGTGGTGGGGGTGGCGGGTGTCACAAATCCGACAAGCAAATCTCAAATTCTTACCAGTTCTTACCCAGCAGCAGGTGGTGATCGGCAACCGTGGTAGTCAAAACTCTCAAAGCGTGGATAAAGTGATTACCAGGGAGAGTCAAACGCACGACGTAGATGTATGTGGAGCTGGGAAGGCTTATGAGATGGTAGCAAAAGTGGTCAGCAATAATCAATTCAGAGATGCAAAGTTGAATAAACGCTCAACGACGGTACTGTGCTGGTCCTAGGCTAGACCGTACTAGAGACGCGAGCCTAGAACACTAACAAAATCACGGCGCTGCACGTAATAAAGGGGAAAGCACACTCTGAAAAAAAATTCGCCTCTTTTTTTATTTTTTGCGCTCTTTTTTTTTGGCCGAAAATCACTATAATGGCGAGTGTCTCAAAACACTTCCCAAGTCAAACTAAGATGATAGGCACGAAATTTTTTTGACGAATTTTTTTTTTCGGAATCAGGGCAGCGACGACGAAAAAGTGCGGTAAAAAACAGTATGATGGCACGTGTCTCGAAAGACTCAGAAAAGCCCAAAAATAGGATAGGGAAAAAAATTCACCTGTCGAAATTTTGGCCTAAAAACTGCCCGGGGGTCTCCAGACTCTTTTTTTTTGAGACCAACGCAGGCAAGGAAACACAAATCCGAAACCTAGATGGATCTCGAGAACAAACCTAATATGAAAATAACTCGGCATCTGATACCACTTGATAGAGGCAAAGGTGTCCCGTCTTTCGATGAGATGGTGGCTATCGTTTTGGAGGAAGTCGACTTTGACGATCCGACTACGAACGTGCGAGGACGTAGCGCCTTAGCAATCGCTAAACCAACTCCGAGAGGTTGTTGACCACGCCGGAGCACGATCAACCTGACGACGAAGGTCTATTTCCTGCAGGCAAACGAAGAACAAGCAAGAAACTAAGATTGCAATCTGGATATTGCGAATATAAGAGGAAAGCTTTATTGATCAAGGTGGGGTTCTGTGACGCCTTGGTCTGGTCGTTGAACACAAACGAAGTACGCGAAGTTGCAGCTATGGCGAACTTTTAATCTAAACAAAACCCGAAGTCTAAACGACGCCCTAAGGGCTGTATATATGAGGGAAAGAGGGGGGAATTTCGTGGCCCTTGGTGGAGGGGTCCGAAACCAACCCTAACTCTTGTTTCCCCACACATACGGACTCTAAAAACAGCCTATACTCAAGTATTTCGAAATTACATGGGCCTGGCCCAATAATAAGGTGACGCAGCACCTATAATAGCCTCTGGACGAAATTTATGAAGTGGCATCTTGTATATTTCGTCCAAGGCTTCTCACACTCATTATGGTGGCTTCAAAGTCCTGAAATCATCAATTGAAACTCCATTCTTGTTCCCCTTGCGCATGCCATCATCTCCATGCTTGATCTTGCTCCAATGTTCATCCTTCTTGTCCAAGCTAGGCCCTTCATTTGTAAGCAAGACAAATTTATCCAATTTAGGCAGCATCATATTCTCATGAACATTAGATTCATTACCAAGAAACGAAAGTACCTGGTAATTTAATTGGCGTGCGCGAGCTCTAGTAATTGGTCCTGTATATGTGTCAGTTGGAGCTGTGGGTGTAACCTTGTTAGTGATGTCCTCATCAAGTGGCCCACAGGGTGAAGCGGCGCGAGCAGTCAACGCAGGTGACCGGGCGGCTGCTCGATGTGGACGGCATGGGTGACTCTTCGGGCACACCCGTGCCATGGCAGGAGGATTGCAACGATGGGAGATGACCGGGTCGCTCGAGGCAGCGAAGGCAGGGGACTACGGGAGGTCGATGCAGCGGGTCAGGCGCCGGTGGAGGCGATGCAGGGCAGGACGACGGGGAGGTCATGGTGGCCCGGCAGGGTCGGGCGATGCAGAGAAGGATCGGCGGCGGCTCGGTCCAGAGGGAGAGGCCGAGGGTGCTGGCGACCGGAGATAGAGGTCCTGGTGGAGCTCGGCGGTGGCGGCGTTGTCGCGGTGGAAGAAGCGGCCGGAGGGGCGGCGCGATGCAGGGCAGGGCGTGGGAGAGCGGTGGGTCGTGGCGAGATCAAGAGGAGGGGGATCGGGTGCATGTGCGTGTAGGTGCGGCGCGGGCAGGAACGAGAGGGAGCGATGGGGATCGTGAGAGAGCGCGCTAGGGTTAGGAGGGGATTGGGTGAGGCCGCGGCTGGGCCAAGGTGTAGTTGGGCCTCATGGCCTGGCTGCGGGTGGCCTAGTGGGCTCTCTTCTCTCTCTCTCTCCCCCTTCTTCTTCTAATTTTTCCAGTTACAAAATAATAGCAAGAAGAAAAAGAGAAGAAAAGAAGGGTTAGATACGGAATTTGGACATTAAGTTAATTTTTCCGGACTCACAAAAATGCGTTGGTTCCAAGAAAATTACAAAAGGGGCATGATTGAAAGATGTAAATTCAAACTCATTTGAATTTCATTCAAATGGGTTTGAACTAGGACTTGATTTTTGAAGTGTCCAAAAAATGTTGAGAATTTTAGAGGAACCTCGGTAATTGGGAAGAGAATTGTTGGCAAGGTTTTGAAGTCAAACTTGAAGTAGAAAAGACATGTGTTTATGAGTGATTCCAAATTAATGAAATGTTTTAATATAGCTCCCTAACCATATTGGGAAATATGTTATAAAGAGAAGTCACCCTTCCCTCCATTTAAAAGGATCGAAGATCCACACAATTTATTTAGTTGAGATGCAAAGATTAATGACATGATGGCATGATGACATGATGCAATGCAAAAATAAAATAGAGCAAGCAAATAAAACACACGATAACACGAAATATATGGAAATCTTCTGGAGCGTCGGTCTTGGGGCATCACAGTGTGAGACCATATGTTGTTTGTAGGGAGTCTCCAATTACAGCTTGCCGCACAACATGGCTAGTCCATATTAGTGCACTGTAGCTTTGATCTTCCCAAATGATAAGTGTCACACTTGTGACATAAAGGGCTCCGGCCCTGACGCCTTTTACAACTAAAAAACCCTTAAAACATAAAGTTGTTGATGTCGCTTGAGATGCGTCGGTATTTCCCCAAGGAATAAGGGATGCTGCAGCACAACAACGGTAAGGTATTTCCCTCAATGATGAGACCAAGGTTATCGAACTAGTAGGGGAACCAAGCAACACTATGTAAACGGTACCTGCACACAAAGAACAAAAACTTGCAACCCGACGCGTTAAAAGGGGTTGTCAATCCCTTCCGGGTAACGATGCCAAAAAGTGACGTAAGGATAGGATAAAATTTTAGTAGATTAAAAGATGCAAATCAAAGCAAATAAAATGCAGCAAGGTATTTTTGGGTTTTTTATAATATAGATCTGAAAATAAAAGTTGCAAATATGGGAAAAGGCAAATGGCAATATAGATCTGAAAGTATATGATTGGAAAATAGACCCGGGGGTCGTAGATTTCACTAGTGGCTTCTCTCAAGAAAATAGCATACAGTGGGTAGACAAATTACTGTTGGGTAATTAATAGAAAAGAGGATAATTATGACGATATCCAAGACAATGATCACGTATATAGGCATCACGTCCAAGATTAGTAGACCATCTCCTGCATGCATCTACTACTACTACTCCACACATCAGCCGCTATCCAGCATGCATCTAGTGTATTAAGTTCATGGAAAACAGAATAATGCAATAAGAACGATGAAATGATGTAGACAAGATCTATTCATGTAGGAATATACCCCATCTTTCTATCCTTAATAGAAAAGATACATGCATGCCTTGTTGCCCCTTCTGTCACTGGGAAAGGACACTACAAGATCGAACCCATTACAAAGCACATCTTCCCATTGCAAGATAAATAGATCAAGTTGGCCAAACCAAACCCAAATATCGTAGAAGAAATACGAGGCTATAATAATCAAGAATGGATATTAAATCAAGGAAAATCTAATCATAAACTCACAATTCATCGGATCCCAACAAACACACCGCAAAAGTGATTACATCAAATAGATCTCCAAGATATCGTTGTATTGAGATACAAAGAGAGATAAAGCTATCTAGCTACTGCCTACGGACCAGTTGGTCTATGGTAAACTACTCACACATCATTGAAGAGTCGCCAATGAGGATGATGAACCCCTCTGTGACCATGTTCCCCTCTGGCGGAGTGATGAAAAAGGGCTCTAGATTGGATCTGGTGGTTCTGGAACTTGCGGCGGCTGCAACAAAATTTCATCGACTCCTCTTGGGTTTCTGGAATATTGGAGTATTTATAGAGAGAAGAGGCGGTGTGGGAGGCCATCGAGGTGGGCACAAACCACCTGGGAGCGCCTGGGGGCCCAGGCGCGTCCTGGTGGGTTGTGCCCCCTCGGGGCACCCCCCCCCCCCCTAGGTACTTCTCTAGCCCATTGGATGTCTTCTGGTTCAAAAAATCCACAAAAAGTTTTGGTGCATTTGGACTCCATTTGATATTGATTTTCTGCGATGTAAAAAACAAGAAGAAAACAACAACTGGCACTTGGCACTATGTCAATAGGTTAGTCCCCAAAAGTGATATAAAATGATTGTAAAATGAGTGTAAAACATCCAAGAATGATAATATAACAACATAGAACAATCAAAAATGATAGATACGTTGGAGACATATCAGCATCCCCAAGCTTAATTCCTACTCGTCCTCGAGTAGGTAAATGATAAAAACAGAATTTTTGATGTGGAATGCTGCCTATCATGTTCATCACATATTCTTTTTCTTTATAGCATGGAAATTTGGACTTTTATATGGTTCCAAGCAATAGTCTAGTTTTGACATGAAGACTTTAATACTCAAGCACATCAATAAACAACCATGTCTTTCAAAACATCAATACTAAAGCAAGTTATCTCTAGCCCAACATGCTCAACCATTTCATGCAACACATCCAGATATTAGCTACATCCAATGCTCAAGTGTGATAATAGTGTTCCGTAGTTAGTGCTTTATAAGAGAAGATGGAGACTCAAATAAAAATAAAATTTTCATTAAGTAAAAGATAGGCCATTTGTGGTGGGATGTAGGGATTTGTAGAGGTGCCAGAGCTCAAAGCTTAAATTGAGAGATAAAATTATTTTGGGTGGCATGCTTTTCCCGTCAATAAAAACGACTTAGAGTTCCCAGCACTTTCTATGCTAGTATATGATAGGCAACTCCCAAACATAAAATAAAGTTTATTCCTTTTTTCGCCAAACTTTCACAAGCCATGGCTAGCCGTATCCACAATTGCCCTCCACACCAACACTTTCCAAGGAATTTATTATTTGACAACATAAAGTAAATTTTCTTTTTCCTTTTGGGACTGGAAATCCCTATTACCGCTATACTATCATGCAATGACAAGTGAATAAACACTCATCTTGAGAATAACACATCTAGCATGGAAAATATTAGCCACCCTCGCTGCTTCATGAGCAGTACGGACACACAAAAGAGAAATTTATTTTGAATTTAGAGTTGGCACATACAAATTTGCTTAGAACGCCAAGGAAATACCACATATAGGTAGGTATGGTGTTCTCATTTGGCACAACTTGGGTTTTAGGAATTGAATGCACAAGTAGTATTTCTACTTAGTACAAAGTGGAGGCTAGCAAGAGATGAGAAGCGACCAACCAAGGAACGAAAACCATCATAAGAGAACATTAAACATAACTAACACCGAGTAGTGCAACACAAGTAGGATGTAATTTCATTGCATGACTATTGACTTTCGTGCTTGCATAGGGAATCACAAACCTTAACATCAATATTCTTACTAAAATATAATTACTCATTTACATGGCTCACACATCAATACCCTCGTATCTCAAAACTATTACAAAGAATAAAATTTATTTTGTCCAATGATCTTCATGAAAGTTTTTATTATAATCCCCTTGGATATCTATCACTTTGGGACTAGGTTCATAAGTTGCGTTTGATAAGCTCAAACACATATAAGTGAAGACCATGAGCATCATATTTCTTTCTCTCAAATTAATCTAAGTGAAGCATGAGAGGATTTCTTCAAAGATAACAAAGCACACCATGCTAAAAAAGATATAAGTGAAGCACTAGAGCAATTCCATAGCTCTAAAAAAATTAAGTGAAGCATAGGAGCAAGCATGGCATAATTTGGCTCTCTCAAATAGGTGTGTACAGCATGGATACTTATTAAAAAATAAAAAGGAAAAACAAGCAAAGACTCATATCATACAAGACGCTCCAAGCAAAACTCGTGATATGTGACGATAAAAATATAGTCTCAAGTAAAATACCCATGGTCGTTTGAAGAAAGAGGGGATGCCACTTGGGGGCATCCCCAAGCTTAGTTGCTTGATACTTCTTGAACATTATCTTGGGGGTGTCTCGGGCATCCCCAAGCTCAGCCTTTTGCTAATCCTTGTTCCTTCATCCATCGCGATCTCGCCCAAAACTTAAAAACT
This sequence comes from Secale cereale, assembly GCA_902687465.1. Classification (NCBI taxonomy): domain Eukaryota; kingdom Viridiplantae; phylum Streptophyta; class Magnoliopsida; order Poales; family Poaceae; genus Secale; species Secale cereale. The sequence continues at coordinate 118,199,090 of LR738712.1, read as the reverse complement.
TCAATCACACAAAACTCAATAAAACCTCATGAGATCCGTTAGTATAACAAAACCAATCTTTACTCTAAGTACTGTAGTAGACCAATTCATATTTTGTAATTGTATTATATATGTTGTATTATAACTTTTCTATGGCAAAAACTCTTCAGAAGAAACCATAGATCAATTAAAACAAGCACATAACACAACGAAAACAGAATCTGTCAAAAACAGAATAGTTTATAAAGATGCGGTTTTTTATCATACTTATGTAACTCTGGAAATTCTGAAAAATTAGGACAATGTGGGAAATTTGTATATTGATAGTGTGAAAAAAAATCAAGAGTTTATCACGCTCTAGTAATCATCAGAAATTCTAACTCTGGACACAAAAGTTTCTGAATTTCAACGCAATCAAATCAACTATCAACCAAATCATCCCAAAGCCTTTGCTTGGCACAAACATTTATTTAAACCACCAAAACACATCAAACCAGAGGTAATACTGGGTATTTTATTGAAAATAGAAAGAAAACCAAAAAGCAAAAAGATACAAGTTGGGTTGCCTCCCAACGAGCGCTATCATTTTACGCCCTTAGCTAAGCATAATACAGAGATCTCAAGTGTTGTCATCCTTGATTTCCAACTCCTCAATCACACATGTCTTCAAAGATTTGGCATAAATTTCCTCAACTATAATACTCCTAGGGACAAGACCAAGGAATTTGCTTTTGTAAAGGGGTCCTTTTATTACTTCAGTAAAACTGGGATGAATACTAATCATTTTAAGACCACCTTTGTTGTTACTAGAAGTAGCCCCTTATTCTTGCAAATTTTTACGGGTGTTTTTTTGATAGTATTAACGGAAGAAAAAGCGGTGCTCCGGTTACTAAAAATTCTTCCAATTTATTAATACGAGAAGGACTTTCTACAATTCTTTCATTGACTACGGGTTCCTTCTGTTTTATCAATTTAAAAACTTCACCCGCTTTCGACCCAAATTTATTAGCAAGATTATGCATCTTTTTATCCAAATTTTTAATATGTTCTTAGTGAGCACTCCCTTTTCAATAGCATCTAATCTTTGCATAACATGCTCAAGAGTCAAAATTGTTTCATTGATAATAATAGGATGAGAACCCACTAAACTTCCCAGAGCATTCAAAGCATCAAGAGGAGGAAAACTTAAGAAATTTCCTTCGGTGATGGTATCAAGGACAAATCTAAACTAAGTGGTGCTTCCCACGTAAAAATTTCGAAGAAGAATGATAGTGGATTGCTTATGAATAGATCTGTTATTAGCATTGCAAATCATGTATCAAGCATATTTTAGACTTTCTCCTCATCTTTGCTTAAAATTGAGAACTTCGTTCTCGAGGGTGCAAATGATGAGGGGAGAACTAGCCATGATGACTAGAAAGCAAGAACACGAATAGATCCGGCAAGAAAAACGGCGAACGAAAAAGAGGGCGAATAAAAGCGGAATTTTTTTGTGAAGTGGGGGAGATGAAAATGACAGGCAAATGGCAAATAATGTAAATTGCAAGGGGATGAGATTTGTGATTATGAAACTGATAGATGTTGATGATGTCTCCACGGCAACGGCGCCAGAAAGTTCCTTTGATGTCGCTTGAGATGCGTCAGTATTTCCCAAAGGAATACGTGATGATGCAGCACATCAACGGTAAGCTATTTCCCTCAGTGATGAGACCAAGGCTATCGAACCAGTAGGAGAACCAAGCAACACTACGTAAATGGTACCTGCACATAAAGAACAAATACTTGCAACCCAAAGCATTAAATGGGTTGCCAATCCCTTCCGGGTAACGATGCCAAAAGGTGAGGTAAGGATAGGATAAAATTGTAGTAGATTGAAAGATGCAAATAAAAGCAAATAAAACACAACAAGGTATTTTTGGGTTTTTGATAATATAGATCTGAAAATAAAAGTTGCAAATAAGGGAAAAGGCAAATGGCAATATAGATCTGAAAGTATATGATGGGAAAATAGACCCGGGGGCCGTAGGTTTCACTAGTGGCTTGATACGTCTCCAACATATCTATAATTTTTGATTGTATCATGCTATTATTTATGATGTTTTGGATGTTTAATGGGCTTTGTTATACACTTTTATATTATTTTTGGGACTAACCTACTAACCCAAAGGCCCAGTCCAGATTGCTGTTTTTTTTTTGCCCATTTCAGGGTTTTACAGAAAAGGAATATCAAACGAAGTCCAAACGGAATGAAACCTTCGGGAGAGATATTTTTGGAGAAAAACACGCATGAAAGAATTGAGAACCACGGAGTAGGGCACACGTGGCGCCCACGGGGGTGGGGGGCGCCCCCCCCCCCCCTATAGGGCACGCCCCCTGCCTCGTGGACCCCACGTCTGGCCCCCGGTGCCCTCCTTCCTCCTATATATACCTACGTACCCCCAAACTATCATCACAATAGAGAAAACCCTAGTTCCACCGCCGCAACCTTCTGTTCCCGTGAGATCCCATCTTGGGGCCTGTTCCGGAGCTCCGCCGGAGGGGGGATCTTCCACATCATCATCATTGCCTCACTATGAGTTGTGAGTAGTTTACCCCAGACCTTCGGGTCCATAGCTAGTATCTAGATGGCTTCTTCTATCTCTTTGGATCTCAATACAAAGTTCTCCTCGGTCTTCGAGGAGATCTATTCGATGTAATCTCCTTTTTCGGTGTGTTTGTCGAGATGCGATGAATTGTGGGTTTATGATCAAGATTATCTATGAGAAATATTTGGTTCTTCTCTGAACTCTTTATGTATGATTATAATATCCTTGCAAGTCTCTTCGAATTATTGGTTTGGTTTGGCCTACTAGATCTATAGTTCTTGCAATGGGAGAAGTGCTTGGCTTTGGGTTCAATCTTGCGGTGTCCTTTCCCAATGACAGTAGGGGCAGCAAGGCACGTATTGTATTGTTGCCATCGAGGATAAAAAGATGGGGTTTATATCACTGTGTTTGAGTTTATCCCTCTACATCATGTCATCTTGCTTAAGGTGTTACTCCGTTCTTATGAGCTTAATACACTAGATGCATGCTGGATAGCGGTCGATGTGTGGAGTAATAGTAGTAGATGCAGAATCGTTTCGGTCTACTTGTCTCGGACGTGATGCCTATATATAATGATCATGCCTAGATAGTCTCATAATTATTTGCTTTTCTATCAATTGCTCGACAGTAATTTGTTTACCCGCCATAGAATATCACAATCATGAGAGAAGCCACTAGAGAACACTATGTCCCCCGGGTCTATTCTCAACATATCAATCTAGAATCTACTTTACTTTTCCGCTTTTACTTTCTGTTCTTATAACCAAAAATACCAAAATATCAAACTATCATCTCTATCAGATCTCACTTCCGTAAGTGACCGTAAAGGGATTGACAACCCCTTATCCCGTTGGCTGGGAAGTTCTTATTTGTTTGTGCAGGTGCGAGGGACTTGCGCGTGGTCTCCTACTGGATTGATACCTTGGTTCTCAAAAACTGAGGGAAATACTTACGCTACTGTGCTGCATCTCCCTTTCCTCTTCGAGGGAATACAACGCAAGCTCGACAAGTAGCAAGAAGAATTTCTGGCGCCGTTGCCGGGGAGGCTTATGCAAAAGTCATATACCAAGTACCTATCACAAACCCTTATCCTTCACATTACATTTTTTCCTCTCGTTTTCCTCTCCCCCACTTCACCCTTGTCGTTTTATTTGCCCTTCTTCTGTCGTGTGTTTATCTTTCGCTTGCCCTCATGTCTGAGATGGGGGAAGATTTTATCGAGAAGGGTAGTAATGTTGAGATCAACGTCTATGTTGACCCCTCGGATGAAACTACCACTTTACATATTAAGAAGTTCTGGGTTGGTAGTGGTAATACCATTGGAAAAGGAGTTCTTCAAGACTTCTTTACTTGTGTTGGTGCTTTGCCCACCATGGGTGGCTCTATTATTCACAGAACTAGTAGCCTTGCGAATGTTGTATCTATGCTTATAGTTGAAATTGAAAGGCAATTTATCCATATGCATCCATGTATCCAGAGAATCTTTTTGGAGTTTTCCAATATTGAGCATTCTTCTATTAAGCGTGCAGCTACTATCTTTTTGGCTCATGAATTTGGATTTATCATGAAAGAGGCCAAAGAAATCTTTGCTCATTACGGGGTAGATGCTGGTCGAACTCCCATAGAGGCTATCTTATTTAATCAAGAAGACATAATGAGGTTGCGATCTCCTGATCATGTTGTTTTTAATGAAAACCTTAGAAAAGAGGTTCCTGCCGATGTCTTGATCGATAGAATTTCTGAGTTGAATGATGATTTTTCTATTCAAAATAATGGATTAGGCTTCTCCCTTGAGCGAAGGCTCATGACCTTCTGCCAAAAGAATGCCTATAATGATGAATTGGTTGTTCACTACAAAGGGCCAAAAGAGGAACCTATTCCTCCTGAGCTTGCCACAGAGAAAACTTGCTGCTGAATGTAGGGAATATGAGATGAGTTTTCGCGATATATCGTATCATTATGGCATTCCCTAGATCTATCCATGTATCTTGCCTAGCTAGGGGCGTAAAACGATAGCGCTTGTTGGGAGGCAACCCAATTTTATATTTTTTTTCTTTTTGCTTCTGTTTAGGAATAAATATTGCATCTAGCTTCTGTTTAGATGTGGTTTTGTGTTTTATTTAGTGTTTGTGCCAAGTAGAACCTTTGGGAAGACTTGTGTGAAGTTTATATGATCTTGCTGTGAAAAATAGAAACGTTAGCGCTCGCTAGAATGGTCACAAGATTTTACTGGAGCGTTCTATTTAGTTGATTCTTTTTGCAGATGATTAATACACAAATTCCTCACGTTTACCAATTTAGTTTGATTTTTTGGAGTTCCAGAAGTATGCAAAACCTGCAGATTACTACAGACTATTCTGTTTTTTACAGATTCTGTTTTTCGTGTGTTGTTTGCTTATTTCAATGCATCTATGAGTAGTATTGGGAAGTATGAATCATAGTGATGTTGGAATACAGTAGGTTTAACACCAATATAAACAAAGAATGAATTCATTGCAGTACCTTTGAGTAGTGGTTTGCTTTCTTATACTAACGGAGCTCACGAGATTTTTGTCTAAGTTTTGTGTTGTGAAGTTTTCAAGTTTTGAGTATTGCTTTGATGGACTATGGAACAAAGAGTGGCAAGATCCTAAGCTTGGGAATGCCCAAGGAACCCCCAAGGTAAATTCAAGGACAACCAAGAGCCTAAGCTTGGGGATGCCCCGGGAAGGCATCCCCTCTTTCGTCTCCATCCATCGGTAACTATACTCGGAGCTATATTTTTATTCACCACATGATATGTGTTTTACTTGGAGCGTCTTGTATAATTTGAGTCTTTGCTTGTTAGTTTGCCACAATTATCCTTGCTGGACACACCTATTTGAGAGAGTTAAATATGGCCTAGGAATTGATATAACACTCTATGTGCTTCACTTATATGTTTTGAGTTGAATAGTTTTGCTCTAGTGCTTCACTTATACCTTTTAGAGCACGGTGGTGATAATATTCTGTAGAAATTGTTGAACTCTCATGCTTCGCTTATATCCATTTGAGAGTCTATTAATACAGCATGGTAATGTGCTTAGGCTATAAAACTAGTCTCCACATGATAGACATCCAATATCAATGTAGTAAAAAAATTCACACTAAGTGCATTGAATATGATGAGAAGTTGGATGCTTGATAATTGTTTTGAGATATGAGGATAGTGATATTAGAGTCATGCTAGTGGAGTTATTATGGAATTGAGAAATGCTTGTGTTAAGGTTAGTGATTCCCGTAGCATGCACGTATGGTGAACTGCTATGTGACGAAGTTAGAGCATGAGGTATTTGTAAAGTGTCAACCTTTGTGTGGAGGTCGGGGGCGCGCGATGGTTAACTCCTACCAACCTCCCCCCTAGGAGCATGCGTTGATTGCTTTGTTTTGATGACTCGTAGATTTTTGCAATAAGTATATGAGTTCTTTATGACTAATGTTGAGTCCATGGATTATACGCAATCTCACCCTTCCACCATTGCTAGCCTCTCTTGTACCGCGCAACTTTTGCCGGTACCATACACCCACTATATACCCTTCCTCAAAACAGCCACCATATATTCCTCAAAACAGCCACCATACCTACCTATCATGGCATTTCCATAGCCATTCCGAGATATATTGCCATGCAACTTTCCACCGTTCCGTTCATATGACACGCATCATATTGTCATATTGCCATGCATGATCATGTAGTTGACATCGTATTTGTGGCTAGGCCACCATGCATAATTTTTCATACATGTCACTCTTGATTCATTGCACATCCCGGTACACCGCCAGAGGCATTCATATAGAGTCATACTTTGTTCTAGCATCGAGTTGTAATATCGAGTTGTAATTCAATCAAAGTGTGATGCTCGCCATTATTAGAGCATTGTCCCATGTGAGTAAAGGCTAAATCAATAAAGCCCCTCCAAGAAAATAAAAATAAAAAAGGGGAAAGGCCAAAGAAAAAAAGGCCAAAAAGGGACAATTGCTACTATCTTTTTCCACACTTGTGCTTCAAAGTAGCACCATGTTCTTCATGATAGAGAGTCTCAGGTTTAGTCACTTTCATATACAAGTGGGAATTTTAATTATAGGACTTGGCTTGTATATTCCAACGATGGGCTTCCTCAAATGCCCTAGGTCTTCATGAGCAAGCAAGTTGGATGCACACCCACTAGTTTCTTTTGTTGAGCTTTCATACATTTTTAGCTCTAGTGCATCCGTTGCATGGCAATCCCTACTCACTCACATTGATATCTATTGATGGGCATCTCCATAGCCCGTTGATACGCCGAGTCGATGTGAGACTATCTCCCTCATTTTTGTCTTCTCCACAACCACCTCTCTATTCCACCCATAGTGCTATGTCCATGGCTCACGCTCATGTATTGCGTGAAAGTTGAAAGGTTTGAAAGAATAGAGTATGAAAACAAGTGCTTGGCTGAAATCGAGGTTGTGCATGATGTGAATATTTTGTGTGATGAAGAGGGAGCATAGCCAGACTATATGATTTTGTAGGGATAACTTTCTTTAGCCATAGTATTTTGAGAAGACATAATTGCTTTGTTAGTATGCTTGAAGTATTATTATTTCTTATGTCAATATAGACTTTTGTCTTCAATCTTTCAGATCTGAACATTCATTCCACAATTAAGAGAATTACATTGAAAACTATGTTGGTTAGCATTCCACATCAAAAATTCTGTTTTTGTCATTTACCTACTCGAGGACGAGCAGGAATTAAGCTTGGGGATGCTTGATATGTCTCCAATGTATCTATAATTTTTTATTGTTCCATGCTATTATTTATGATGTTTTGGATGTTTAATGGGCTTTGTTATACACTTTTATATTATTTTTGGGACTAACCTACTAACCCAAAGGCCCAGTCCAGATTGTTGTTTTTTTGCCTATTTCAGGGTTTTACAGAAAAGGAATATCAAACGGAGTCCAAACGGAATGAAACCTTCGGGAGAGATATTTTTGGAGAAAAACACGCACGGGAGACTTGAGAACAACGAGAGTAGGGCACACATGGCGCCCACGAGGGTGGGGGTGCGCCCCCCCTATAGGGCGCGCCCCCTACCTCGTGGACCCCAAGTCTAGCCCCCGGTGCCCTCCTTCCTCCTATATATACCTACGTACCCCCAAACTATCAAAACAATAGAGAAAACCCTAGTTCCGCCGCCGCAACCTTATGCTCCCGTGAGACCCCATCTTGGGGCCTGTTCCGAAGCTCCGTCGGAGGGGGGAATCTTCCATGGAGTGCTTCTACATCATCATCATCGCCTCACCATGAGTTGTGAGTAGTTTACCTCAGACCTTTGGGTCCATAGCTAGTATCTAGATGGCTTCTTCTCTCTCTTTGGATCTCAATACAAATTTCTCCTTGGTCTTCGAGGAGATCTATTCGTTAATCTCTTTTTGTGGTGTGTTTGTCGAGATCCGATGAATTGCGGGTTTATGATCAAGATTATCTATGAGAAATATTTGGTTCTTCTCTGAACTCTTTATGTATGACTATAATGTCCTTGCAAGTCTCTTCGAATTATTGGTTTGGTTTGGCCTACTAGATCTATAGTTCTTGCAATAGGAGAAGTGCTTGGCTTTGGGTTCAATCTTGCGGTGTCCTTTCCCAGTGACACTAGGGGTAGCAAGGCACGTATTGTATTGTTGCCATCGAGGATAAAAATATGGGGTTTATATCACTATGTTTGAGTTTATCCCTCTACATCATGTCATCTTGCCTAAGGCGTTACTCCATTCTTATGAGCTTAATACACTAGATGCATGCTGGATAGTGGTCGATGTGTGGAGTAATAGTAGTAGATGTAGAATCGTTTCGGTCTATTTGTCTCGGACGTGATGCCTATATATAATGATCATGCCTAGATAGTCTCATAATTATTCGCTTTTCTATCAATTGCTCGACAGTAATTTGTTTACCCGCCGTAGAATATCGCTATCATGAGAGAAGCCACTAGAGAACACTATGGCCCCCGGGTCTATGCTCAACATATCAATCTACAATCTACTTTACTTTTCCGCTTTTACTTTATGTTCTTATAACCAAAAATACCAAAGATATCAAACTATCATCTCTATCAGATCTCACTTTCGTAAGTGACTGTAAAGGGAGTGACAACCCCTTATCGTGTTGGCTGCGAAGTTCTTATTTGTTTGTGCAGGTGCGAAGGACTCGCGCGTGGTCTCCTACTGGATTGATACGTTGGTTCTTAAAAACTAAGGGAAATACTTACGCTACTGTTCTGCATCTCCCTTTCCTCTTCGAGGGAATACAACGCAAGCTCGAGAAGTAGCATGGCTTCTCTCGAGAAAATAGCATGTGGTGGGTGGACAAATTACTGTTGGGCAATTGATAGAAAAGCAAATAATTATGACGATATCCAAGACAATGATCATGTATATAGGCATCACGTCCAAGATTAGTAGACCGACTCCTGCATGCATCTACTAGTATTACTCCACACATCGACCACTATCCAGCATGCATCTAGTGTATTAAGTTCATGGAAAATGGAGTAATGCAATAAGAACGATAACATGATGTAGACAAGATCTATTCATGTAGGAATAGACCCCGTCTTTTTATCCTAGGTTTTTTACATCTATGCCTCTGGTTCTTAGCTCTACTCATTCATCCCCACACTCTTAACTTTTGCTCAGTTTTCCCGACTCCCTTGCCCGAAAACCCTCAGAAGAGGTCACAACGGACGTCGCCGTCGGGTTAGTGCTTTGATCGTTAACTCTGATGAGTGGGGCCGCGTTGGGCGGTGTAGCTGTTCAACCGTTGGGCCATGGCTTTGTTGGGCCGTCCCTTGGATTAAACGCCTGCGTGCGCCGCCATGACATAAGCCTTCTATGCATGCACCCAACAAGCTTGCATGCATGCGTCGATGCGCGCCGCCACGATGCGCCGACTGAGCCTGCATGCGCTGATGCGTGCCGCCACGATGCACTGATCGAGCCACTTTTGTGCACGCCAGCCGCCACGGATGCAGCGATGGTCGCTGTCGCTGGTTCCTCTCTTCTCACACGCTTGTCTCCTTGATTTAGAGCATCGTTTTTTACGATCAATTGTAGCCTTTTTGATCCACTCGCATTTGCACTCGCTTTGCTACGACAAATCAATTTAACAAATATGCTATGGCTGCATGCACTAGCTAGGTGGCTACATATTTGTGGCTTGTGTAAAAAAGAAGGTTTCGTTGTGGCTGCATGCACTAGGTGGTTACCAACAAAGAGAGCTCTCTAAGAAAACAATGAACAAACATGTAGATAGGGCCAACAAGCCCATAGCACGATCACATAGTTGAAACTAGGAATAACTTCATAATAGAATAGATAGAAAACTTAATAATAGAACTTGATAAAAGGGCCAATAAGCCCATAACATCTCCAACATAGTTCAATTACAACTTAACATAACATAGACTCAAAAAAAATAGATAGAGGGTTTAGAACCCTAGATGCCGCCTTCTCCACCTCACTCCTCCTACGGGCACCCTTCACTGCTCCTTCGGGGCATTTTCGATGGTGTACGGAAGAGGTTCATGCGCGACACGGTGGGAAAGATGTTGGTCTACTCCATGAACATGTTGTGGGTGGTGAAAGCTATGAACGCGCAGCCACACCAAAACACCCGACCAAGGAGGTAGAAGGCGTTGAATGTGTTGGTGAAGTGGCCAAGGAGAGCAACCACCACCCCGTTTTGGATGACCTCCTCGACACGGAACATTCTTGGAGATCCCTCGGGAGGTGGTGGTAGCCGGACGCGAGGAAGAACTTGGTGAAGTTCCTTGCGGTCCTCCACCTTGATATCGCCCACACACGTAGTGTGCGCTCAACGTACACCCCAGGAGGGTAGAGCCTCTCCGGCACGATGGGTGGTGGTAGGTTGGTCTAGTGTATTGCATGGCTGAGGATGTGCTAGAAGAAGGAGAAGTGGTCGAAGAGCAAGAAGGGCAGATGGCAGAGAGGATGGGAGATGGATGGGGGATGGCAGAGGCAGAGGGTGTCTTAAATAGCCGTAGTGCTATGTGTTACTTGGCCGTGGCAATAACGGGGTCAAACGTGAAGTAGCCCATTTTCAAACCCACCACGGCATAGGAGTATAAACGCGTGGGAAACGGTGGTTTGAAAAAGAAGAAGAAAAAGAAGCTAATTGCACGCATGGGAATCCGTGGTCATATATATTATATGAAAAAACGAGACAATTTTTGAATAGTTTGTAGCCATTTTGCATGATAAAAATAAATTTGGCCCTTAAAAATTTGGTCATTTTGCTACGCGATCTCAATTGATTTCAAACGATGCAAAAATACAGAGCCAACACGTTCATAAAAAACAGAGCAAACGATGCAAAAAAACAACGCAATTCGACGGCCCAACTAGAGCTTGGTTTCCTTTTGGGCCCAATAACAACGTTTTTTTCGCGGAGTCAGTGCTGGGCGAGCAGCCAAGCACAACCAATAGGATCACCTCTCGCGGGTCGCCCCACGATCCAACGATGCGGAGCCGTCCTTGTGATCCAACGGCGCGGAGCCTGCACGCAGCTAGCCCACCTAATTCCTTCTAGAAGACGATATCTGAGGGTTGTCGCTTGGCGTGAGGGTATGATCGGACGGCTGACGTTGGGAGCTAGGGTTAGCGAAACCCTGCGGAGTTTAGAGGGGTTTTGAGCTGGTCAACGGGGTTTCGAAGGCTTTGACTGAGCATAACTAATTTTAAAAAAATAAAAAATATGAAACATTCATCGTTCGTTGTTTTATAAGACAAACTAACGAGGAAAAATACTAAACTTGTTCTATGGTATTTTCATCAAAAAACCTAGCTGGCAAATGAGCACCATTAATTTTAGAAAAATCAAAAAAAAAAATATAACCTGCGCACAATGTTGTCTTATGTGACATGTTACCAACCAAAAATCATAAACTTGGTCTACGGTCATTTTCATGAGAAAACCTTCACACATATGAGCTATCATGTACATGATTTCATAGAGTTCAAGGAGAGGAGGTAGGGTTACCTTCTGTTTTTATTTTATTTTTAAATCAAAAAAATCACCAAAGCTTTATTTCAAAGTGAATAAGAAGGATCTGAAGTTAGTTTTCCATTTTCATATTTCAAATGTGTTTTTAATAGTTTTTATATTAAAGCATATGTTTTCAAAAGAAAATGTAAAAATATGAAGACTAATTCAAAAAATAGTGAGACTTCGAATCTACACTATGGAAATTGAATATGTGTTAATACAAAAACATTTGGCTCATTTAGAGTAGATCCAAAAAAATTGATTACAAATGGGCTGTTTACCCTAGCGTGGGAGCTCATTTGGAGCACATTTCTCAAATTCAAATTTATTTGACCTCCTCTAAATCACTTCAAATTTTACACACATGATCTCCTACACAAACATAGATAGTTTGCCAAGGTTTTACTTGTTTTTGCACTTTCTTGAATTTATACTGTCCAGGTTTGCCAAGGTTTACATGATCTCATTTGGAGCATACATTTGATTTCCTACACAACACGTGTGATCATTGCAACACCTAAAATCATAGTTCACAATATCTAAACATAACTAACCATAGATAGATAGCAACCAAATTACTAGCATCAACATAGCCAACCATAACCAAATTCATGAAAACTAAATTCAGTTCACAAACCATAACCAATGAGATTCAGTTCAACAAACCAAAAGTAACCCAACAGATAAACTTAAAGATTCAGTTCACAGCATCACATCATCGATCACATCACGCCGGAGCCAGGGCCTTCGCGAGGGTGGCATGCTGCCCCCTGATCTTGTAGTCCTCCCCGCAAATTGCTACATCCTCCGCATGAGACAGAAGGTGATCAGACCGGCCATCCCTTGGCTTTGTCTTGGTGGTGAAGTAGGGTCAGTGCCACTTCTTGGTCTTGCGGTTGTAGAAGGAAGCAACTTCCTTGGCCTTGATCTTCACCACCTCCTTGGATGTGAAGGATGCGACGTTGCCCTTGTACACTTCTTCTCCAGAATCATACTGCACACATGAATGAGTTACATTAATACATTATAGATTCATGGATACACTATGTCAAAGGAACTAAATGAACAATCTAAATTTCAAGTAGGCTTACCTCATATTCTTCATCATCACTTTCCTCTGGATCATACGGGTCGTACAGTGCCGGCTTCCTATTTCTACCCCCCAACCATCATCCTCCTGAACATACAATCACATCCATCACTAGTAAATACGGAAGCCAATTGAAAGTTTAGATATGCACACATGACACATTGATCATAGGGCTAATGTACTCCCAATCTAAGGCAACGAATCTGAGTAGCATTAAAAACCCCAATCTGTGAGCACTAAAAACAAATCTAATCAGCATGCATCTGTTCGCAACATCTAGCATTTTTGTAACGAATTTATCCAAAACTAAAAACAAATCTAAAAACCCCAATCATTGCAGCACCTAAAATCATAGTTCACAACATCTAGCATTTTTGCAACGAAATTATCCAACAAACCATAGTCCAAAAACCCCCATCCCTCCAACCCATACAAAAAAGCCCGGCCCATCCGTCAAACAACTACTCTAACCATCTGAACTACCATATGAATCACAATCTAACCAATGCAACTAGGGAGCAACTAACTCTACAAGCTAAGCAAGTGCAAATACCTGCTGCTCCCGGGCACGCGACGCATCGGGGGTATCAGGATGGACTGCGCCGCTCGACGCCATCACCTTCTGGAGCGATGAGGCGAAGCTCGCCACATCCACAGCGGTTGCGAGTTTCCCCACACCGCCGTGGACGCTGCCGACATTCGCAGTCACCATGCCCTGACCCTGCAGCTCCACCACATCTCCGACCACTGCGCTTGCGTCGCCACGAGCGTCGGCCATCTGACAGATGGAGGCGATGAAGGTGAGGAAGAGGATTCGATGAAGGAGAGCGAGACGGTGCGGTGGAGGCACTGGAGGAGAGCGAGACGACGCCGGTGGGGGAGTGGAAGACGATGCAACAGGGAGGGGATTTGGGAAAATGGTAGGGGTGATGGAGGTGGTTGCCCCTCTTTATATGATGGGACATGTCTGGCATGTACATGGACACGTGCTACCCCACGACCGTGCATGACCACGGTCATGCATGCGCCCATGTATACGCGGCCCCACTTGTCAGAGTTAACGATCAAAGGCATTGACCCGACGGCAATGTCCGTTATAACCTGTTCTGAGGGTTTCGGGCAAGGGAGTGGGGAAAAGTGAGCAAAAGTTAACAGAGTGGGGAAGAATGAGTAGAGCTAAGGAACCAGGGGCACAGAAATAAAAATCCCATTTATCCTTTATAGCAACGATACGTGCGTGCCTTGTGATACGTCTCCAATGTATCTATAATTTTTGATTGTTCCGTGCTATTATATTATCTATCTTGGATGTTTTATATGCATTCATATGCTATTTTATATGATTTTGGGACTAACCTATTAACCCAGAGCCCAGTGCCAGTTTCTGTTTTTTCCTTGTTTTTGAGTTTCGCACAAAAGGAATATCAACCGGAGTCCGAACGGAACGAAACTTTACGAAGATTTTTCTTGGACCAGAAGACACCAGAAGGACTTAGAGTACACGCCAGGGGAGCCTCGAGGCGGCCACAAGGGTGGAGGGCACGCCCTGGGGGGTAGGGCGCGCCCCCTACCTAGTGCCCCCCCAAGACCCCCCTAACCTACTTCTTTCGCCTATAAATTCCAAAATATTCTAGAAACATCAGAACATCCATCAAAACCACTTTTCCGCCGCCGTAACCTTTTGTTCTCGCGAGATCCCATCTGGAGGCCTTTTTTGGCACTCTGCCGGAGGGGGAATCAACCACAGACGGCATCTACATCAACCCTATTACCCTTCCGATGAAGTGTGAGTAGTTTACCACAGACCTACTGGTCCATAGCTATTAGCTAGATGGCTTATTCTCTCTCTTTGATCCACAATACCATGTTCTCCTCGATGTTCTTGGAGATCTATCTGATGTAATCTTCTTTTGTAGCGTGTTTGTCAAGATCCGATGAATTGTGGGTTTATGACCAGATTATCTATGAATAATATTTGAGTTTCTTCTGAATTCTTATATGCATGATTTAATATCTTAGAATTTCTCTTCGAACTATCGGTTTGGTTTGGGCAACTAGATTGGTTTTTCTTGCAACGGGAGAAGTGCTTTGCTTTGGGTTCAATCTTGCGGTGCTCAATCCCAGTGACAAAAAGGGACATGACACGTATTGTATTGTTGCCATCGAGGATAACATGATGGGGGTTTTCATCAAATTGCTTGAGTTAATTCCGCTACATCATGTCATCTTGCTTAATGTGCTACTCTGTTCTTATGAACTTAATACTCTAGATGCGGAATCATTTCGGTTGATGTGTGGAGTAATAGTAGTAGATGCAGGCAGGAGTCGGTCTACTTGATACGGACGTGATGCCTATATTCATGATCATTGCCATAGATGTCCTCATAATTATTTGCTCTTCAATCAATTGCTTGACAATAATTTGTTCACCCACCTTAATATTTGCTATCATGAGAGAAGCCTCTAGTGAAACCTATGCCCCCCGGGTCTATTTTCCATCTTATAAGTTTCTGATCTACTATTTTTCAATCTTTTACTTTTCAATCTATAAACTAAAAACCCAAAAATACTTACTTTACTACTTCCTCCGTCCCAAAATATAAGAACGTTTTTAACACTAGTGTAGTGTTAAAAACGTTCTTATATTTTGGGACACGGGGAATAGTTCATCTATCTCTATCAGATGTTACTTTTGCAAATAACCTTGAATGGATTGACAACCCCTTTACATCGTTGGGTGCAAGTTGTTTGACTGTTTGTGCAGCGATTTGGGCGTAATCTCCTACTGGATTGATACCTTGGTGATACGTCTCCAACGTGTCTATAATTTAGGATTGTTCCATGCTATTATATTATTTGCTTTGGATGTTTAATGGGCTTTATTATACACTTTTATATTATTTTTGGGACTAACCTACTAACCCAAGGCCCAGTGCAAATTGATGTTTTTGCCTATTTCAGTGTTTCGCAAAAAAGGAATATCAAACGGAGTCCAAATGGAATGAAACCTTCGGGAGGATAGTTTTTGAAACAAATACAACACAGAAGACTTGGAATACATGCCAGCAAAGCCACGGGGTGGCCACGAGGCAAGGGGCGCTCCCAGAGGAGTAGGCGCGCCCCCCACCCTCGTGGGCCCGCCGTAGCTCCACTAACATGCCTCTTCCGCATATATATATAAATCCATGTACCCTGAAAACATCGGAGAGCACCATGAAACCCTAATACCACCACCGCAACCTTTTGTATCCATGAGATCCCATCTTGGGGCCTGTTCCAGAGCTCCATCGGAGGGGGAATCGATCACGGAGGGCTTCTACATCAACACCATAGCCTCTCCGATGAGTTGTGAGCAGTTTACCACATTCCTTCGGGTCCATAGTTATTAGCTAAATGGCTTCTTCTCTCTCTTTGGATCTCAATACAAAGTTCTCCTCGATCTTCTTGGAGATCTATTCGATGTAATTCTTTTTGCGGTGTGTTTGTCGAGATCCGATGAATTGTAGGTTTATAATAAAGATTATCTATGAACAATATTTGATTCTTCTCTGAAATCTTTTATGCATGATTTAAATATCTTTGCAAGTCTCTTCGAATTATCAGTTTGGTTTGGCCTACTAGATTGATCTTTCTTGCAATGGGAGAAGTGCTTAGCTTTGGGTTCAGTCTTGCGGTGTCCTTTCCTAGTGACAGTAGGGGCAGCAAGGCACGTATTTTATTGTTGCCAATGAGGATAAAAAGATGGGTTTTATATCATATTGCATGAGTTTATCCCTCTACATCATGTCATCTTGCTTAAAGCGTTACTCTATTCTTATGAACTTAATACTCTAGATGCATGCTAGATAGCAGTCGATGTGTGGAGTAATAGTAGTAGATACGGAATCCTTTCGGTCTACTTGTCACGGACGTGGTGCCTATATACAATGATCATGCCTAGATATTCTCATAACCATGCGCTTTGTATCAATTGCTCGGAAGTAATTTGTTCACCCACCGTAGAAATTTGCTATCTTGAGAGAAGCCACTAGTGAAACCTACGGCCCCCGGGTCTATCTTCCATCAACTATTTATCTTTACTTTACTTTTATTTTGCAATCTTTACTTTCAATCGATATACCAAAAACACAAAAAAATATTTATCTTATTATCTCTATCAGATCTCACTTTTGCAAGTGGCCGAGAAGGGATTCACAACCCCTTTAACGCGTTGGTTGCAAGGTTCTTATTTGTTTGTGTAGGTACGAGGGACTTGCGCGTAGTCTCCTACTGGAATGATACCTTGATTCTCAAAAACCGAGGAAAATACTTACGCTACTGTGCTGCATCACCCTTTCCTCTTCAAAGGAAAAACAACGCAAGCTCAAGAGGTAGCAAGAAGAATTTCTGGCGTCGTTGCCAGGGAGATCTACGCAGAAGTCATATACCAAGTACCCATCACAAACTCTTATCCCTCGCATTACATTATTTGCCATTTGTCTCTCGTTTTCCTCTCCCCAACTTCACATTTGCCGTTTTATTTGCCCTTTTTCCATTCACCTTTTTGTTTGCTTGTGTTGCTATGTGCCCTCTATTAGATTGCATATTCACTTGCTAAATTATGGATCCTCATCCACTTGCTAATCTTTTTAAGAGATCCAATTTTGATGAACCAATTTCTAGTGAGCTGCGTGCACTAGATTATCTTTATGAGGGTTTGCTTGAAATTTGTGATTCCAAAAAATGTGATGAAGTGTTGAAAGAAGAAGATTATAAAGTGATTCACGATAGCTCCTTGAATGAAAAGCATGATTGCAATGATGTTATTACAAATTAAATTGATGTCAATTGTGCTAATGATATGCAAAACCCTAAGCTTGCGGGTGCTTATTTTGCTATGCCCACTACTTGTTGCAATGATCATGATTGGGGTGATGCTTCTTACGATCTTGAAAATTTACTTAAGCCCCATGATGAATATGAGATTGATAATAATGTTTGCAATAATACTGAAAGTGGGTTTGGAAGAGTGTCAACTATAGATCCGACGTATTTGGAGAGTGCTAAATCTTATGAAACTTTTGATAAAAGTGGGTTTGGTGAGGTCATGACTTTAGTTAATGTTGATCCCACTATTTTGGAAGAGTGTCAACTTAGTATGCATGTGGATCGTGTTGAGAATATGTTATGTGATAACTATACTGTTGAATTTTCTTATGATCCTACATGCAATTATTATGAGAGAGGAAAATATGGTTGTAGAAATCTTCATGTTACTAAATTACCTCTCTTCATGTTGAGATTGATCTTGTTTCTTTCTTCTTCCTTGCATATGTTAGATCTTGCTTGTCTTGCTAATTTGTTTTCCTATAAAATGGCTTTGCATCGGAAGTATGTTAGACTTAGATGTGATTTGCACATGCTATTTGATGCTCTTTTTGTGCTTCAAGTCTTGTCTTTCATGTGAGCGTCATTGAATTCTCAAGCCTATCTTAATGGCTATAAAGAAAGAGCTTGTTGGGAGGCAACCCAATTTTATATTCTTTGCTTTTACTTATGTTTAGTAATAAATAATTCATCTAGCTTCTGGTTAGATGTGGTTTTGTGTTTTAATTAGTGTTTCTACCAAGTAGAACCTTTGGGAAGACTTGGGTGAAGTTTTTGCGATCGTGCTGTAAAAAATAGAAAATTTTGCGCTCACGAGATTTGCTGCCAGTTTTTTTACTAGAGAGTGTTTTTAAGTTGATTCTTTTTGCAGATGATTAATAGACAAATTCCTCATGTCCACCAATTTATTTCAAAAAAAAAAGAGTTACAGAAGTATTCGAAAGTTACAGATTGCTACAGACTGTTCTGCTTTTGACAGATTATGTTTTTCGTGTGTTGTTTGCTTATTTTGATGAATCTATGAGTAGTATCGAGGGGTATGAATCATAGAGAAGTTGGAATACAGTAGGTTTGACACCAATATAAATAAAGAATGAGTTCAATAAAGTACCTTAAAGTGGTGGTTTGTTTTCTTATACTAACGGAGCTCACGAGATTTTTTTGCTAAGTTTTGTGTTGTGAAGTTTTCAAGTTTTTTGGTAAGGATTTGATATACTACGGAACAAAGAGTGGCAAGAGCCTAAGCTTGGGGATTCCCAAGGCACCCCAAGGTAAAATTCAAGGACAAGCAAAAGCCTACGCTTGGGGATGCCCCGGGAAGGCATCCCCTCTTTCGTCTTCGTCTACCGGTAACTTTACTTGAGACTATATTTTTATTCACCACATGATATGTGTTTTGCTTGGAGCGTCATGTATGATTTGAGTCTTTGCTTTTTAGTTTACCACAATCATCCTTGCTGTACACACCTTTTGAGAGAGATACACATGAATCGGAATTTATTAGAATACTCTATGTGCTTCACTTATATCTTTTGAGCTAGATAGTTTTGCTCCAGTTCTTCACTTATATCTTTTTAGAGCACGATGGTGGTTTTATTTTAAAGAAATTATTGATCTCCCATGCTTCAATTATATAATTTTGGGAGTCTTTTAGAACAACATGGTAATTTGCTTTGGTTATAAAATTAGTCCTAATATGATAGGCATCCAATATGGGTATAATAAAAACTTTCATATAAAGTGCACTGAATATTATGAGAAGTTTGATACTTGATGATTGTTTTGAGATATGAGGATGGTGATATTAGAGTCATGCTAGTAGAGTAGTTGTGAATTTTAGAAATACTTGTGTTCAGGTTTTCAAGTCCCGTAGCATGCACGTATGGTAACCGTTGTGTGATAAATTTGAAGCATGAGGTATTTCATTGATTGTCATCCTTTGTGTGGAGGTCGGGATCGCGCGATGGTTAAATACTACCAACCCTTACCCATAGGAGCATGCCTGTAGTAATTTTTTGATGACTTGTAGATTTTAAGTATGTGAGTTCTTTATGACTAATGTTGAGTCCATGGATTATACGCACTCTAACCCTTCCACATTGCTAGCCTCTCTTGTACCGCGCAACTTTCGCCGGTACCATACACCCACCATATACCTTCCTCAAAACAACCGCCATACCTACCTATTATGGCATTTCCATAGCCATTCCGAGATATATTGCCATGCAACTTTTCACCGTTCCGTTTACTATGACACATTCCATCATTGTCATATTGCCATGCATGATCATGTACTAGACATCGTATTTGTGGCAAGGCCACCATGCATAATTTTTCATACATCTCACTCTTGAATCATTGCACATCCCGGTACACCGCCGGAGGCATTCATATAGAGTCATATTTTGTTCTAGTATCGAGTTATAATCTATGAGTTTTAAATAAATAGAAGTGTGATGATCATCATTATTAGAGCATTGTCCCAAATAAATAAAAATATAATAAAAAAGAAGGAAAGGCCAAAGAAAAAAGAAAGGCCCAAAAAGGGGAAAAAGAGAAAAAAGGAAAGAAAAAAGAGACAATGCTACTATCTTTTTCCACACTTGTACTTCAAAGTAGCACTATGATCTTCATGATAGAGAGTCTCTTGTTTTGTCACTTTCATATACTAGTGGGAATTTTCATTATATAACTTGGCTTGTATATTCCAACGATGGGATTCCTCAAATGCCCTAGGTCTTCATGAGCAAGCAAGTTGGATGCACACCCACTAGTTTCTTTTGTTGAGCTTTCATACATTTTTAGCTCTAGTGCATCCGTTGCATGGCAATCCCTACTCACTCACATTGATATCTATTGATGGGCATCTCCATAGCCCGTTGATACGCCGAGTCGATGTGAGACTATCTCCCTCCTTTTTGTCCTCTCCACAACCACCTCTCTATTCCACCCATAGTGCTATGTCCATGGCTCACGCTCATGTATTGCGCGAAAGTCGAAAGGTTTGAAAGAATAGAGTATGAAACAACTTCTTGGCTGAAACCGGGGTTGTGCATGATTTGAGTATTTTGTGTGACGAAGATGGAACATAGCCAAACTATATGATTTTGTAGGGATGAACTTTCTTTGGCCATGTAATTTTGTGAAGACATAATTACTTTGTTAGTATGCTTGGAGTATTATTATTCTTATGTCAATATTAAACTTTTGTGTTGAGTCTTTCAGATCTGAACATTCCTGCCACAATAAAGAAAATTACATTGAGAATTATGTTGGGTAGCATTCCACATCAAAAAATTTGCTTTTATCATTTACCTACTCGAGGACGAGCAGGAATTAAGCTTGGGGATGCTTCATACGTCTCCAACATATCTATAATTTTTTATTATTCCATGCTATTATATTATTTGTTTTGGATGTTTAATGGGCTTTATTATACACTTTATATTATTTTTGGGACTAACCTACTAACCCAAGGCTGTGTGCAAATTGTTGTTTTTTTCCTATTTCAGTGTTTCGCAGAAAAGGAATATCAAAGGGAGTCCAAATGGAATGAAACCTTCGGGAGGATCGTTTTTGGAACAAATACAACACAGAAGACTTAGAGTACACGCCAGGGAAGCCACGGGGTGGCCAGGAGGCAGGGGGCGCGCCCAGGGGGGTAGGCGCGCCCCCACCCTCATGGGCCCCCTGTAGCTCCACCGACATGCCTCTTCCTCCTATATATATCCATGTACCCTGAAAACATCGGAGAGCACCACGAAACCCTAATTCCACCGCCGCAACCTTCTATACCTGTGAGATCCCATCTTGGGGCCTATTCCGGAGCTCCACCGGAAGGGGAATCGATCACGGAGGGCTTCTACATCAACACCATAGGCTCTCCAATGAGTTGTGAGTAGTTTACCAGAGACCTTCGGGTCCATAGTTATTAGCTAGATGGCTTCTTCTCTCTCTTTGGATCTCAATACAAAGTTCTCCTCGATCTTATTGGAGATATATTCGATGTAATTATTTTTGCGGTGTGTTTGTCGAGATCCAATGAATTGTGGGTTTATGATCAAGATTATCTATGAAAAATATTTGATTCTTCTCTGAAATCTTTTATGCATGATTTAAATATCTTTGAAAGTCTCTTCGAATTATCAGTTTGGTTTTGCCTACTAGATTGATTTTTCTTGCAATGGGAGAAGTGCTTAGCTTTGGGTTCAATCTTGCGGTGTCCTTTCCCTATGACAGCAGGGGCAGCAAGGCACGTATTCTATTGTTGCCATCGAGGATAAAAAGATGGGGTTTATATCATATTGCATGAGTTTATCCCTCTACATCATGTCATCTTGCTTAAACCATTACTCTGTTCTTATGAACTTAATACTCTAGATGCATGCTGGATAGCGGTCGATGTGTGGAGTAATAGTAGTAGATGCAGAATCATTTTGGTCTATTTGTCACGGACGTGATGCCTATATACAACGATCATGCCTAGATATTCTCATAACTATGCGCTTTTCTATCAATTGCTCGACAGTAATTTGTTCACCCACCGTAGGAATTTGCTATCTTGAGAGAAGCCATTAGTGAAACATATGGCCCCCGGGTCTATCTTCCATCATATAAATCTTCCATCAACTATTTATCTTTACTTTACTTTTATTTTGCAATCTTTACTTTCAATCTATATACCAAAAATACCAAAAATATTTATCTTATTATCTCTTTCAGATCTCACTTTTGCAAGTGGCCCAGAAGGGATTGACAACCCCTTTATCGCGTTGGTTGCAAGGTTCTTATTTGTTTGTGTAGGTACGAGGGACTCGCGCGTAGTCTCCTACTGGATTGATACCATGGTTCTCAAAAACTGAGAGAAATACTTACGCTACTGTGCTGCATCACCCTTTCCTCTACAAAGGAAAAACAACGCAAGCTCAAGAGGTAGCAAGAAGAATTTATGGCGCCGTTGCCGGGGAGATCTACGCAAAATTCATATACCAAGTACCCATCACAAACCCTTATCCCTCGCATTACATTATTTGCCATTTGCCTCTCGTTTTCCTCTCCCCAACTTCACCTTTTCCGTTTTATTCGCCCTTTTTCCGTTTGCCTTTTTGTTTGCTTGTGTTGCTATGTGCCCTCTATTAGATTGCATCTTCACTTGCTAAATTATGGATCCTCATCCACTTGCTAATCTTTTTAAGAGATCCAATTTTAATGAACCAATTTCTAGTGAGCTACGTGCACTAGATTATCTTTATGAGGTTTTGCTTGTAATTCATGAGTCCAAAAATTGTGATGAAGTGTTGAAAGAAGAAGATTATAAAGTGATTCACGATAGCTCCTTGAATGAAAAGCATGATTGCAATGATGTTATTATAAATTAAATTAATGTCAATTGTGCTAATGATATGCAAACCCCTAAGCTTGGGGATGCTTATTTTGCTATGCCCACTACTTGTTGCAATGCTCATGATTGGGGTGATGCTTCTTACGATCTTGAAAATTTATTTAAGCCCCATGATGAATATGAGATTGATAATAATGTTTGCAATAATATTGAAAGTGGGTTTGGAAGAGTGTCAACTTTAGATCCCACATATTTTAAGAATGTTCAATCTTATGAAACTTTTGATAAAGGTGGGTTTGGAGAGGTCATGACTTTAGTTAATGTTGTTCCCACTATTTTGGAAGAGTGTCAACTTCGTATGCATGTGGATCGTGTTGAGAATATGTTATGTGATAGCTATACTGTTGAATTTTCTTATGATCCTACATGCAATTATTATGAGAGAGGAAAATATGGTTGTAAAAATCTTCATGTTACTAAATTACCTCTCTTCATGTTGAGATTGATCTTGTTTCTTTCTTCTTCCTTGCATATGTTAGATCTTGCTTGTCTTGCTAATTTGTTTTCCTATAAAATGCCTATGAATAGGAAGTATGTTAGACTTAGATGTGATTTTCACATGCTATTTGATGCAGTGGTTGGGGCTAGGGTTCCCCCAACCACTGCAACCATTCTCCCATAACATGCACCACCACATCAGAGGAGCGGCGGGCAAAGCCCGCGCCGGCTACCAGGATGGTGGCATCGCAGCGCCTCGTCAGCCTTCGCCCCCTGCCAACCGCTGAGCCCTCTGCCGGCGTGCCCTATGCCAGCACTTCCTAGTCGGCCGCCTACACCCTTGCCTCTGCCCTGCCCACCCTGCCACTTGCCGCTGCTAGCTCCTGCCGTCGATGGGGTGAGTCCGCCTACGCCGTCTCCATGTCAGATCAATCCCGATGAGGTCTGTCCTGTCCCCGGCTTCTTCTGTGCTGCCAGCACTGGACCCGGGATTAGGGTTGGTGTGCTCCTTTTTTGGTATCAGGCTATCCTTGCGGCGTGGCAATGCCGCTCTTTTCCTCTAAGTCGCGGCCATGGCTTCCAAAGTGGTGTCTTTTTAGTGTGTTTCCGGTGGTGCCTCCCTAGAACCGATCACCCCTTGCGGCGTGCATGCTGGCGATCTGCAAGCGTCCATGCCCTTGTGTTGGAAGCCTTAGTGGTGTAGCTCCAGACCCGGCGGGCCTCGAACTACGTTTCTCGATGTTTTTTAATTGCTAGCGCCTCTTCCTACATGACATCGGCCCCGGCGCTCTATTGCCGCGTTTCCTCTAGCCTCTATGGCTTACGGGTGTCATGATGGCCTCAGCTCCGGTGGCCCGAATCTGCGTCCTCCAGTTCCTAGCTTGTCAGCATTGATGGTCGTCGTTGAGTTCCCTACATCATCCCATTCGGCCTTGCTAACCCCCAACCCGACCACGTCACTGCCCCACCCCTCATCATGTCCAAGGTCCGCGTGTTGGATCCCCCTTGGTGGTGGCGGTTCTTCGTCCTACGTGTGATTATAACTCTTGATTCCAATATAGTTGCATTGGGATTGCTCAGACATAGGCCAGGGAGAAATTCCTACTTAGCTTGCCGGTGCCAGCAACGGCGACACTGGCGAGTGACGTCCCTCCCGGTGGTGTTGTCATAGCCTCCCTCCCCGCCCATCTTCGAGCACCAGGGGAAACCCTAGGTCCGATTCTTTGGATCGGACGACGATGGCGTCACGACGTTGTTTTCCTTCATGAAGGTATCGTCTTAGCGTGCTTGTGGCGTCCTCGGTGCTAGACTTATGGTTGTCTCACTTAACGTTGGTTTGGACTGCATTTCTAGTATGTGGGCTTAGTTGTGTCGTTTGCTTGTTCGGGCAAAGCACCCCTTGTCTCTCTTCTTTTTACTATTTTCGGCACCGTGTTCACGCCTTGCATTCCTGCATATGTTGTACCCCACTTGTACTTATTCTCTATTATTATATGAATGAAAGATACGCAAGCTTTGCATATTCGCGAAATAACATGTTTTGTAAATAATTTGTACATATTTTCTAAAAAACAGTTATTTCTTCAAAAAGACAACATGAACATTAATAAAATGATCTTCTAGAAGTTTGACAACATGTTTTAAAATTTTGAGATCAATTTTAAAAACGTATGATTTTTCCTATAAAATTAGAATATTTGTAGAATGTGCACATTATTTTAAGATGCCATTAAAAATATTAACGTCTTCCAAACTATAATTATTTTAATTTTTAGGAATATTTATTAAATTCGAACATTAAACAAATATTATTTAAAATAAATATATGGAATACCCAAAAAATTATAAAAATAATAAGGTAAAGAAAGAGCATCTACAAGGTTAGGGGCCGGTCCAAATTATTTTCTCGCTCCACTATGTTTTCTAGCCCGCACCACCCCCTTCGCGCCTTCTGGGCCGGTCTATATGGGGTACCAGTTCCCCAGCTTTTCTATTTTTATCTTTTATGTTTTCGCTTTATTTTTTTTTCTTTTTATTCTTTGATTTTTCTATTTTACAAAATATTTTCCATTTTCTATTCTTTCTTTCCTTGTTTAGGTTTTTTATTTTCTCTTTTTCGTTTTTCTGTAATGTTGTTTTTAAAAACAAATCTCCTTTTTCTTTATTTTTTTCTGCCATGTTTGAAGTTTTCGAACAATGTTTCCCAAATTGTGAATATTTTTAGAAATTGTGAATATTTTTAATATTTCCGAACAGTTTTTTAGAAAAATCCTGAACATTTTGTTTTAATTGGATGAACAGTTTTACAATTTCGTGACATTTTGTTTTGATTTGATGAACATAGTTTACAATTTCGTGAACATTTTTGGAAAAAGTGAACATATTTTCCAAATCATGGGCATTTTTTGAAATCTTGGACGATTGTTTTGAAATCGAGATCATTTTTAAAATTCATGAAAATTGTTTACTAATTCGTGATCATTTCTTAAAATTATGAACATTGTTAAAATTCACGAACATTTGTTGAAATTATGTACATTTTCTGGAAAATTTGAACATTATTTGAATTTTGTGAACATTTGTTTACATTTCAGAACATCTTTCGAAATTCTCAAATATTTTTTGAATATGTTGAACATTTCGCACGAAATTCGTGAACATTTTTTTTAAATTATAGAAAAATGAAAGACGAACAATAATTTTGAAACTGCGAACATATTTTGAATCTGCATGCATTTATCATTTCCTGATTTTTTTTGAAATAGTCGGTTTTTTTGAATTCACGAACATGTCGATAATTGGCAAAAAAATCTGAAATTCCGAATTATTTAAAAAAATTAAAAACTGAAAACGGAGAAAAAAAACACGGGGCTCCCCGCCCCGCACATGGGCCGGCCCATGAGTGGGAGCGGGGAGGGTGCGCGCTCACGTGGCTGCCGGCGCGATGGCGCCATATAGGAGGGCCCTGCAAAGAGCATCAAACAGGAAAATCTTTGTTCGAAGTTGAGTTTTTACTTTCTTTGTGCGTGGATTTCGGCCTATAAAACAATCTCGTATGTTTTCTTCCTTATTACTATTTCATAGCTATGAAAACGAAAAGCAGTTTCAAGCCCAGTCAATTATAATAATTATAGGTGTTAGAGTTAGAAAAATAGATATATTTCTCAAGTAACACAAAAGTAAAATTCTAATCAAAACTGCAATCAGAATTTAATAAACATCAATCGAAACTTAAATCACATTCATCTAGTTCGTTCATCTAACTGCAATCAAAATTTAGTAAACAACAACCGAAACTTCAGATACCACGTATTGGCCAATTCATCAGATTTTTTTTCTTCGAATACGCACGGCGTGCGGATCATATTATCTTTATCTTTACCTAATAATAAAGAAAGTTCGGTTTCAGCCCGTACGTCGTCGCGGGCGGTTTTGCATAAAAGTCCTTGTTCTTTTTCAAAATTGAACCCGCAATCCCTATTTAAGTGAATCAAGGAAACGCTTTAGTTTTACAAAAAGGACCTTGCATGTTTTAGTATTCAACCCGCGGTCCCCTCAACAAAGTTTCTGCCTACACATCCAGCCATCACGCACGCACGCACGCAAACTCTGTCGTTAACCCAACGTGATTGGAAGGCAACGAAGTGGCCAAATCCACACATATTCGAATGATGCTGAAATTACGACAACATCAAGGGCGCAGGCACTGGAGCGTTGGAGACGGGGAAGGGTGCGCGATGCTGTCCCGGTTCTTGACCGCAGGCGAGATGGGGACAGGATCCAGCCGCGGCAGTCCGGATCTGATGGTCTGGAACGGTGTGTCAGCGACTTAGCTTCACATTCAGTACTGATGCGGACCTGCAGTTGTGGAAAAGAGATTGGAGTGATGCCCTCTATAGGCAACGGAGACGAAGAAACTTGAGCGGGTCAGCAGGACATAAATCTTCGATTTCACAGCGAATAAGGCAACGGGAATCTGAAGGGAGTTCTCGATGAAATCGAGGGCAATCCTGTGGAAATAATCTATTTGCAGAAGGACTCATTCAAGGGTGTAAAGGAAGCCATGCAATTGAGACTAAATCTTGCGACCAAAAACAGAGTGTAGACCACCTTGCTCGAAATCTGACCGAAAGCAATTAGCTAATTACCAGAGGAAGAACTTGTAGATGTCAAGAAGGAATTGGTGGAGTCGAAGGTGGCTGAAGAATTCAGGAAAGACCTGCAAGCTGAAGAAATCGCCTCCATTGGGAGAACCGAGGAAGACCCACAAGAACAGAGGAGCAAGGACATGCAGGCTGAAGAAGATGCGCAACCAGACGGAGGCTGAACAGAGGACCACCAAGAGGATGTGCAGCAGCCTGCGTGACAGCCGCAGGAAAAGTCGGAGCTCGAGGATGTGGACGGGAGGGAGAATCCCCTGATGTCAACGTCCATCGCGCGGCGCATGCATACGCGGACCTCTTCGGAGAACCTGGCCGAAGACGCCGGCGCGGGGTCGCCCTCCAAGAGGAAGGAGTACAAGAGGACTCTAGCGTGCAAGCTGTATGAGGAGCGGCTCCATCTCAAGGTCTGTCGCGACCGCGCCATGGCCGGGGCGTGCGCCGACGACCAGCAAGCATAAAACGATATGAGGGATTGAGAGAGACACGCAGACAAAGAGAGGAGGGGAGGGAAGGGGACATGATCCGGTGGCGGCGCTCGCTCCGGTGGAATGGGGGCGCCAGCGACTTTGGAGGCTTCACATCTAGAGCTGCAGATCGGTGGAAGCACATGGATGAGAAAGAGGATGTAACGAGAGAAGTAAGGGAGCTGGATGCAGATGCATCTCGTGGAGACGAATGGATAAGGTAGCGGTGAAGACCAATGCAGATGCACACGTGACGGCCTGATCGGTGCTACGTGCCGGCCATTTGGCCCCTATATTGTTTTTATAATACTTCTTTCGTTTGGGCCAACACTTAATTGTGTAAGAAAATTATTGGGTATAAAATATAATCTTCCAAATCAAACCTTCCATTAAAAACTACATAATCAAAATAATTAAAATTTAAATCTTTTGATAATTTTATAAAATACTTTAAATAAATTATTAACTCTCAAAGAGCATGCAAGGGCATCTCCAACACGGACCCTAAAAATGCCCCAACCGTGCAGACCGCATGGTGACGACGAAGTCTACGACAAGATCAAGGACGAGGAAGAAGTTGCCAAGTCGCCACCACGACCATGAAGCCGGCATGTCTAAGGGCGGCGGCGAGAAAGAGTAGAGCATGGGAGTTCGTCGATGCTCGGCTCCTATGAAGGCCACCGCCCTTTTGCTCTTGTTGAAGCCAAGCTTGACGGGCTAAAAATCGCCGACCGATTAGCCGCTTGCAGATCATGGAGGTGGAGTCTACATAGGCGGAGCTAGAGTTTCAGTTCTCGAGAGCTCATGGCCGGGAGAAAATGGCGAACGGGTGTTGGCGGTCATTTAGACTAGGTTTATAGTATGATTTAGTTTAAATATGTCGAATTTTAATTAGTTTGCTCAAATCTTATGAAAAGCACCCGGTTTTATCTAAAAGTTATTCAAGTGTGAATGAATATCGTCTGGTTTGTTTAAGTATCCATCAAATTTTGTTCACTTTCGTTAAATTCCTTTTGAAATTACAACCAGCCATATGTGGATAGCTTTGGATGGTCCTCTCCCGCAACAGTGCACGTGGATTGCCCCTCCCCTCCCCCCTCCCGGTATGAGAATGGATGCGGTGTCCATTTTGCTGGTTAGCGTTGGAGATGCTCTTAAAATCACATTGTAGGTTCCTCCCGCTAAAAGACTATTCCATGCATCACCACTCTTTCATTCGATAGAAGTGTGGAGCTTAAGTCTGCGCCAATGAAGGACATTAGGGTGGCTTCTCACATGAACAGTTCATGATCCAAACAAGGATAATTAAACCCATAGCAACGCACCTGCATATGCACCAGAGAAGAGGGTAATCGAATTTCAACATTTGTCATACTTGAATGTAAGTGTAGTGTAGTGGCACGTGAAGCAGGTTTTGTTAATTTTTTCGCCAGTTGTAACATATAGTACCGGTTAAAAATATTTGCTTGATTGTTGGACATGAATAGTGCTATGCTACACAGTCCCTAAACCTAGCCAATATTGGTTCATAAAAATTCGTGTTACCTCTGCAGTGAAGCACAAACATTGTACTAAAATGGACTTTACTATTTACAGTATAATGTGATATGTTTTAGGCATCACTAAGCAACTCCAACAAAGGTGTGAAGAGATGCTCACAACCAGCTAGATATTTCTGTGATTTAAATTCCACACACCTTCAGTACACTTCTAAAATATGTTCATATTTTTTCTGCCATATATATTTTCATGGCAGCATGGAGGATTTCCAAGAGTTTGTTCATGTCATCATGCCTGGCGGTGGGTCGTGGAATGAGGAGGGGGGGGGGTCTTCAGCAATTGGGTTAGAAAAGTGTTTTTTTCACCCGTGGCAACGCACGGGCATTTGTGCTAGTATAGAAAAAAGGTTGGGGCTAGCCCCAAGGCACCGTATGATGTTACATTGTTTACAACATACACTCCACTCCGCTTTTCTTTTGAACAATAGAAAGGGCCCGAAGGACCCATGCTTCTATTAGATAAATATCAAAGCACATTTTACATCAGGACCCCCCAAAAATATGAAATTACAACTAAGACCCTGGCTTTTACATGGACGACCCCAAACTGAAAGGAAGAAACATGACCGGACACCTCTCAGCCACCACCCGGATTGAACTTCGCAACAACCAGGGACGAATCACTTGGCGCGACGAAATCTCCATGGCCGCATCACCTGCACCACATGTAGGGAAACGTAGCAGAAAACAAAAAAAAATCGACTTACGCACCAGCCCAGGACCACTATGGCGACTACATACAAGGTTTGATCTTTTTTGTTACCGACTCGTAGCGCAGCGGGAAGTAGAGTCGATGACGATCAACGGTGCAGTTCCCCGCAGCTAGGATTAAAACCTCCCAACCGCGAGGATGTATACCCTCATCTGCCCCTCGGACAGCCCTCCGGGAGGTGGTCCGACAGTCCCCCGGACGGTGTCGCGGACAGCCCTTCGGGAGGACCTTCGAAACTCGGACGTTCACTCGGACAGCCCTTCGGGGGGACCTTTGAAACTCGGGCGGTCACACGGACAGCCCTTTGGGAGGCACTCTCGAACTAAGACCGAAACTATGATCTCTCTACAGAGTTGCACACATACGGTGTCATCTATCCGGCAGGGCTTCGCCGTCCAGAACTAGTTCCCACCGGAACCCATACAGCCTTTCGGCTCTACGAAACTATTTCGCGGGGAGGGAGAGAGAAGCCAGATCATTACAATGGCACTTGTATATGAGAAAGATTGAGAGTGGAGAGCTCCTCTCCACCTCTATTTATAGGAAAAGCCCATGGGGAAAAATACCCAAAAAAAACCATCACATGGATCATTCATCAGGGTAAAATGGGAAGGCAAGTGGACTCCATGGAGCTCCACATGTGTGGCGGGCCACCCCGCATGGGGGCCCCCAAAAGGAATTCCTTACTCCCCAAGTTCATCTAGAAGCCTTTTGGAAAAAGCCCCAAAATGTGGCTTTCCATAAATATCCCCAAAAGCACTTTCACTATTCATGATGACATTTTTCAGCGTCCGTTCGAACTGAAAATATTTATGTGGGCTTAGAACATTTCCAGTACCCACTAAAATAATTTTCAATGCATTCCGAAACAATTCCAGATTAGTGATTTTCATCTGCGAAAAGCATGTGAAGTGGTTCCTGCAGCTCCGGAGCAATTCCAGCTTTTATCCCGGAAAATTCCAGAAAGATTCCAGAATGACTCTGGCACCCTCCAAGAATTATCAGGCATGTGCCGAAACCAATTAGACTTAATAGTATATCCAGAACAACTTTTCGGTTTCACCGAAACTCATCCGATGACCTCTCTCTGCGGAACTTTTTCGCTGTCCGAAACTTTTTGGTGTCCGAAACTTTTTCGGTGATTTTCTCTCAGACTCCATGTCTAGTATTCAGCAGATGGATGACCGTTAAGCATGTGACCCTATAGGTTCGGTGAAGTATAGACATGACCCGGAACCCCTTCCGATCAATGATCAACATCGGAGCCGTGGACACCCATATTGACCCCTATACCCACACGAATGAATATTCGAGTGAACCTCCAGTTGCAGTGAGCTATTCCTGTTGCTTTGTGATATGTCACAAACACCCGAGGTGAGATTTATTGCATCCCCGTGGACAAACAATTTTTCCACCATGCAAGTTACCTCGTTACCGGTTTTGTTCTCTTTTCTCATTTCCGTGTTCCGTCATCCCAGCGATCCAATCACAAGGTGTCTGGCTAGACGATTATGGATACCGTAACACCGAGAGGGCCCGAGAATATCTCTCCATCGTCGGAGGAGCAAATCCCAATCTTGAGTTATCAAGTTACTTGACATACTTTTCCATGAACCCGTGAGCCGCCGTAATAGCCACCCATTTACGGATGACGTTTAACAAACCCCAAAGTTCATGAAGCAAGCATGAAGAAACTCGATACTCTCATGGTCTCAGGAATCATGCAAATGTTAACCATCTCTATGTTATGTACCATTAAACTTGTGACGAATGTATCTCATAGCATAACATCAAGTCGGGTCGATTCAACACAAATGTTCTTCTAACATTGTGCCCTCAAAGTTGCTGGCATAGAAATGCTCATGATGGGGAAAACATAATCATCATGCAATACTTGAGCTAGTCTTAGAGGCATGACTAGGAATACATTTTATCATTTATTATTCCACACGTGCACATGCGTTTTCCCCAGAGCCTTTATCGATATACGGGCTCGGGAACCACAACAGTTATAGCATTGAACATAAACATAATCATGAACTTGGAGATAGATAATATCATTTATTATTGTCTCTAGGGCATATCTCATACACCACATGGCCTCCGAACCGCAACCGGATCTGCCCCCATAAGGCACACATGCGGGAAGGAATGGTGTCGACCGCCATTCAGCTAGAAGAAGCAGCGGACCGGCGGAGAGCGGTAGCCAACAGAGGGCATTGTTGCTCCGCCATGGAATCAGCTACTGATACGCTCGAACTCGATCTGCATGTTTCAGGTATCTGCAATGCCCCCGCTCCTCATTCATGACCAAAGTGGCCTGAAAAATCAAGCGACTACAGAGGGCTATTAGCTAGACCAGGGAAGACCTCTGGCTTATTAGGGGAAGAGAGCTCGCGCCAGATCCACTCCCAACTGCTTCCGCACACCATGGACGACAAGCATGGGAGGCAGACGGTGGCCACCAAATGTTACCTGGACGCGTGGATGGAGAGCTCGAAGACGGCATGGCGCCAGACGCCATGGAGGCAAGACTCGCCTTACCTACTACCCCTAAAACTACTATGAACATAGGGAGGCCGACCACCTAACCCATCCTCACACCAGACGGCAGAGCAGCCGGGGAGAGAGAGAGAGGGAGGGAGGGAGGGAGGGAGAGAGAGAGAGAGAGAGAGAGAGAGAGAGAGAGACGTGAGGCATGAGGAGACTCTCAACGGGGGCATGAAAGGAGATAATGAGGCCTTCTATGATAGAAAATTTAAGCGGAGTACTCGCGCCTAACCCATGTGGCTACAACTCCTAAGAACTGATCCATGCCCTCTTTATGAGACGCGTGTGGCACCATGCCTAATACTGCATCTCAAAGTGATCAGTAGCAATGCTACGTCTTGAGCATGCGTTGGTTTTCCCTTGAAGAGGAAAGGGTGACGCAACAAAGTAGCGTAAGTATTTCCCTTAGTTTTGAGAACCAAGGTATCAATCCAGTAGGAGACAATGCTCAAGTCACCTAGTACCTGCACAAAAAATCAAGAACCTTGCAACCAACGCGATAAAGGGGTTGTCAATCCCTTCACGGTCACTCGCAAAAGTGAGATCTAATAAAGATAGTAAAGTATATATTTTTCGTATTTTTGTTGTATAGATTGGAAAGTAAAGATTGCAAAATAGTAAACGAGACGCGAAGTGAATAAAAGAGATTCAATATAATAGGAAAGAGACCCGGGGGCCATAGGTTTCACTAGTGGCTTCTCTCAAGATAGAATGTATTACGATGGGTGAACAAATTACTGTCGAGCAATTGATAGAAAAGCGCATAGTTATGAAGATATCTAAGGCAATGATCATGAATATAGGCATCACGTCCGTGTCAAGTAGACCGAAACGATTCTGCATCTACTACTATTACTCCACACATCGACCGCTATCCAGCATGCATCTAGAGTATTAAGTTCATCAGAACGGAGTAACTCATTAAGCAAGATGACATGAGGTAGAGGGATAAACTTAAGAAATATGATATAACCCCCATATTTTTATCCTCGATGGCAATAATACAATACGTTCCTTCCTGCCCCTACTGTCACTGGGAAAGGACACCTGCTAGGTGGCTTCTCACCCCTCGTTGGTTACCCCAAGTGGAAGGTTTGAGATGTAGTGTAGCAGAAGTTTTCCCTTGGTAATACCAAAAATCGATTTCCCATAGACTCCCAGTTTCAACAAGAAGGTGTCAACTGCTAACGGCGCCGGATATTAGCAATCAACGTGGACCTGCACACAGATACAAATAACTTTGCTCCCAACGAGTACAGAGAGGTTGTTAATCCCTCCGGCCTTGTAGTTTACAAAGGATCAAACGCAAGTGATAATAGTGATAGGTATAATTGCAATAGTAAGTAAATAGCGGAAAAGTAAATAGCGGATGTGATCAATGATGGTAATATGGACCGGAGTCTCATGATGTTCACTAGTGATGTCTCTCTCCCAAAAGACGATAAAACAGCTATGTGAGGTAAACGAATTACAGCTGGGCAATTGACAGGACCATGTGCGCAAACCAATGCTGACTACATTGCAAGATAGGTAGAGGTTCAAAGCATGGGCGGTACGCCAAAGTAAGTAGACCGAAATCCATCAATATCTACTACTAATCATCCACCTTGAGATATCTATCTAGAACATCTCGCTGGTATTAAGTTGCGAGCCCCACCCATAGTGTAAACTCAAAGCAACAGACAACTGCATTAAAAGAACTTTGCGTAAAGTAAACAATCCTTGCACCCGCGGGCATGAACCCACAATCAAGCATAACGTTCCCTCTTGGAGTCACTACCTATTACTTGGCCAAAGCAATAAATAACAACGGAGAACATGCAAGAATTACTTACGAACATAAATATAAAAGAGGTAGATCAAATATATTACTCAAACACAATCTGAACATAATCTCATAATCCATCGGATCCCAGCAAACTCATCATAGCAACAGCATAAGGATTACATATGTGCCTCGATCATGTAGGGCAGCTCACGAGGACTAATTAGTGAAGCACAAGAACGGGAGGAGAACATCACATAGCTACTGGTCATGGACTCATGGTCCAAAGGAGACTACTCACAACTCATCCGGGAGGCGTCCATGGTGGTGGAGAGGCTCCCGGT
The DNA here is from genome assembly GCA_902687465.1 of Secale cereale. Taxonomy (NCBI): domain Eukaryota; kingdom Viridiplantae; phylum Streptophyta; class Magnoliopsida; order Poales; family Poaceae; genus Secale; species Secale cereale. Next base: position 118,164,110 of record LR738712.1, on the reverse strand, counting down.
GGTGATCCTCCCCTCCGGCAGGGTGCCGGGAAGGGTTCTCCTGGTGCTACCGATCTTGGAAGCGGCGGCTGCGGCGGAACGGAGATGGGATCGCGAAAAGAGTTCCTGTTTCGAGGGTTTCGGGAGATGCTTTAAATATATGCCAAAGGGGGGCATCGGAGGAGCCTCGGGGGGCCCAGGCGCCCCCCCGGCGCGGCCCAGGGGGGGCGCCGCCAGGGCGCCTGGAGCCCTGGTGCCCCCCCCCCAGGCTGTCCTTCGGGCGCAAGATAGGTTCTGGAACGCTGATTTTTTATACAATTTTTCTGGATTTTTCCTGGCAGTTCTCGTAATGTGAAAACCTGAAATACAAAAACAGCCGATAACAGAAACTGGCACTGGGGTGCACTGAGTTAATAGGTTAGTCCAAATATGATCAAAAGTGTATGGAAGTGTATAAATATCATAGCAATATCACCCAAAAGAGGCATGTTGCAAGCAGAAATTATAGATACGTTTTGGACGTATCAACATCCCCAAGCTTAATTCCTGCTCGTCCTCGAGTAGGTAAATGATAGCAAGAATAATTTCTATGGTGACATGATATTAACCATATAGGACTTTTTCATAGTCATATGACAAAAGCTTACTGAGACAATGAATCTGTAGTAATTAAGTTGCCTCGTGAGAAAATCACAAGGAACTAAAAGTTTTACAATATGATACTGAAACATCAAATAGATTTGCAATGAACATGACGTGCAAATATGATAAAGTGATATCTAGCTTGCCCCCTTTAGTGAAGCATAAATGCATGGGCACCTTCAAGGTTTAAGTGATGACTAGATACAATGATTTCAGAATAAACGATATCACAATCATGCAAAAGACAATGCTACTTTGGGACAATGCACATTACACTCAGAATGACAATCATGCTCTCAGTAGTTGGTGCTTTTAAAAGAAGGTGGAGACTCAACATAAAAGTAAAAGAATGGCCCTTCGCAAAGGGAAGCAGGGATTACTCATGTGCTAGAGCTTTTTATTTTGAAAACATAGAAACAATTTTGTCAACGGTAGTAGTACTTCATATGTGTTATGCATAAGACATCCTATAAGTTGCAAGCCTCATGCATCGAATACCAATAGTGCTCGCACCTTGTCCTAATTAGCTCGGATTTCCATGGATTGTCATTGCATTACATATGTTTCAACCAAGTGTCACAAAGGGGTACCTCTATGTCACCTGTACAAAGGTCCAAGGAGATAGATCGCATTTGATTTCTCGTTTTTGATAGATCTCAACTTGAGGACATCCATACCGGGACAACATAGAAAATATATAATGGACTCCTCTTTAATGCTTAAGCATATTCTCATAAGAGATTGAGGATTAATGTCCAAGCTAAAACTTCCACCATGATACATGGCTTTGGTTGGCGGCCCAATGTTCTTCTCTAACAATATGCATACTCAAACCATTCAACCCATGGCAAATCACCCTTACTTTAGACAAGACGAACATGCATAGCAACTCACATGATATTCAACAAAAGTGTAACAGTTGATGGCGTCTCCAGAAACATGGTTACCGCTCAGCAAGCAACTTATAAGAAAATAAGATACATAAGCAACATATTCTTTACCACAATAGTTTTTAAGCTACTTTCCCATGAGCTATGTATTGCAAAAACTGAAGGTTTTAAAGGTAGCACATGTAAATTTACTTGGAGTGGCGGTGAAATACCACATATAGGTAGGTATGGTGGACTCATATGGCATAACTAGTTTAAAATGATGTGGATGCACAAGCAGTCAGTCTGCTTAGTACAGGTGGAGGTTAGCAAAAGACTGGGAGCGACCAACTAAGAGAGCAATGACGGTCATAACCATGCAGAGCGAAAAAGCAACATTAAATCAGGCATGGAAGTTATATCGCTACTCAGAAACAAAAGATCATCAAGGCTTGACAGACTTTCTTTACAGTCTTAAATATGCGTGAGCATACGCCAAGTCAATCAAAATAAATTCTTGAGGGAAGATGTTACTAAACCATACCACATCATTGGCAAACAAATCATGTTGGTACTCCAATAACACATTGGGAATCCCCCAGCTATTTGAGACTAACCATAAGAAAACCTGAACTACTAAGCGCCATTATGCACGTAGCATCTTTATCATAGACATATTAACCAATGCAACGGAAGCAAACTCTCTTAATAAGATAAGCATGATAATTAAAGAGAGTTCAAGCAACCAACTAAACACAAGCTCTTTAAAAAGATAAGCATGAATACTAAGAGCAGAGCATGATAGTAGCTATTAAAAGACAAAGAACACACACATCAAAGATAGTCATGAAAATTCTATGTTATGTTCTAGGTAGAAGTGCAGCGTGTTTCTCTCCCACATAAAGAACGCTGAGTTCCGACTCGTTATGAAAAACTAAAAAGGAAACTAAAAGCAAGACGCTCCAAGCATAGCACATAACACATGAAGTGATTAAAATATAGTGGAACGAAAGACGAACTGATAATGTTGATGGAGAAGGGGATGCACGGGGGCATCCCCAAGCTTAGACGCTTGAGTCTCCTTGAATATTTCTTGGGGGTGCATGGGGGCATCCCCAAGCTTGAGCGCTTGACACTCCTGAATCTTTTTATAATCTTCCCTCGCACACTTGAAAACTCCCTTCATACATAACTCATCATAATCTGATTAGCGAGGTTAGTACCCATAATAAAATAATTGTACCTTGCTGGAAATAAAGATATTCTTGAAGGTCTACTGTTTCTCAAGATGGCCAAAAGGTTTTTGCAAAGAAAAAGCAAGCTCTTGGTTTGCAAAATGAAGGAAAAGCAAAACAGGACAGAATCTGTGAAAAACAGAACATCAGGTAGTAATTGATTTGTTCGGGGCACTTCTGCCACTCAAATCAAAAAACTCAGAACAGACGCACGAAAGACAATTATATAGAGAACGCTTTCGGAAAACTTCAGACCAAAAAGATGATCTGGTGATTTTATACGAATTTTTCTATCCAAGGACAGAATCTGTTTCCTGGACAGCACCTCACAACTTTTGAACTTTCTAGCAATCAGAGGCTATACTAGGCACAAATATGAAAAGCAAAGATACAATGATGATGCTACTGTAGTAAACAACATCAAGACACAACAAAAGCAAAATAAATTTATTCATGTGGGCTGCCTCCCAAAAGCGCTTTCTTTTATGCCTTTAAGCTAGGCATAATGCATATAGATCAAGTTTTATCAAGAGTAAAAGAATAGCTAGCCCGTACAACGGACTCAAAAGGTAACTTGATTGTTCCATCCCTTTCTTGAGGGGAAACTGAAATTTTATATTACCCTCTTTCATGACAATGATAGCACCAACGGTGCGTAAAAAAGGACGTCCCAAAATAATTGGACCAGAAGGATCACATTCAATATCCATAATAGTAAAATCAACGGGAACATAATTATCATTGACAACGATAAGAACATCGTCGATCCTCCCCAAAGGTTTCTTTATGGAAGAATCAACGAGACGAACACCAAAAGAACAAGAATCAAAAGGTTTCAATTTAAGCATCTCATATATTCTTTTGGGCATAACAGAGGTACTAGCTACAACATCACATAATGCATAGCAAGAGAAGTCATTCAATTTAATTTTTATCATAGGATCCCAACCATCTTCTAGCTTTCTAGGTATGGAGGCTTCTACTCTAAGTTTCTCCTCCCTAGCTTTGATGAGAGCATTAGTGATATGCTCTGTGAAGGCAAGGTTAAGCGTGCTAGTGCGGGGGTCCCTAGACATCTTGTGAAGGAAATCAATAACTTCGGTAAGAGTGCAACTATCAAAATCAAGGCCACTAGCATCAAGTAAAGTGGTAGTGGTGTCCTTTAGTTTCACATGTTTGGTAGTTTCTATAGTCATAGCATCACCATTAATAGGTCCATCGGGACCAGGAGTACATTGGGTGCTAAGAGTTTGGATATCCTCAACAACTTGGATAGTAGCAACAGTGTGGTGGGTAGGAAGGCTCTTAATTCTATCTTCTTCCTCCCTTTCTCTAGCCCATCTCTCTTTAAGTTTAGCCATCATCCTAATATTTTCATTAATTTGCACTTGAATAGCATTCATAGGAGTGACCTTCCTCTCCTCAAGAGGAGAAGTTCTAATTTTAAGCAATTCTACCTCATTGGCTAAATTATCTACCTTTGAAGAGAGATCACCTAGTTTGTTTAGTTTTTCTTCTACACTATTATTAAAAGCTTTTTGGGTAGTGATGAAATCTTTAAGCATAATCTCTAGTTCAGTAGTGGAGTTCCTGGTGCTAGGATAAGCATTGTTGTTCCCATAAGAATTAGAGGGGAACGGTCTAGAATTGCTACCAAAATTACTCCTATAAGCATTGTTGTTAAAATTGTTTCTAGAGATAAAGTTCACATCTACTTGTTCTTGAGCAATCAAAGAATTTAAAGGAACATCACGAGGATCAACAGAGGATTGCTTCGAAAGTAGAGACATGATTAAGTCAACTTTTTCATTTAAGGAGGAAATCTCCTCGACAGAGTTTACCTTCCTACCTGTTGGAGCGCGTTTGGTGTGCCATTGGGAATAGTTGGTCATCATCTCATCGAGAAGTTTTGTGGCAGCACCAAGTGTAGTTGACATAAAAGTTCCTCCCGCGGCTGAATCTAACAAGTTCCGAGAGGTAAAGTTCAAGCCTGCATAAAAAGTTTGGATAACCATCCAAGTAGTCAAACCGTGAGTAGGGCAGTTCTTGATAAGAGATTTCATACGTTCCCAAGCTTGGGCAACGTGTTCATTATCCAATTGTTTAAAATTCATTATGTTACTTCTTAGTTGGATAATTTTAGCAGGTGGATAGTATTTTCCAATAAAAGCATCTTTGCACTTGTCCCATGAATCTATGCTATTTCTAGGCAAAGACTGAAACCAAATTTTAGCTCCTCCTCTCAAGGAGAAAGGAAAAAGCTTAAGCTTAACAACATTATCATCTATTTCTTGGTACTTTTGCATATCACAAAGTTCAACAAAGTTGTTCAAGTGTAAAGCAGCATCATCTCCAGCACCGGAGAATTGATCTTTCATGACTAAGTTCAGTAAAGCAGGTTTAATTTCATATGAAGGTGCTGAAGTGGCAGGTGTAGTGATAGGTGTGCTGATAAAGTCATCGTTGTTGTGACTAGTGAAGTCACACAACTTGGTGTTCTCGGTGGAACCCATTGTAGCAAGCAAGCAAGATAACTATTTTTGTGATTTTCGATAAAAGATACTAAAGCAAAACTGAAAGGTAAACTAACAAGACTAAAAGCAAAGGTAAAAGATAGCGTGCAACTCCCCTATCATGAAGAGTGGAGTCCCCGGCAACGGCGCCAGAAATTGCTTTGCTAGGTGGCTTCTCACCCCTCGTTGGTTACACCAAGTGGAAGGTTTGAGATGCAGTGTAGCAGAAGTTTTCCCTTGGTAATACCAAGGATCGATTTCCCAGAGACTCCTAGTTTCAACAAGGAGGTGTCAACTGCTAACGGCGCCGGATATTAGCAATCAACGTGGACCTGCACACAGATACAAATAACTTTGCTCCCAACGAGTACAGAGAGGTTGTCAATCCCTCCGGCCTTGTAGTTTACAAAGGATCAAACGCAAGTGATAATAGTGATAGGTATAATTGCAATAGTAAGTAAATAGCGGAAAAGTAAATAGCGGATGTGATCAATGATGGTAATATGGACCGGAGTCTCATGATGTTCACTAGTGATGTCTCTCTCCCAAAAGACGATAAAACAGCTATGTGAGGTAAACGAATTACAGCTGGGCAATTGACAGGACCATGTGCGCAAACCAATGCTGACTACATTGCAAGATAGGTAGAGGTTCAAAGCATGGGCGGTACGCCAAAGTAAGTAGACCGAAATCCATCAATATCTACTACTAATCATCCACCTTGAGATATCTATCCAGAACATCTCGCTGGTATTAAGTTGCGAGCCCCACCCATAGTGTAAACTCAAAGCAACAAAGAACTGCATTAAAAGAACTTTGCGTAAAGTAAACAATCCTTGCACCCGCGGGCACAAGCACTGTTGTTTTCCCCCTTGTGGCAACAGCACATCCCCTAGACTCATGTTTCTGTCACTCAAACTAGTCATCGAGGGGCATGAACCCACAATCAAGCATAACGTTCCCTCTTGGAGTCACTACCTATTACTTGGCCAAAGCAATAAATAACAACGGAGAACTTGCAAGAATTACTTACGAACATAAATATAAAAGAGGTAGATCAAATATATTACTCAAACACAATCTGAACATAATCTCATAATCCATCGCATCCCAGCAAACTCATCATAGCAACAGCATAAGGATTACATATGTGCCTCGATCATGTAGGGCAGCTCACGAGGACTAATTAGTGAAGCACAATAACGGGAGGAGAACATCACATAGCTACTGGTCATGGACTCATGGTCCAAGGGAGACTACTCACAACTCATCCGGGAGGCGTCCATGGTGGTGGAGAGGCTCCCGGTGGTGATCCTCCCCTCCGGCAGGGTGCCGGGAAGGGTTCTCCTGGTGCTCCCGATCTTGGAAGTGGCGGCGGCGGCGGAACAGAGATGGGATCGCGAAAAGAGTTCCTGTTTCGAGGGTTTCGGGAGACGCTTTAAATATATGCCAAAGGGGGGCATCGGAGGAGCCTCGGGGGCCTAGGCGCCCCCCCGGCGCGGCCCAGGGGGGCGCCGCCAGGGCGCCTGGAGCCCTGGTGGCCCCCCCGGCTGTCCTTCGGGCGCAAGGTAGGTTCTGGAACGCTGATTTTTTATATAATTTTTCTGGATTTTTCCTGGCAGTTCTCGTAATGTGAAAACCTGAAATACAAAAATAGCCGAAAACAGAAACTGGCACTGGGGTGCCCTGAGTTAATAGGTTAGTCCAAATATGATCAAAAGTGTATGGAAGTGTATAAATATCTTAGCAATATCACCCAAAAGAGGCATGGAGCAAGCAGAAATTATAGATACGTTTTGGACGTATCAACACCGCAAGATTGAACCCAAAGCTAAGCATTTCTCCTATTGCAAGAAAGATCAATCTAGTAGGCCAAACTAAACTGATAATTCGAAGAGACTTCCAAAGATATCAAATCATGCATATAAGAATTCAGAGAAAAACCAAATAATATTCATAGAGAAACTTGTTCATAAGTCCACAATTCATCGGATCTCGGCGAACACACCGCAAAAAGTATTAATCGAATAGATCTCCAAGAGAATCGAGGATAACTTTGTATTGAGGATCAAGGAGAGAGAAGAAGCCATCTAGCTAATAACTATGTACCTGATAACCCACAAATATAGGGGATCAATTGTAGCCTCTTTCGATAAGTAAGAGTGTCGAACCCAACGAGGAGCTAAATGTAGAACAAATATTCCCTCAAGTTCTATCGACCACCGATACAACTCTACGAACGCTTGACGTTCGCTTTACCTAGAACAAGTATAAAACTAGAAGTACTTTGTAGGTGTAACGGGATAGGTTTGCAAGAATATAAAGAGCACGTAAAAAACTAGTGGATGTTTAGGTAAGGAAGCAATAAAGTTAGTAATAGCGAGTGTGGACAAGTGGTGGTTGGAGTTGCTGAAAGAACATGCGGTGCCCCCCCATGGTTGGTTTTGGTTATTGATGACAATCTCTATGGACTAATGGTTTCCTTGAGTTATATTTGAAGGGTTTGTCCATAGGCTTTTCTTGGAGCCCATTTGTTGGTTTCAAGGAGAGTTTGTGATGACCAAGGTGCTATTAAGGAATTATCCAAAGATTGGTCTTGTGGGTGTTGAGCTTATTGCAAGTATGTCTTGAAGAAGAAGAATGTGTGATCATTCATGTTTACCTTCAAGACATCATCCGAATGAAGAGAGTTGGAAAGATTCAAGGTTGATCAAGACTAAGTCAAAGAGTGAATCAAGTTGATCAACCCACAAAGCATAGAAGATGTACCGAGAGGGATCAAGCGATCCCATGGTATGGTTAGCATTGTCAATTACGCTTTGTGTACTAACCCATGGTCTTCGTGAGAGTTCTTTGTGGGGTTAGGTTGTGGTGTCCAAGTTCAAGTGGATCATCACGAAGATATCATATGCTTGAAGCTTGCCGTCCATTATGGTGGCAATGGACTTGCGAAGATGTGCCGAAGAGTGGCTCACCCATAGTGGAGTATGGGGGAGCAATCTACTAGTCTTCACCAAGCCAACGCAATCAAGAAAGGTGGTCCAACTTGAGGAAGTCAAGATCGTCTACATCTAGCTCAAGTGGACTTTGTGCAAGGCAAAGGTTTGCCCTTGATAAGTTCTCTATTTTACCGGTATCATGGTGGTAGTTTGGAGACCGGGTTATAGGATCGATTGCCGTACTATCAAGGGGGGCTCTCAATGAGTAGCTTGATCGTATCATTTGTAGAGAGCTCAAACCATTGCATGCTTGCATCATCTTTATTGGTTCTTGTTTGGTTCTTCTTCGTGTGAGATTGGGAGCTTATGGTCATTTTCATGACAAGCTTGGGTTCATCGAAAACAGAGTTCACATGCATCTACTATGATGTTTTCGATGTTGGGGTTTTTGTTGGTTCTCTTTGTGAGTCTTAGAGCTTATGGTCATCGTGATGACAAGCTCGAGTTCATCAAAAACGGAGTTCACATGCATCTTCTATGATGTTTTCGATGTTGGAGGTTATGCCGGTTCTTCTCTGATGGAGTTTCCACTCCTCTGTATCTTAGGCATACCTCCCTGCCTCTTCTTAGTATAACCAGTCGCTGTTTTGATGCTACACGTCTTCCCCTACCCAACAAGCTTGATGTAACGCCCCGGATGTAATACTTTCCCTTTTGGGTAATATATATATATCGTTGGCTCCATCTATTCCATTTAGGGTTCTTCGTCTTTCGGGTTTTCGTCGTTTTGTCGTGTTGCGTGTGTGCATTCATCCATATCATGTAGTCATGTGCATCGCATTGATTTTGTGTTGTCGTTTGCATCCGGTCCCACTCGTTTCTTTCCGCTGTCCGTTTCGAGTTCCGGAGCTCTCTCACGTGTCCGTGGCATCCCCGTGGCCTACTTTGGTGTTTGGCCGTGTAACGTTTCCGTTTTGGTGTGAGACTTGTCGTGTGTTGTTGTTTTGGTGTGTGTAACCCGCCTGTCGAATCTCGTCGCGTTTGGAGTTTGTTTGCTACTCCAACAGTTATTCTCGTGGGCTGAAAGTACCCCCTCTTTGAGGCCCAAAACACCCCTCCAACAGCCCACCAAACCAACCCAAACCCCTCCCTTCATCTAGGCATCTAATTGTGATCATGTGGTTGAAAACCTCACCTCATTTGGACAACCCTAACTCCTTGTGCATATATAAACGTCCATCTCCCCAAAAATTTGCGTCCAGAAAACCCTATGCTTCCACAGTGCGCCGCCGGTGCTTCCACCGTTGGATCCCGGTGCTTCCTCCGTTGAAAATTCGTGCTTCCGACGTCCCAGGAAACCATGCTTCCGTAGTGCTGCGGTCGCGCTTCCGAACCGCCGCCGATGCTTCCGACCCGACGCGCGGGTCCCGCCGCCTCTTCTTCAACCTCCCGCCGCCGCCGGAGATCCTCGCCACCGCCGCCGGAATCTTCACCTCCGCCGCGGGCCACCTCCTCCCACGCCGCCGGCCAGCCACCGCCCCTCACCGCCGGCGCCATCTCCTCCACACCGGCGCCGCAGCCGCCGGCCGCCTCCTCCCCCGGCGCCCCCACCACGCCTCCACGCCGCCGCCTCCTTCCGCCGCTCCGGCCAGGCCGCCGACCGGCGCCGCCGCCCCACCGGCCGGGCCGCCGCGCCCCGCCGTTCCCTCCTCCCGCCGGCCACCGCGGGCTCGGGCGAGCCGCCCCGCCGCCTGGATCGATCGGGGATCCCCGATCCTGATCGGGATCTTGGTCTCCCTCCCTAGAGGGTCGCCCCCGTTAGCCCGTTAGCGCGGACCCGCTCCGCTCCGGCCCCTCCGCCCGATCCGCTCCGCGCGGGCCCGAGGTCCGTTTGACCGCGCCCGCGTTGACCCCGGAGTCCGTTGACCAGATCTTGACCCGAGGTAGTTTTTTTTGCTAAGTCCCTGGGTGTTTTAGTTGTCTGATGCAGTTTTGCAATGGTGATAACTTTTTGTGTGATGGTCCGATTTGAGCAAATGATATGTCAAAATGACCGTGGAGACTTGTACTACGTTTTGTTCCGTTGTGCCATGCATGTTTGAGGTCATCTAGATGCTTAAATATCTGTGGGAAGAGTGCAACTTGTTATAAACTGCTGTTAGTAGTTGTTTTCATGCCATCTTTGCAATGTGATAACTTGGTGCATGTTTATCCAAATGATGCAAATGATATGTCCACATGTTCGTCTTGAGATGCTCTACATGTTGATTGCTTTAGCTTGCATGATAGATATCATCTTGCCATGTTTATCTCCTTTGCAAAGTGATATGTGGTTGTTATGTCATTAAACTTGTTACGAGATGCCTCGTTGAGGAACTCGTTGCTATCGTTGTGTTTGTCCCCTTGATGCATGCTTAGATGTTTTGGATTCACCATCATGAGCACTTTGCTGTGGTGCTTACCACTTGCCATGTTTAGCTTTGAGGTGACTTAAACTTGCTCTCAAAGATGCCATGATGAAACTGATGTTTAACACTTGGTGAAATTTCAGTAAGTCTGGAATCTGTAATTTCCAGATGCCATGTTTGCTTGTTTGTTCTAGGCCAATCCATGATAGTTTTGGGGTGACTCTTGATGATTCCTTGTTGTATAAGTTGTTGGCTATCCATTCATGCTCTCACATGCTTATTTGAGTGGCTGAAGCATATTTAAATCTTGCTCCCAAGTTGCAACAAATTACTGCTGTCAGGATTTTGTTGTCAAGTTCAATATGTCATAGCTTGTTGCTATTGATCCATGGCTCCTTTGGGGATGCTCCAATGGATTTGTTTGCTGTAGGATATGTCTAGTTTATGTCCATGCTCATTGCCATGATGTTTGAGTGATGTAGGCCATTTATCTCTTGCCCCGAAGATGCTATGTGGCTGTTATTTTCAGCTTGTGCTTGTTTATTGTTTCGGGTGTAACTTTTAGCCCGTTGCTCTGTTTTGAGCAAGTCCTATATGTAACTTGTGTGTTTTTGCATGTATATTGATAATATCCTATTGTTATCATGTTTTGAAGCATTTTGCTTGATGCATATTGTTGTGCTGTAACACTGTGCTTCCTAAGTAGACTTTCTGTGCTTCCATAGTGCATCTGTTTTGCTTCCATAGTGCATCAGCCATGCATCCAGTAATTTTTCTGCGCATTGCATCTTGTTTGATTCGTTGCCTTGTGTTCTCGTGTTTGAGTAGAGCCGGAAGCTGAGACCGAGTACGAGTACGAGCACGAGGTTACTACCGAGGTTGAGAACGAGGACCCCTCTTACGATCCCATCGACAACTCTTCAGGCAAGATGACCGAACCCCGATAACATTACTATCTTTGCCTATTGCTAGAAGTCTCGATCTATAGATTTGCCTCGATGCCCATGTTTTCCTGTCAGCCTCCTATTGTAACCATGAACCTGTTTAACCACCCTACCTATGCAAACCATTGATTGGCTATACGTAGGTTTCGCTCAGCCCCTCTTATAGCATTGTTAGTTGCAGGTGAAGATTGAGGATTCTTGCTTCTTGTTGAAGCTTGTTGGGATATCACACTATAAAATTATTAAATGAAATCATCTATATATTGGTAATGGGTGGAAGGCTAAGCCTTTTGCTTGGTGTTTTGTTCCACTCATGCCGCTAGGAACCGTATAAACCGGTGTTATGTTCCTTGATTATGCGTTCCTCACACGGTTGGGGTTATGGGACCCCCTCGATAAACCGCTAAGTGCTAAGTCTTTTCCAGCAAGTCCCAACTTTGGTACTATTCGCCTAATAACTAATAAAACTTGCATAGGGTCTTGCAAACCCGAGTTCTTAATCAACAACCCCCGGGCCAGTGCTCCTCATGAGTGTTGGTCCGAACTGAGCGGACTGCGGGGCCACCACGAGGAAACTCGAGGATTGGTATACACCTGTAGGATGTCTCATCCGATCGTGGCCTGAGACTAGATACGCGCGGCTATTGTCAGGGTGTCGGCACGCCTGGAGGATTTGCTGGATTAGCCTTACCTTAGTCGGAGTATCTTGAGCACGGGATTCCGAGGATACTCGGGCCTTCCCACCTTGGAGTTGCGACTCCGCGGATCGTGGGCTTGTCATGGGCCAAGTTGGAACACCCCTGCAGGGTTATGAACTTTCGAAAGCCGTGCCCGCGGTTATGTGGCAGATGGGAGCTTGTTAATATCCGGTTGTAGAAAACTTGACACCATGTTCCAATACACTACCAGCGTGTGTACCGTGACGGTCATTTTCCGAAAGGGATTCGGGAAGTGAACACGGTGGGGTTATGTTTGACTTACTTATTAGTTAGGATCACTTCGTGATCATCTCTCGACCGAGGCACCTTCTCTTCTCGCTCTCTTTTACGTAAGCTAGGCTAGTGCTGCTGCAAACTCTTGTTCTTTGTTCAGCCTTGTTCCACACCCAAGGCTGGGATAGTCGTGTTACCCGAGAACGGGATTGCTGAGTCCTCTGTGGCTCACAGTTACTTCAACACAGCAGATGCAGGTACGATGGTGAGCTACACAGGCGATGGCACTGAGCTAGACTGGGAGTATGACGAGGAGCATAGCCGTTACTATGTGAACTATCCGGTTGATCAGTAGAGCTTCTACTAGGATTCGATCTAGACCTGTGGTTAAATGTTATGTTTGGTATCTTGCCATTTGGATCTTTACCCTTAGATGGGTTGTGATGTTTATCTGAATGATGTTTGAACATGTAATGAATTTGTGTGACGTGGCGAGTGTAAGCCAACTATCTTTTCAGTTTTCCATCCCTATTTTTACATGAGATGTGCAAAGGTACCAAACTTGCGATCATTCCAGAATGGGCTTATATCTTTAAGTCGTGCCTCGACACGTAGGAGATATAGTCCCATCCTGGGCATTACACTTGAGTTTGCTCAATTCGGAGCTCATTTGCAGAAGTTATGGCAGTTTTGGTTTTATTGCATCCTTCTGTGTCTTTGCCTACGATAGGTAGGCATCCAAGTGCTAATGCCTCAGTGGTGTGCGGTAGTACCGCTCAAGGGAGAGGTAGTACCGCAGGAGCTAAGCGGTAGTACCGCTCCTAGTGAGCGGTAGTACCGGTGCCCCCAACCCTGACGCAAACGCATGCGGTAGTAGGCACGGATGTAATTTTTTACATCCGCCCTCATGCGGTAGTACCGCTTCACCAATCCGGTACTACCGTGCCGGACTTTCGTCAGCTCCATTCTCAGCGGAAGTTGGCACGGATGTAATTTATTACTTCCGTGCATTTGCAGTACTAGTTGATGACTGCCTTACGGTAGTACCGTAAGGGCGCACGGTAGTACCGCTCCGGTGGTTCTACTGTTCGTTGCCATGTGCAACATGCCCTCATCTGGTCACTGCCGCGCGAGCGGTAGTACCGCACCACCGAGCGGTAGTACCGCATGGCTTGCGGTAGTACCGCAAGTTTGGTGTGGTAGTACCGTGCCGCGCGGGCTGTGAGAGGGGATAACGGTTGGATTCTTTCCCCTCCTATAAAAGGGGGTCTTCTTCCCATTGGAACTAATCCTTTGAGCTCGTGTTTTTCCCCCATTGTTGACCTTCTTCGAGCTTGCTATCTCTCAATCCCTCCATGGATTCTTGCTAGTTTTGGGGGGAAAAGAGAGAGGAGATCTAGATCCACACTTCCACCAATCACTTTCTCCTCTTTGTGAGGGGAACCCTTTGGATCTAGTTCTTGGAGTTATTGGTGTTCTCCTTCTTGTTCTTCCTCTCTTTTCCCTCCCTAGCATTAGTTGCTTTGGTGGGATTTGAGAGAGAAGGACTTGGGCACTCCGTGTGCCCTTGCCATTGCATTTGGTGCATCGATTTGAGTTCTCCACGGTGATACGTGGAAGTGAAGTTTGAGAAGCTTATTACTCTTGGGTGATTGGGCACCCTAGAGCTTGTTCCTCTTGGGTGCCTTGGCGCCCTAGACGGTTGGTGTTGTTCGGAGCTCAATCATTGTGGTGTAAAGCTCCGAGCAAGCGTCAGGGTCTCCAATTAGGTTGTGGAGATTGCCTCGAGCAATTTGACGGGTACCGGTGACCGCCCCCAAAGGTTGCCAAAGTGTACGGGTTCGGTGACCGCCCCCAAGGGTTGCCATTGTATTGGTTCGGAGACCGCCCTCAAGGGTCCCTTAGTGGAATCACGACATCTTGCATTGTGCGAGGGCGTGAGGAGATTACGGTGGCCCTAGTGGCTTCTTGGGGAGCATTTTGCCTCCACACCGCTCCAAACGGAGATTAGCATCCGCAAGGGTGTGAACTTCGGGATACATCGTCGTCTCCGCGTGCCTCGGTTATTTCTTACCCGAGCCCTTTACTTATGCACTATACTTTGTGATAGATATATTGTTTCTTGTCATATATCTTGCTATCACCTAGTTGTTTATCTTGCTTAGCATAAGTTGTTGGTGCTCATAGGTGAGCCTAGTTGTGGTAGGTTTTGTGCTAGACAAATTAACCGCTAGGTTTATTCCGCATTTGTTCAAGCCTAAACCGTAATTATTTTAAAGCGCCTATTCACCCCCCCTCTAGGCGACATCCACGATCTTTCAGTTGCGAAATTTTCCTTAAGCAATTGACTACGTTACTAGAACGATAGCAAGTTTTATGTGGGAGAGGCCACTGCTAGCATATCATCCCTGACTTGGAATTATATGCACTTATGATTGGAACTATTAGCAAGCATCCGCAACTGCTAACGTTCATTAAGGTAAAACCCAACCATAGCTTTAAGATATATTTGTAACATCCCAAATTTTCAATTTGGAATGTTATACATAGATCATATTGCATTCCATATTTCTTTGCATTTTTGTTTGTGGCAATCCTCGAAATTCTAAGCAACTCAAGGGCCTTCGGAGAGAGTTGGGAAATTCTACCGTTTTGTATTTGAGTTCACTCGAATACCGGTACGAGGACAGTGTTGGTTTTAATTGTTTTTCTCTCCTAAAAATATTTCTACATAAAATATATGAGCGGAGATAATATGACTTCTCCAAAATAACAGAAATATTGGAGGAAAAAGGTTAAAATCACTTTTGGTATTTTTTGGATTTATTTGCGATTTTATTTGCATAGGAAAAGTACGCGTTTTTCAAATTTTCATTTAGGTCCGGGAAAAATGTTCACTTTGTCCTAAATATTATTAGAGGATGGTCAAAATTTATTTCAGAAATTTTGGACACCATTTAATATTTTTTTTCGCCCGTTTTACTACGTCAGGACTTAAAAAAAACGAAACCTACTCCGGGCCGTACCCGGCCAGGACTCCCTGGCCTGGGGCCTTTATAAGGCGACGCCCCGGCCCGTGAAGCCAGCCCGTCGCCCGCCCCTTCCCTAGCAAGCCGCGCCACCGCCGCCGCCCCGCGCCACTGTCGCCCCGTCGCCGCAGTAGCCGTCGGACCCGTCGCCGGTGTTGACTTTTCTGAGGTAGCCGTTGGTTTTTCTTTTAAACCTATCGGTTTTTATTTAGAAACCCTAGATTCGTTTTTTTAGGATAGATCAGTTTTTTTCTCGGTTTAGCTACTTAGCGGACGTTCGTCCGTACGTTCGTCCGTACGTTCGTTTTAACGAACGCTGTTCGTCCGTTAGCCGCAGATAGCGAACATTCGTTCGTTAGCCTGTTCGTCAGTTTTCTTTTTCGGGGTATTTATCCGCGAACGCCTTGTTTTTCGTTTTTCTTTTCGCTCGAGAGTCGGAATCAGGTGATTCAAAATCCCAGATCTTTATATCGATGCCCTCTTTTCGTTTAACCAACTTGAACAAGGTTTTGACTACTGCAAAATTTGACTTTAGAACAATTAGTAACCGGAGCTCATTTCTTTCACAGTTTGAGTTCAATTGCTTCTTTCGATTTGATTCTTTTTGCAAACCGGAGTTCTTAAGTTGAACTTTCTAGTTAGATCTTATCTTTTGGAGCTTTGTTTGTGCACCATTGCTTGATTGCTTATGTATGCTATTGTTTGCTTGCGATAGAATACCCGGACTGTGAAGCGTGCTACTACGAGTCTCTAGGTTTTGCGAATCGCCAGCAAGGCAAGTAACACTTTGATCATACCTTTTATTACACAGTTTTTATGCATTAGATCAAACCCTCATACATTGCATGAGTAGGATCTCATAACTTATGGGACTGGGAAGTAGTTTGAGGTAGAACCTATTACCTGCATTATTTTCAAACCCTTAGGAGTTACTTCTACGCTTGCTTAGGTTGCTATGCTACGCTTGTAGACGTGGTTTGGGTTTGAGTGAAATCCATGACAGATGTGAGTTGTTAATTAAGGATTCAACTTAAGGTGGCTACTTGAATACACATCTGGGTGGATTGGTTGCAGGGCACCTAGGGAATCCAGTGTTGTCCTACGAAATCTCGGGGTTCCGTGTGATTTTTCCTATGGAATGCCACCCACGCTCAAAGGGATCATAAAACTATTCATGCTAGAAACTTCCGTGTGCAGCCACAATGCCATTATTGGCTCAGGCATAGTTGAGTAAGTTGTGGGAATCCTTTCCATGATGGGCTAGCAGATGTAGAGGGATTGTAGGTGTACCGGCCTATCAATCTGGTTAAGGGGACCTCTTCGGAAAGACTGTGTCTCGGTCATCCGTTTCTCAAACACCATGCAGTGCGAGAAACCAAACAGAGGCAATCGAGTCTTGTGGGAAAAGTGCGCAAACCTCTGCAGAGTGTACAAACTGATCATGATTAGCCGTGTCCCCGGTTATGGACATCTTGAGTATCTGGTAGTTGAATTATTGGTTGATCTCATCACTCTATAATTTAATTTGTTGGGTTAATGGTAACTTTAATTTGGGATTGAGTTGGAGGTACCTTCTCAATGATGTTTCAACTACCATGATAGTTAAAATAAAATTTATTCCTTTGTTGTAGGGAAAAATTGGCTTTACGCAAAAACTTTAACCTTAGAGCCTCCAGCAACCAAATATGCATATAGTGTAGCCTTTATTCTGTTACTTGCATCTTCTGTGTTATCTTGCCAGTATATTCCATGTGCTGACCCGTTTTCGGGCTGCAACATATTATGTTGCAGACTTTTCAGACGAGGAATAAGGCGTTCTACGTCGTTTGTCATGCACTCAGCTATGCCGTTGGAGTTGATGGACTCACTTATCTTCCAAGCCTTCCGCTATTATTTTCTTAGATGGCCTTAAGCCATAGACCTTTTGTAATATGTTCTCTTTGGAGACATTCGATGTAATAAGTGTGTGATTGCCACTCTGTTATAAATCCGTCAAGTACTATGTGTGTCAGCATTACCGATCCAGGGATGACACTGAAATACAGAGACTTCGGTCCATTCGGATCGTGGTCGTTACAAGATGGTATCAGAGCACACGCTGACTGTAGGACACGACCACTAAGATAGACCCTAGATCACTCTTCTCTACTAATTTCTGACTCCTCTCCATTTTCTACTTCTTTTGGATGGTGGACCCAAAGAACAAGTTCACTCAACCGGATGAAGACACACCTTTTGGACGACACTTGAAGGAAGTCACTAGGTATCTGAACATAGGAATACCAAGCTTTACCGGGGCCTACACCACCACCTTACCAGAAGAGGAGCGATGGAGCATTCAAGTTCAAATTCCCGGAAGAACCTTCGCACCATCCACTGAGCCAATATAGTTTTCTTTTGATGCACCAACCTAGAGCCTAGGCAAGAGTACGGCAGCCCATATCACTATGGGAAGAATTGGAGAAGTCTACAAGCAGGAACTGAAGGACACTATCTACCAGATTTGTGGACGCTGAGATGAGCGTTGGGACATGATCAGCACCCGGAAGGATAGGTCCATTGCAGCGTTCATCCAGGAGTTAAACCAGCACATTCGCCGACAGGAGAACCAGATGTGCGCTGGGATGATAGAATTGAAGAAGGCACTAAACAGGAATTTGGAGCTAGAAGAAGAACTTAAGTCTACTCGTGACGGATACGAGGAGGAGATGTTGATACTTGTAGAGAAGAATGATGATTTGACAAGGAAGCTAGGAGTATTCATGGGAGATCCAGCACCAGGAGGAGAAGAAGAGGAAGAAGAACCCAAGGAGATTCGTTCTGAAGATTACATCATCATCGACGACACGGAGTCAGATCCCGATGATAGTGAGGACGAAGACTATGAAGATGAAGCTGGAGTAGACATCATGGAATCTTCCGCCGATCAATATTTTTAGATGACCACCCTATGACTAGTAGTATACGCCCCCACATAGTAGTATTTAGAGCACTTTTGTAATGTTAGTTAGATTTGTAAGACCCTGCTTGAAATTGATTGGTGTGATATGATTGTGTTTGTCTCATGTGCATATGGGTAGTGATTTTCCCTTAGACCTCAATTATGTTCTAATCTCTTCCCTCTACACCCATCAGATGCCTCCAAGACGTGAGCCCGGATTTGAGTTTCCCCCTCAGCTCACTCAGTTGATCCAGCAGCAGAACACCTTGATGCAACTACTTGTCCAGAACACTCAGAACAACCAGAACAACAACAATAACCCTCCACCACCACCACCCGTGGACAACCTGACCCGCTTGTTAAGGTTGCAACCACCGGTGTTTGCTAGCAGCATTGAACCAATAGTGGCTGATGGCTAGCTGCGCGAGATTGGAAGGGATTTGACCACCGCCAATTGCTCGGATGCGGAGAAGGTGAGATTTTCCGCATACCAGTTGTCTGGACCAGCCGCAGCATGGTGGGAGAATTACACAGCCACCTTCCCTATAGCCAATGTCACTTGGGAGCAGTTTCAGCAAGCTTTCCGTACTGCCCATGTCTCAACTGGAGCTATGAGCATGAAGAAGCGGGAGTTTCGCAACTTGCGCCAGGGAAATCGTACTGTAGCTCAGTACGTAGATGAGTTTAGTACCCTATCTCGTTATGCCCAGATGATGTGGCTACAGATGCCGCTAAGCAGGAGAGATTTATGGAAGGGCTGAATGATGAGATGAGCGTACAGTTGATGGTGGCAACTTTCAACAACTACCAGGAGTTGGTAGATAAAGCTCTTATGATTGAAGGGATGCAGCAGCAAATTGCGAGATCCGCAGTTTTCTTGGACTCGCGGAATACTACCGGAGATTCATAGAAAATTTCTCCAAGATTGCAAAGCGAATGACGACATTGTTGAAGAAGGAGACAAAGTTCGATTCGACTGAAGAGTGTGAAGAGACTTTCCAGGAGTTGAAGAAACGATTGACAACAGCCCCAGTGCTGATATTGTCAGATATACGCAAGGATTTCCAAGTGTACTGCGATGCCTCATGCTTAGGACTTGGAGGAGTACTTATGCAGGATGGAAGAGTTGTTTCCTATGCATCCCGTCAACTGCGACCGCACGAGTTGAATTACGCGACGCACGATCTGGAGTTAGCATCTGTCGTGCACGCACTGAAAACCTGGAGACATTTCCTTATTGGAAATCATTGTGATGTGTACATGGATCACAAGAGTTTGAAGTACATTTTCACTCAGAAGGAGCTGAACCTCACACAAAGGAGATGGTTGGAGCTTATAAAAGATTATGATATGAAGCTGCACTATCTCCCAGGAAAGGCTAATGTCGTTGCAGATGCTCTGAGCCGGAAGAGCTATGCAAATACCTTAGTAAAAGGGGGAATGCCCCAGGAGATAGCAGAAGATCTCAGGGAGCTTCGTTTGGAGATAGTCCCTAGAGGTTTCGTCACAAATTTGGAGGTTCAGTCAACATTCCTGGGAAAGATACGTGAAGCCCTGAGGGATGACAAAGAGATTTTCGAGATAAAGAAGAGGATGAGTGAAGGAAAAGCTAAAGGATTTCTTGAGGATGAACACGACACCTTGTGGTTTGAGGATCGAATCTATGTGCCCAACGACCCGGAGATCAGGAAGTTGATACTGCAGGAAGCACATGACTTGCCATACTCGATACACCCCGGAAACACCAAGATGTATTTGGATTTGAAGGAACGTTTCTGGTGGACGGGAATGAAGAAGGATATTGCCGAGTGTAGCCGTATGTGATGTATGCCAGAGAGTAAAAGCAGAACATCAGAAGCCAGCAGGATTACTACAGCCTATGCCGATACCCGAATGGAAGTGGGAGAAGCTTGGCATGAATTTTATCACCGGATTGCCCAGAACCAAATCAGGATATGACTCAATATGGGTAGTGGTGGATCAATTGACGAAGGTAGCCCATTTTATCCCCGTGAAAACCACATACACAAGTGCGAAGTTGGCCAAGATATACATGACCAGGATCGTATATCTACACGGAGTTCTAAGGACCATTGTATCAGATAGAGAAACACAGTTCACCTCAAAGTTTTGGCATCAGCTACACCAAACTTTGGGAACGAGGCTAGAATTCAGCACAGCTTTTCATCCGCGGACCGATGGATAGACCGAGAGAGTCAACCAGATCCTGGAGGACATGTTGAGAGCCTGTGCGTTAGATTATGGATCTAGTTCGGATGATAATTTACCCTACGCTGAATTCTCGTACAACAACAGTTACCAGGCCAGCTTGAAGATGGCACCGTTCGAAGCGTTGTACGGAAGGAGATGCCGAACACCGTTAATGTGGGATGAAGTTGGAGACCGACAGTTGTGTAGGATCGAAAGTAGGTCTAGAGGGGGGGTGATTAGACTACTTGACAATATAAAAAATCTGCCTTTAGATCATGTAAAGTTTTTGGCAGTTTCACAATTAAGATCAACACAAGTATCACCCTACACATGCAATTCTAGAGTATATGCAGCGGAAAGTAAATTGCACATGTAAAATAGAGGTGGAGAAGATCAAACGCAGTTTGGTGACACGGAGATTTTTGTCGTGGTTCCGATAGGTGGTGCTATCGTACATCCACGTTGATGGAGACTTCAACCCACGGAGGGTAACGGCTGCGCGAGTCCACGGAGGGCTCCACCCACGAAGGGTCCACGAAGAAGCAACCTTGTCTATTCCATCACGGCCTACGCCCACGGAGGACTAGCCTTACTCGGGGTAGATCTTCACGAAGTAGGCGATCTCCTTTCCCTTACAAACTTCTTGGTTCAACTCCACATCTCAAAGACGGAGGCTCCCAAGCGACACCTAACCAATCTAGGAGGCACCACCCCCCAAAAGGTAATAGACGGTGTTGATGATGATGAGCTCCTTGCTCTTGTGCTTCAAATGATAATCTCCCCAACACTCAACTCTCTTCACTGATATGGCTGTGGTGGAAGAAGGGTTTGAGTGGAAAGCAACTTGGGAAGGCTAGAGATCAAGTTTCATATGGTAGGAATGGAATGGCTTGATCTCAACACAAGGGTAGGTGGTTCACTTCTCAGAAAGTGTATGGTAGAAGTGGTGGTACTTTCTGATGGCTCTCCTCACGAATGAAGAGGGGGTGGAGGGGTATATATAGCCTCCACACAAAATCCAACCGTTACACACACATTTGACCAATCTCGGTGAGACCGAAGTGAAAACTCGGTCAGACCGAAAGTTCAAATATAGTGAACGTTGGGATTTTCGGTGGGACCGAAAATACCATCTCGGTGTGTCCGAAGTGAGTCAAAGGTTAGGGTTTGCCATCTCGGTGTGACCGAAAACAACAACTCGGATATTCCGAAATGCTGTCAATTGGTTACAGAAGGTTGGCAGACCATTTTCGGTGAGACCGAAAAACAGAATCGGATGGACCGAGAAATTAGGGTTTGGGGAAATAACTGAAGTGGTTCATCTCGGTGGGACTGAGTTTGCAGAATCGGTTTGACCGAGATTACTTATGAGTGTGTTGATAAGTGAAGAGTGCTGATAGTTGAGGGAGCTAGATCACCAAGCACTTGAGCAACAAGAACATTAACACAACCTCATCCCCTTTTAATAGTATTGGCTTTTCCTATGGACTCAATGTGATCTTTGATCACTAAACCAAAAATAGAGTCTTGAGCTTTAGCCAATGCTTGTCTTAGCATTTTGAGGGGTCCACTTCTTCAGACATTTCCATACCCATATCATCGAACTTTTCTGAAATGATTCTCAAGTAAACATTAGTTCAATGATATATATGTTGTTATTAATTACCAAAACCACCCGGGGATTAGTTGCACTTTCAATCTCCCCCTTTTTGGTAATTGATGACAACATATAGATCAAAGCTTCGACAAAGGATATAATCAAGGAATAATATCGTCGCTTTGAGAAGTATGTGATAAACAAGAGCTCCCCCTAAATTTGTGCATTATTTAAAATTTGCGTTTGAATGCAAATGCACAATCGATTAGGATTATGGGTCACTCTTCCATGTCACATACATCTTGGTGGAGCGCACAAAATGATAAGAATGAATAACATGCACTTAATCACCAAGACAAGAGTAACTAGCCATACAACAAGAAATGGCATAGGATAAGCAATAAGCACACATTAAGGCATAGTATGACTAAGCACTCATTAAGGTAGCATCAAACGTAGTAGCAAGCACACATAAAGTATCTGGAACCAAAAGAAACCAATGTATCTCAAGAAAAACCGGCAAAAGAACGAAAAGACGAAAGAGCACTCTCTCTCTCTCGAAGCCCTATGATCTATAACAATTTCTCCCCCTTTGGCAACAAGTTACCAAAAAGTTCGAAAAGGTATAGAGCTAAACGTCACTGCGGGCTCTGCTGGCGGCTCCCGTCTGGGTAGATGTCGGTGTAGAGATAGCTGCATCTGCGAAGACTTCTGCTGAAGTCTGCGGTGGAGGAGTGGATGCTGGAGCTGGAGGAACTGCTGGAGCTGTAGCTGGTGCTGAAGTGGTAGCCCTGGAGTCTGTCACTGGGATAGCTGCAGATCTGGATCCTCTGGGAACCTGAGCAGTCTGGCGATGAGAGTCCTGGACTAGATCATCCTGCATAAGCTCTGCTCTCTCCTGCCTAGTCTCCTCCATGTCTGCCTCAAGCTTGTTGACAGACACCTGAATCTCAGTCAGCTTCACGTCCAGAGCGTGGATCTTGTCCTCGACAATCCTCTCAAGGCTTTCCTGAGATTGCTCAATGCTGGCCAGGCGTTGTTCAATCCTTTGGGTAGCTTCAAGAATTTGTTCTCCAAAGCTCTGTGGCTTAGCTGCTGCTGCTGCCTCTTTGTCAGCTTTAGCCTTCTTCGCAGCTTCGATTTTGGCTTGTCCTTCAACTGAGGTGGGATCCTCTTCATCCATCACAACTACGTTGTCCTCATGCTCTGGCTGCAGTGGCAAGTGCTTCCTATCCAACATGAATTTGCCCGTGCCAAACTTGGCGTTGATAAGCATCTGTATCTGCGGTGCAAACCCACACGACCTCTTTTGGTCAGCTGCAGTCCTCTTAATGGTCTCTACCATCAAGTCCATCACCTTAAAAGGTGCCTTCTCATCGAGAATGTGCAGCATGTTGATAGAATAGCCTCGAATCATCCGGTGGTCTCCTGACTTAGGCATCAATGTATGCCTCAGAATAGTGTTAGTGGTGGTCAGACCTGCCTGGAGATAATACACTGAGCCAAGCTTCCATCCTTCCAAATCAGCAGCTGGGATCTCCTTGTACATATTCTTCATGGAATCATGACTCTTCTTAGGAATCCCATAGACATCAATGTCGTCCTCTCTCTGCACTAGAGCGTTCAGAAGTTCTGCCCATTCTTCAACAGTCGAAGAAAACCGTTGACCTTCAGTCATCCAGGTGATCTTGCCATCAGGATAGAAGTGGGCTGTGGCATAGAACTGCATGATCATCTCGTCATTCCAAGCTGTCAGCTCTTGACCCACAAAGTCAGCAACTCCACATGCAGTAAAGCTCTCATGCACATGGGGAAAGAAGTCCCGGTGCTCTTCACTGTCAATATACTTCCAGTCAACATACCTGGTGTCAGCAACAATGGGCTTCTTATCCATTAGCACGGTCTCATAGAAATCCTGCTGCTCTCTAGTGTGGAATCTGGGGTCCACAGCAGTCCTTCTCCTTACGGCATATGGATCAGACTGTCTCCATAGCCTGAGACCTTTGTCCTTCCTTGCCTTCATGTCCTCAGCTTGAGGATGAGCATCATTGTGGAGTGGCAACTTGGGACGGAGCTTGAGCAACACATGCTCTTCATCTGATTCAGACGGTGGCATCTCACCTTTGTTCTTCTCAGAAGCTGGAATGCTTCTGGTTGTTCTCTTGGGCTTGGCTGGAGCTGCCTTGGATGGAGCAGGCTTCTTGGGCTTAGAAGAGGCTTGAGCCCGAATAGCATCACCCATGAACTTAGCTTTCTGAGGAGGAGGCTGGGGTGCTTCTTCTTCTTCTTCTTCAGCATCATCCTGAGGTTCAGCATATACTACCCTCTTCCTTTTGGAAGTCTTCTTCACTTTGCTTGCAGCAGGCTCTTCCAAGTTGAGCTTCTTAGCAACTGCTGACTGCTTCACTTTGCTTGTGCCTTTCCTTGGCTGCTGCCCTTGGTGCTCTTTGGCAACCACATTCCTCTTGGGCTTGGAGGTAACTTCCTCAGCAACAAAGTCGGAGTCCTCATCATCAGAAGTTTTCTTCTTCCTGGTTCTGGTGGCTGCAGGAGGTAAACCACTAGGGGTGCTCCTCTCACCATCATCACTAGAGTTGCTCGCAGGACTTGTGTCTGCTTCTGGAATTTCATCAAACGGTGATTCAGACCTGTTCTGGCTGTCACTGACATCTGACATGGCTGAAAAACCTGTGAAAAGATAAGGTATAGGCAGAGTAGAAGAGTTATCACAACTGCAGAAGTTTTTGCAAAAAAATGAGTTCAAAACTTAGTTTTGAGTTTTCACAGAATGTATTTCGGTCAAACCGATTTCAGGTTTCGGTGCAACCGAAGTGCTCAACAGAAACCTACACACCACTTTCGGTCAGACCGAAATGGGTTTCGGTCCTACCGAAAACTTAGGGTTTCACTGAAACTACTTTTCGGTCGTTCCGATTGGCACAACTCGGTTAAACCGAATTACGCAGTGCAATGGCCAGAGGCCAAATCGGTCATTCCGATTTTCAAAATCGGCTTCACCGAGATGCATTCCGTGGAAACCTAAACCTAAGAATTTTCCTCGAGACTAGAAGATCTGAACTATTGTATAGGGAATATATCAAACGTGGATTGAATCATGGCAACCTATCGTGCAAGAATCGGAAGTGGAGCACGAAAAGGGATCGGGACACACCCTAACTTGGTGGTGTCCCTCTACGGCGGCAACGGTGGAGATGATTACCGTTGACGGCGGCGGAGACCTGCGGCGAGGGCGCACAGGAGACGAAGGCGACGATCCGTAGACCAGGGCGGCGGCAGCAGGGGTCTTGGGGGCGAACGGTTTGAAGAAAGAAATCGCGCGCAGCCCCTCAGGTATATATAACCCCGTGCTGTCGGTGGGACCGAGTTGAAAAACTCGGTGTCACCGAGATGTATATCTGCTGTGCAGTTACACATATCGGTCAGACCGAGAGTTTGAACTCGGTTTCACCGAGATGAAACCTAGATCAGTCTAAGCGTTTCGGTTGGACCGAGATTGAGAAACCGGTCAGACCGAAATGGACTTAGAAGGTTTTGGAAGTCAGCCTTAGACGAATCGGTGGTTCCGAGTGCTCCTCACTCGGACTGTCCGAAAAAGACTTGTTCAAAGTTGTGATATGAGCATGAATAGAATTTTGAGACAAGAAAGCATAGATAGCTAGGGAAGGGTGCTTAGGCATTCTTGTCCATCCATTTGGCCAGAAAAAGAAACCAAAACAATCAAAACAACAAATGGATGTCCTTGAATGGATAAAATCATGCATTCAACATGCTCACACAATAAGATAGCAACTGAAATATGTGTCAAACATGCACAACCAATCACTCTAGCTACTAGCACACAATTTGTCGATGACTAGGTCATCTATATATGAGTATATTGACTTAGGAGCCAAATGAGAACATTTGATCATAGGTCATACTCATCGTTTAAGCACAAGTGGGGTTACCACTTTTACATAAAGCATTTATGTGTTCACATCACTTGAAGATGCTTTAGCTCAATTTTTTTTTAGAGCAAAGCTCCCCCTAGATGTGAGAACCCCTTTTAAAGGGTCAAACTAACCTTGGGTTGTCGTAGAAGACTTCATGTAGATGTTGAAGATGTGGATGCTCAATGTTGATGTAGATCATCAAGAGTTAGGAGCAATCCTTTGGATTAGGGCACTTTCAATACCTACATGGGTTAGTCCCACAAGGAACAAACAAGAATATCCATAGACATAGAGTGAAGTACACAAAAGATGATGTCCATGAAAGCAATGATTACCTTGTCCCTTGACTTACCAACAAGAGGGTTTGTGACTCCATGAACAAGTGCATGATGTGAAAGTTGATTGCACAAGTTCTTGCCAAAAAGAATATGAGTGAAGTTTGTTGGCGGAGTCACCCTCAAGAACCTACTAGTTCTTCTTCTTTGGGATCCACATCATCTTGATGGGAATCCTTGGTGTTGTAGTTGAGCTTGACGAAGTAGAACTTGATGTGTCCTTGGGAACCCACTTGACCATGGCTTGAGGTGCTTCAATGAACGCATCAATCTCCTCTTGAAGCTTGTCCTTGGCCTTTAGCTTGTGGTCTTGTGGTGGAAGGTCATCTTGAGCTTGTTCCACATTGGAAGAAGTAGGATCATACTTCTCCTTTTGTGAGACAAACTGTGGAGTAGGGTATTGACCTTCTTCCCACTCAACACCTTCGGCGTTGAACTTTCGCTCAAAACCAATCCCTTGATTCTTCCGGTGTCTTCCTTGTTTGCGAACAATCTCCTCAAAGTTCTTGCTTCCGGCAAGACTCTTGTAGACACCTTTCTCTATGATTTCCTTCAATAAGCTATTTTCTTGCTCAAGTGTAACTTGGCTTGAAACATTGTTAGTGGAATCAAGAGAACTACTAGAAGCAACAATATTGGATTTAACATTGTTATTGTTACTACTAGAGGAAGAATTTTTCTTATGCTTGTCATGCTTAGTCTTAATAGGTGGCAAGAAATTAGACAAGAGAAGTCGTTTGGCAAGATATGAAGAAATCTTCTTTCGAAGATCGTCATTGATCGCTTTTAGAAACTCATGTTCTTGCTCTAGAGTGAGCTTCTCGAAGCGTAGCTTCTCATGAGATCTTAGGAGCTCTCTATGATCTTCTTGAGTTGTTTCATGAGCTAACTTAAGAGTGTTTAGTTCTTTAGTTAGACGCTCAATCTCCTTCATAGCATTGTCATTCGACTCTTCTCGACTATAAAGACTACTAGCATTTTCATCATTACTAAGCTCACTAGATTTATCATGCAAGAGCTCATCTTCACCTAGCAAGTCATCCTCATCACTATCAAAGTCAATGAATTCAGGGTGTGTTACCTTGGGGCCTTTAGCCATGAAGCATCTTCCAATTCCCTCATTTGGTGAATCAAATAAGTCGTAGGAGTTGGAGTTGGAGGATACGAGTGCAAGTCCGGCAACACCTTCATCTTGACAATAGTCGGAGTCGGAGTGATAGCTTCCATCGGATTGATTGTCAGAGTCGGAGCCGGAGACCCATTCACCAACATGAGCTTGATGTCTTCTTCTTGTATAGCTCCTTGATGACTTGTCTTTCCTCTCCGAATCCTTGCTTCTCCGAGAAGGTCTTCGTTCATAACGATCATCTCTACTTCTTCTCTCTCTCCGAGGTGACTCATCTCTTGCTCTTCTTCTTGGAGATTCTTCTCTTCTTTTGTGGGGAGCCGTACACTCGTTTGAGAAGTGTCCGGGTCTTCCACAATTGTAGCAGTTTCGATCACGACTAGAAGATCTCTTTTCATCATATGATCTAGACTTTGAGCTTCTTTCTTTGCCTCTATTCTTGTAGAACTTGTTGAAGTTCTTGACCATTAGGCTTATCTCTTCATTGGAAATTAGCTTGTCACTTGAGGTAGTAGGAGCATCACTTGTAGCTTTGTAAGCACCACTTGACTTGTTGTGAAGCTCTTCCTTATCCTTAATTGTCATCTCATGAGCAACAATTCTTCCAATGACTTCAGTTGGCTTGAGAGTCTTGTAGTTTGGCATCATTTGGATCAAAGTGCACACGGTGTCATACTTTCCATCCAAAGCTCTGAGAATCTTCTTAATGATGAATCGGTCGGTCATTTCTTCGCTTCCTAAGCCAGCAATCTCATTTGTGATGAGAGCAAGCCTAGAGTACATTTCAGCGACTCCTTCACCATCCTTCATCTTGAACTTGTCAAGTTGACCTTGAAGAATATCTAGCTTTGATTCCTTCACAGATTCAGTACCTTCGTGCATTTCAACCAAAGTATCCCAAATCTCTTTAGCATTCTCAAGACGGCTGATTTTGTTGAACTCTTCGGGACACAAAGCATTGAAGAGAATGTCACAAGCTTGAGCATTGTTTTGCAACATCTTCAACTCTTCGGGTGTAGCTTCGCGATCCGGAACTTTTCCTTCTTCAAAGAAATCACCTTGCATACCAACACAAATAATGCCCCATGCGGCTGGGTTATGACCAAGAATATGCATTTTCATTTTATGCTTCCAACTAGCAAAATTTGTACCATCAAAGTAAGGACCTCTACGATAATTACCCTCACTAGACGCCATACTCTCCTAGGTTGTGAAACCAAGCTTATGGAGTCCAATGCAATGGAAACCAAGGCAATGGAGACCAAAGCTCTGATACCACTTGTAGGATCGAAAGTAGGCCTAGAGGGGGGGTGATTAGACTACTTGACAATATAAAAAATCTGCCTTTAGATCATGTAAAGTTTTTGGCAGTTTCACAATTAAGATCAACACAAGTATCACCCTACACATGCAATTCTAGAGTATATGCAGCGGAAAGTAAATTGCACATGTAAAATAGAGGTGGAGAAGATCAAACGCAGTTTGGTGACACGGAGATTTTTGTCGTGGTTCCGATAGGTGGTGCTATCGTACATCCACGTTGATGGAGACTTCAACCCACGGAGGGTAACGGCTGCGCGAGTCCACGGAGGGCTCCACCCACGAAGGGTCCACGAAGAAGCAACCTTGTCTATTCCATCACGGCCTACGCCCACGGAGGACTAGCCTTACTCGGGGTAGATCTTCACGAAGTAGGCGATCTCCTTGCCCTTACAAACTTCTTGGTTCAACTCCACATCTCAGAGACGGAGGCTCCCAAGCGACACCTAACCAATCTAGGAGGCACCACCCCCCAAAAGGTAATAGACGGTGTTGGTGATGATGAACTCCTTGCTCTTGTGCTTCAGATGATAATCTCCCCAACACTCAACTCTCCTCACTGATATGGCTGTGGTGGAAGAAAGATTTGAGTGGAAAGCAACTTGGGAAGGCTAGAGATCAAGTTTCATATGGTAGGAATGGAATGGCTTGATCTCAACACAAGGGTAGGTGGTTCACTTCTCAGAAAGTGTATGGTAGAAGTGGTGGTACTTTCTGATGGCTCTCCTCACGAATGAAGAGGGGGTGGAGGGGTATATATAGCCTCCACACAAAATCCAACCGTTACACACACATTTGACCAATCTCGGTGAGACCGAAGTGAAAACTCGGTCAGACCGAAAGTTCAAATATAGTGAACGTTGGGATTTTCGGTGGGACCGAAAATACCATCTCGGTGTGTCCGAAGTGAGTCAAAGGTTAGGGTTTGCCATCTCGGTGTGACCGAAAACAACAACTCGAATATTCCGAAATGCTGTCAATTGGTTACAGAAGGTTGGCAGACCATTTTCGGTGAGACCGAAAAACAGAATCGGATGGACCGAGAAATTAGGGTTTGGGGAAATAACTGAAGTGGTTCATCTCGGTGGGACTGAGTTTGCAGAATCGGTTTGACCGAGATTACTTATGAGTGTGTTGATAAGTGAAGAGTGCTGATAGTTGAGGGAGCTAGATCACCAAGCACTTGAGCAACAAGAACATTAACACAACCTCATCCCCTTTTAATAGTATTGGCTTTTCCTATGGACTCAATGTGATCTTTGATCACTAAACCAAAAATAGAGTCTTGAGCTTTAGCCAATGCTTGTCTTAGCATTTTGAGGGGTCCACTTCTTCAGACATTTCCATACCCATATCATCGAACTTTTCTGAAATGATTCTCAAGTAAACATTAGTTCAATGATATATATGTTGTTATTAATTACCAAAACCACCCGGGGATTAGTTGCACTTTCAAGTTGTTTGGACCAGACTTGATCAAAGAGTCTGAGGAGAAAGTTAAGTTGATTCGAGATAGATTGAAGGTAGCTCAGTCCAGGCAGAAGAGTTATGCAGACTCGAAACGCAAGGAGATAGCCTATGAGATCGGAGACAGAGCGTACTTGAGAGTATCGCCTCTACGAGGAGTTAAACATTTCGGAGTTAAGGGAAAGATAGCCCCGAGATTTGTGGGACCTTACCATGTTTTGGAACGCATGGGAGAGGTTGCCTATAAGTTGGAGTTGCCCGAAGGATTGTCAGGAGTGCATGATGTATTTCACGTTTCGCAGCTTAAGAAGTGCCATGCGGAGATGGCCGATATACCGCTTAGAGACACAGTACCCCTGGAAGCAATTCAGTTGGATGGCGATCTGACTTACGAGGAGAAACCTGTTAAGATTCTCGAATTTTCGAGCAGAGTCACCCGTAGTAAGGTTATCAAGTTTTGCAAAGTTCAGTGGAGTCACCACACCGAGGAAGAAGCCACCTGGGAACGAGAAGATGATCTACGCAAGGACCACCCACACCTGTTCTCTAGCCAAGTTGAATCTCGAGGGCGAGATTCATTCTAAGGGGGGGTAGGTTTTTAACATCCCAAATTTTCAATTTGGAATGTTATAGATAGATCATATTGCATTGCATATTTCTTTGCATTTTTGTCTGTGGCGATCCTCGAAATTCTAAGCAACTCAAGGACCTACGGAGAGAGTTGGGAAATTCTACCGTTTTGTATTTGAGTTCACTCGAATACCGGTACGAGGACAGTGTTGGTTTTAATTGCTTTTCTCTCCTAAAAATATTTCTACATAAAATATATGAGCGGAGATAATAAGACTTCTCCAAAATAACAGAAATATTGGAGGAAAAAGGTTTAAATCACTTTTGGTATTTTTCTGGATTTATCTGCGATTTTATTTGCATAGGAAAAATACGCGTTTTTCAAAATTTCATTTAGATCCGGAAAAAATGTTCACTTTGTCCTAAATATTATTAGAGGACGGTGAAAATTTATTTCGGAATTTTTGGACTCCGTTTAGTATTATTTTTTCGCCCGTTTTACTACGTCAGGACTCTTTCAAAAAAACGAAACCAACTCCGGGCCGTACCCGGCCAGGACTCCCTGGCCTGGGGCCTTTATAAGGCGCCGCCCCGGCCTGTGAAGCCAGCCCGTCGCCCACCCCTGCCCTAGCAAGCCGCGCCGCCGCCACCGCTACTGCCACCGTTGCCCCGCGCCGCCGCCAGCCGCGCCGCCGTCGTCCCACGCCCCCGCTCGCCGGACCACCGCCGCTGTAGCCGCCGGACCTGCCGCCGGTGTTGACTTTTCCGAGGTAGCCGTCGGTTTTTCTTTTAAACCAATCAGTTTTTTTAGAAACCCTAGATTCGTTTTTTAGGATAGATCGTTTTTTTTCGGTTTAGCTATTTAGCGCACATTCGTCCGTACGTTCGTTTTAACGAACGCTGTTCATCCATTAGCCACAGACAGCGAACGTTCGTTCGTTAGCCTGTTCGTCAGTTTTCTTTTTTGGGGTATTTATCCGCGATTATTCTGATCGTGATTTCTGCCCTAATCTTGTTTTTCGTTTTTATTTTCGCTCGAGAGTCGGAATCAGGTGATTCAAAATCCCAGATCTTCGTCTCGATGCCCTCTTTCCGTTTAACCAACTTGAACAAGGTTTTGACTACTGTAAAATTTGACTTTAGAACAATTAGTAACCGGAGCTCGTTTCTTTCACAGTTTGAGTTCAATGGCTTCTATCGATTTGATTCTTTTTGCAAACCGGAGTTCTTAAGTTGAACTTTCTGGTTAGATCCTATCTTTTGGAGCTTTGTTTGTGCATCATTGCTTGATTGCTTACGTATGCTATTGTTTGCTTGCGATAGAATACACGGACTGTGAAGCGTGTTACTACGAGTCTCTAGGTTTTGCGAATCGCCAGCAAGGCAAGTAACACTTCGATCATGCCTTTTATTACCCAGTTATTATGCATTAGATCAAACCCTCATACATTGCATGAGTAGGATCTCTTAACTTGTGGGACTGGGAAGTAGTTTGAGGTAGAACCTTTTACCTGCATTATTTTCAAACCCTTGGGAGTTACTTCTACGTTTGCTTAGGTTGCTATGCTACGCTCGTAGACGTGGATTGGGTTTGAGTGAAATCCATGACATATGTGAGTTGTTAATTAAGGATTCAACTTAACGTGCCTACTTGAATACACATCTGGGTGGATTGGTTGCAGGGCACCTGGGGAATCTAGTGTTGTCCTAGGAAATCCCGGGGTTCCGTGTGATTTTTCCTATGGAATGCCACCCAGGCTCAAAGGGATCATAAAACTATTCATGCTAGAAACTTCCATGTGCAGCCACAATGCCATTATGGGCTCTGGCATAGTTGAGTAAGTTGTGGGAATCCTTTCCATGATGGGCTAGCAGATGTAGAGGGATTGTAGGTGTACTGGCCTATCTATCTGTTTAAGGGGACCTCTTCAGAAAGACTGTGTCTCGGTCATCCGTTTCTCAAACACCATGCAGTGCGAGAAACCATACGGAGGCGATCGAGTCTTGTGGGAAAAGTGCACAAACCTCTGCAGAGTGTACAAACTGATCATGATTAGCCGTGTCCCCGGTTATGGACATCTTGAGTGTCTAGTACTTGTATTATTGGTTGATCTCATCACTCTATAATTTAATTTGTTGGGTTAATGATAACTTTAATTTGGGATTGAGTTGGAGGTACCTTCTCAATGATGTTTCAACTACCGTGATAGTTAAAATAAAATTTATTCCTTTGTTGTAGGAAAAAAATGGCTTTACACAAAAACTTTAACCTTAGAGCCTCCACCAGCCAAATATGCATATAGTGTAGCCTTTATTCTGTTACTTGCATCTTCTGTGTTATCTTGCCAGCATATTCCATGTGCTGACCCGTTTTCGGGCTGCAACATATTACGTTGCAGACTTTTCAGACGAGGAATAAGGCGTTCTAGGTCGTTTCTCATGCACTCAGCTATGCCGTTGGAGTTGATGGACTCACTTATCTTCTAAGCCTTCCGCTGTTATTTTGTTAGATGGCCTTAAGCCATAGACCTTTGTAATAAGTTCTCTTTGGAGACATTCGATGTAATAAGTGTGTGATTGCCACTCTATTATAAATCCTTCAAGTAATGTGTGTGTCAGCATTACCGATCCAGGGATGACACTGAAACACAGAGACTTCGGTCCATTCGGATCGTGGTCGTTACAAGATGGTATCAGAGCACACGCTGACTGTAGGACACGACTACTAAGATAGACCCTAGATCACTCTTCTCTACTCATTTCTGACTCCTCTCTATTTTCTACTTCTTTAGGATGGTGGACCCAAAGAACAAGTTCACCCAACCGGATGACGACACACCTTTTGGACGACACTTGAAGGAAGTCACTAGGTATCTGAACATAGGAATACCAAGCTTTACCGGGACCTACACCGCCACCTTACCAGAAGAGGAGCGATGGAGCATTCAAGTTCAAATTCCCGAAAGAAACTTCGCACCATCCACTGAGCCAATAGAGTTTTCTTTTGATGCACCAACCTGGAGCCTAGGCAAGAGTATGGCAACCGATATCACTATGGGAAGAACTGGAGAAGTCTACAAGCAGTAACTGAAGGACACTATCTACCAGATTTGTGGATGCCGAGATGAGCGTTGGGACATGATCAGCACCCGGAAGGATAGGTCCATTGCAGCGTTCATCCAGGAGTTAAACCAGCACATTCGCCGACAGGAGCACCAGATGTGCGCTGGAATTTGGAGCTAGAAGAAGAACTTAAGTCTACTCGTGACGGATACGAGGAGGAGATGTTGATACTTGTAGAGAAGAATGATGATTTGACAAGGAAGCTAGGGGTATTCATGGGAGATCCAGCACGAGGAGGAGAAGAAGAGGAAGAAGAACCCAAGGAGATTCGTTCTGGAAGATTACATCATCATTGACGACATGGATTCAGATCCCGATGATAGTGAGGACGGAGACTATGAAGATGAAGCTGGAGGAGACATCATGGAATCTTCCACTGATCAATATTTTTAGATGACCACCCTATGACTAGTAGTATACCCCCCACACATAGTAGTATTTAGAGCACTTTTGTAACGTTAGTTAGATTTGTAAGACCTTGCTTGAAATTGATTGGTGTGATATGATTGTGTTTGTCTCATGTGCATATGGGTAGTGATTTTCCCTTAGACCTCAATTCTGTTCTAATCTCTTCCCTCTACACCCATCAGATGCCTCCAAGACGTGAGCCCGGATTTGAGTTTCCCCTTGAGCTCACTCAGTTGATCCAGCAGCAGAACACCTTGATGCAACTACTTGTCCAGAACACTCAGAACAACCAGAACAACAACAATAACCCTCCACCACCACCACCCGTGGACAACCTGACCCGCTTCTTAAGGTTGCAACCACTGGTGTTTGCTAGTGATACGTCCAAAACGTATCTATAATTTCTGCTTGCTCCATGCCTCTTTTGGGTGATATTGCTATGATATTTATACACTTCCATACACTTTTGATCATATTTGGACTAACCTATTAACTCAGTGCACCCCCAGTGCCAGTTTCTGTTTTCGGCTGTTTTTGTATTTCAGGTTTTCACGTTACGAGAACTGCCAGGAAAAATCCAGAAAAATTATATAAAAAATCAGCGTTCCAGAAACTACCGTGCGCCCGAAGGACAACCGGGGGGGCACTAGGGCTCCAGGCGCCCTGGCGGCGCCCCCCCCCCCCCGGGCCGCGTCGGGGGGGCGCCTGGGCCCCCCGAGGCTCCTCCGATGCCCCCCTTTGGCATATATTTAAAGCGTCTCCCGAAACCCTCGAGGGAGGAACTCTTTTCGCGATCTCATCTCTGTTCCGCCGCCGCCGCCGCTTCCAAGATCGGGAGCACCAGGAGAGCTCTTCCCGGCACCCTGCCGGAGGGGAGGATCACCACCGGGGGCCTCTCCACCACCATGGACGCCTCCCGGATGAGTTGTGAGTAGTCTCCCTTGGACCATGAGTCCATGACCAGTAGCTATGTGATGTTCTCCTCCCGTTCTTGTGCTTCACTAATTAGTCCTCGTGAGCTGCCCTACATGATCGAGGCACATATGTAATCCTTCTGCTGTTGCTATGATGAGTTTGCTGGGATCCGATGGATTATGAGATTATGTTCAGATTGTTCTTGAGTAATACATTTGATCTACCTCTTTTATATTTATGTTCGTAAGTAATTCTTGCATGTTCTCCGTTGTTATTTATTGCTTTGGCCAAGTAATAGGTAGTGACTCCAAGAGGGAACGTTATGCTTGATTGTGGGTTCATGCCCCTCGATGACTAGTTTGAGTGACAGAAACATGAGTCTAGGGGATGTGCTGTTGCCACAAGGGGGAAAACAACGGTGCTTGTGCCCGCGGGTGCAAGGATTGTTTACTTTACGCAAAGTTCTTTTAATGCAGTTGTCTGTTGCATTGAGTTTACACTATGGGTGGGACTCGCAACTTAATACCAGCGAGATGTTCTGGATAGATATCTCAAGGTGGATGATTAGTAGTAGATATTGATGGATTTCGGTCTACTTACTTTGGCGTACCGCCCATGCTTTGAACCTCAACCTTTCTTGCAATGTAATCATCATTGGTTTGCGCACATGGTCCTGTCAATTGCCCAGCTGTAATTCGTTTACCTCACATAGCTGTTTTATCGTATTTTGGGAGAGAGACATCACTAGTGAACATCATGAGACTCCGGTCCATATTACCATCATTGATCACATCCGCTATTTACTTTTCGCTATTATTTACTATTGCAATTATATCTATCACTATTATCACTTGCGTTTAATCCTTTGTGAACTACAAGGCCGGAGGGATTGACAACCTCTCTGTACTCGTTGGGAGCAAAGTTATTTGTATCTGTGTGCAGGTCCACGTTGATTGCTAATATCTGGCGCCGTTGCAGTTGACACCTTCTTGTTGAACCTAGGAGTCTCTGGGGATTCGATCCTTGGTATCTTTGCCCAGGGAAAAACTTCCGCAACACTACATCTCACACCTTCCACTTGGGTTAACCAACGAGGGACGAGAAGCCTAGCAGCTAGCAGCATTGAACCAATAGTGGCTGATGATTGGCTGCGCAAGATTAGAAGGGATTTGACCACCGCCAATTGCTCGGATGCGGAGAAGGTGCGATTTGCCGCATACCAGTTGTCTGGACCAGCCGCAACATAGTGGGAGAATTACACAGCCACCTTCCCTATAGCCAATGTCACTTGGGAGCAGTTTCAGCAAGCTTTCCGTACTGCCCATGTCTCAACTGGAGCTATGAGCATGAAGAAGCGGGAGTTTCGCAACTTGCGCCAGGGAAATCTTAATGTAGCTCAGTACGTAGATGAGTTTAGTACCCTATCTTGTTATGCCCCAGATGATGTGGCCACAGATGCCGCTAAGCAGGAGAGATTTATGGAAGGGCTGAATGATGAGATGAGCGTACAGTTGATGGTGGCAACTTTCAACAACTACCAGGAGTTGGTAGATAAAGCTCTTATGATTGAAGGGAAGCAGCTGCAAATTGAGAGATCCGCAGTTTTCTTGGACTCGCGGGATACTACCGGAGATTCATAGAAAATTTCTCCAAGATTGCAAAGCCAATGACGACATTGTTGAAGAAGGAGACAAAGTTCGATTCGACTGAAGAGTGTGAAGAGAGTTTCCAGGAGTTGAAGAAACGATTGACAACAGCCCCAGTGCTGATATTGCCAGATATACGCAAGGATTTCCAAGTGTACTACGATGCCTCACGCTTAGGACTTGGAGGAGTACTTATGCAGGATGGAAGAGTTGTTTCCGATGCATCTCGTCAACTACGACCGCACGAGTTGAATTACGCGACGCACGATCTGGAGTTAGCAGCTGTCGTGCACGCACTGAAAACCTGGAGACATTTCCTTATTGGAAATCGTTGTGATGTGTACACGGATCACAAGAGTTTGAAGTACATTTTCACTCAGAAGGAGTTGAACCTCAGACAAAGGAGATTGTTAGAGCTTATAAAAGATTATGATATGAAGCTGCACTATCACCCAGGAAAGGCTAATGTTGTTGCAGATGCTTTGAGCCGGAAGAGCTATGCAAATACCTTAGTAAAAGGGGGAATGCCCCAGGAGATAACAGAAAATCTCAGGGAGCTTCGTTTGGAGATTGTCCCTAGAGGTTTCGTCACAAATTTGGAGGTTCAGTCAACATTGCTGGGAAAGATACGCGAAGCCCAGAGGGATGACAAAGAGATTTCCGAGATAAAGAAGAGGATGAGTGAAGGAAAAGCCAAAGGATTTCGTGAGGATGAACACGACACCTTGTGGTTTGAGGATCGAATCTATGTGCCCAACGACCCGGAGATCAGGAAGTTGATACTGCAGGAAGCACATGATTCGCCATACTCGATACACCCCGGAAACACCAAGATGTATTTGGATTTGAAGGAACGTTTCTAGTGGACGGGAATGAAGAAGGATATTGCTGAGTGTAGCCGTATGTGATGTATGCCAGAGAGTAAAAGCAGAACATCAGAAACCAGCAGGATTACTACAGCCTATGCTGATACCTAAATGGAAGTGGGAGAAGCTTGGCATGGAATTTATCACCGGATTACCCATAACCAAATAAGAATATGACTCAATCTGGGTAGCGGTCGATCGATTGACGAAGGTAGCCCATTTTATCCCCATGAAAACCACATACACCAGTGCGAAGTTGGCCAAGATATACATGACCAGGAACGTATGTCTGCACGGAGTTCCGAGGACCATTGTATCAGATAGAGGAACACAGTTCACCTCCAAGTTTTGGCATCAGCTACACCAAACTTTGGGAACGAGGCTATAATTCAGCACAACTTTTCATCCGGAGACCGATGGACAGACCGAGAGAGTCAACCAGATCCTGGAGGACATGTTGAGAGCCTGTGCGTTAGATTATGGATCTAGTTGGGATGATAATTTGCCCTACGCTGAATTCTCGTACAACAACAGTTACCAGGCCAGCTTGAAGATGGCACCGTTCGAAGCGTTGTACGGAAGGAGATGACGAACACCGTTAATGTGGGATGAAGTTGGAGACCGACAGTTGTTTGGACCAGACTTGATCAAAGAGTCTGAGGAGAAGGTTAAGTTGATTCGAGATAGATTGAAGGTAGCTCAGTCCAGGCAGAAGAGTTATGCAGACTCGAAACTCAAGGAGATAGCCTATGAGATCTGAGTAAGAGCGTACTTGAGAGTATCGCCTCTACGAGGAGTTAAAATTTTTGGAGTGAAGGGAAAGATAGCCCCGAGATTTGTGGGACCTTACCATGTTTTGGAATGCATGGGAGAGGTTGCCTATAAGTTGGAGTTGCCTGAAGGATTGTCAGGAGTGCATGACGTATTTCACGTTTCGCAGCTTAAGAAGTGCCATGCGGAGATGGCCGATATACCGCTTAGAGACACAGTACCCCTGGAAGCAATTCAGTTGGATAGTGATCTGACTTACGAGGAGAAACCTGTTAAGATTCTCGAATTTTCGAGCAGAGTCACCCGCAGTAAGGTTATCAAGTTTTGCAAAGTTCAGTGGAGTCACCACACCGAGGAAGAAGCCACCTGGGAACGAGAAGATGATCTACGCAAGGACCACCCACACCTGTTCTCTAGCCAAGTCGAATCTCGAGGGCGAGATTCGCTCTAAGGGGGGGTAGGTTTGTAACATCCCAAATTTTCTATTTGGAATGTTATAGATAGATCATATTGCATTGCATATTTCTTTGCATTTTTGTTTGTGGCGATCCTCGAAATTCTAAGCAACTCAAGGACCTACGGAGAGAGTTGGGAAATTCTACCGTTTTGTATTTGAGTTCACTCGAATACCGGTACGAGGACAGTGTTGGTTTTAATTGTTTTTCTCTCCTAAAATTATTTCTACATAAAATATATGAGCGGAGATAATAAGACTTCTCCAAAATAACAGAAATATTGGAGGAAAAAGGTTAAAATCACTTTTGGTATTTTTCTGGATTTATTTGCGATTTTATTTGCATAGGAAAAATACGCATTTTTCAAAATTTCATTTAGATCCGGAAAAAATGTTCACTTTGTCCTAAATATTATTAGAGGACGGTGAAAATTTATTGCGGAATTTTTGGACTCCGTTTAGTATTTTTTTTCCGCCCGTTTTACTATGTTAGGACTCTTTAAAAAAAATGAAACCAACTCCGGGCCGTACCCGGCCAGGACTCCCTGGCCTGGGGCCTTTATAAGGCGCCGCCCCGGCCCGTGAAGCCAGCCCGTCACCCACCCCTGCCCTAGCAAGCCGCACCGCCGCCAGCCGCGCCGCCGCCGCCTGATGACCCACAACCGTAAGGGATCTATTGCTGCGTTTTCGATAAGTAAGAGTGTCGAACCCAACGAGGAGCAGAAGGTATTGATAAGTGATTCTGAGCGAGGAATAACTGCAAGCACTGAAAGATAACTTTTTAGGGGTTTTCTTGATATAAGCAACAGGAAAGTAAAAGCGAGCAAAGTAAAAGGCACTGGAGAGTAACAAGTGGCAATCCTTTCTGAGCAAAGGAGAGGCCTAGCAACTGAACTTATAAAGGCTAAAGTGTTCTTGAGGACACACGGGAGAGGTAGTCATGTGCTTTCGCCATATTCCGTATCGGTACTATGTGATGTGTTGATAAGTGTTGAGTGGGTGGATCTATGCTAGTACACCCTCTAGACTAAGATGAGTGCACTCTTATGATTAAACACCTTGCAAGCATCCGCAAATACAAGATAGTATTTAAGGCAAAAGCCTAACCATAGCAATACGATCGATGATCCATTGTTCCCTTGTGCAAAAGCGTGCGAACTAGGGTTCAGGTTTCTGTCACTCCGGCAACCCACCGTAAGCATTCTTTGTACACAATGTATTCCCCTAGGTCCTTAATAAGGCGAAGTGTTGAGTGTTCGACTCACACAACACCACTAGGAAAAT
Organism: Secale cereale; assembly: GCA_902687465.1. Taxonomy (NCBI): domain Eukaryota; kingdom Viridiplantae; phylum Streptophyta; class Magnoliopsida; order Poales; family Poaceae; genus Secale; species Secale cereale. Next base: position 118,123,633 of record LR738712.1, on the reverse strand, counting down.
AACAACACAACTTAAGTATCAAACAACACATATTATTTCAACATCATATGACTACTAACAACAAGACTTCTCCCATGTCCTCAAGAACTAAAGTAACTACTCACAAGACATAAAAGAGATCATGATCAGCGGAGATAGATGGATGATAAACAATCTGGACACAATGATGTTTATCCAACAAAACTCAATAGCATTCACCACAAAGTAGTAATCAACACCGATAGGGTAGTGAGGATAGATAGTACGGATTACAACACAAGTTGCTATTGTGAGATGAGATTGGATGAAGATGGAGATGGTGCTGATGTTGGGGATGATGTTGATGATGATCTCGATGATGCCCGTGACGATGGTGATGACGATGGCGATGATCTCCCCTTCCGGGAGGTGATCTCCCCGGCGGAATCTGCCCGCCGGAGATGGCTTTTCTTCTCTGTAGGTTTCCGCCACGGAGCGGCGGCGGAACTCCGTAAACTCCCCCCCTTTTAGGGTTTCTGGATGACGAGGAGTATATAGGCCAGAGGGGGGAGCCTGGAGTGGGCCAGGGGCTCCAGGCGCCCTCCCGGCACGGCCAGGGTGGGGGTCGCGCCAGGTGACCGCCTGGGCACCCTATGGCCCCCCTCTGGTTGCTCTTTTGCGTATCTTCGTGATCCTTCTGGAAAATACCCTCCGTCGATTTTCAGGTAATTTGGAGGTATTCTTCTTCAGTAACTCAGCGTCCACTTTTTACCGCTGAATCCTGCGTCTGCTGCTTCGGCACCGGAAAGTTGCAAACTGTGTAAAATAGGCCAAAACAACATAAGAACATCATCGTAATGTGAAATATATCAATGAATAAGGATGAATTACGATATAAAATAGTGATGCATTTTGGACGTATCAACGCCCCACGCCCCCGCTCGCCGGACCACCGCCACCGTAGCCGCCGGACCCGCCGCCGGTGTTGACTTTTCCGAGGTAGCCGTCGGTTTTTCTTTTAAACCAATCGGTTTTTTTAGAAACCCTAGATTCGTTTTTTAGGATAGATCATTTTTTTCCGGTTTAGCTATTTAGCGGACGTTCGTCTGTACGTTCGTTTTAACGAGCGTTGTTCGTCCATTAGCCGCAGACAGCGAACGTTCGTTCGTTAGCCTATTCGTCAGTTTTCTTTTTCGGGGTATTTATCCGCGATTATTCTGATCATGATTTCTGTCTTGATCTTGTTTTTCGTTTTTATTTTCGCTCGAGAGTCAGAATCAGGTGATTCAAAATCCCAGATCTTCGTCTCGATGCCCTCTTTCCGTTTAACCAACTTGAACAAGGTTTTGACTACTGCAAAATTTGACTTTAGAACAGTTAGTAACCGGAGCTCGTTTCTTTCACAGTTTGAGTTCAATTGCTTCTTTCGATTTGATTCTTTTTGCAAACCAAAGTTCTTAAGTTGAACTTTCTGGTTAGATCTTATCTTTTGGAGCTTTGTTTGTGCATCATTGCTTGATTGCTTATGTATGCTATTGTTTGCTTGCCATAGAATACACGGACTGTGAAGCGTGCTACTACGAGTCTCTAGGTTTTGCGAATCGCCAGCAAGGCAAGTAACACTTTAATCATACCTTTTATTACCCAGTTTTTATGCATTAGATCAAACCCTCATACATTGCATGAGTAGGATCTCTTACTTGTGGGACTGGGAAGTAGTTTTAGGTAGAACCTTTTACATGCATTATTTTCAAACCCTTGGGAGTTACTTCTACGTTTTCTTAGGTTGCTATGCTACGCTCGTAGACGTGGTTTGGGTTTGAGTGAAATCCATGACAGATGTGAGTTGTTAATTAAGGATTCAACTTAAGGTGGCTACTTGAATACACATCTGGGTGGATTGGTTGCAGGGCACCTGGGGAATCTAGTGTTGTCCTAGGAAATCACGGGGTTCCGTGTGATTTTTCCTATGGAATGCCACCTAGGCTCAAAGGGATCATAAAACTATTCATGCTAGAAACTTCCGTGTGCAGCCACAATGCCATTAAGGGATCTGGCATAGTTGAGTAAGTTGTGGAAATCCTTTCCATGATGGGCTAGCAGATGTAAAGGGATTGTAGGTGTACTGGCCTATCTATCTGTTTAAGGGGACCTCTTCGGAAAGACTGTGTCTCGGTCATCCGTTTCTCAAACACCATGCAGTGCGAGAAACCAAACGGAGGCGATCGAGTCTTGTAGGAAAAGTGCACAAACCTCTGCAGAGTGTACAAACTGATCATGATTAGCCGTGTCCCCGGTTATGGACATCTTGAGTATCTGGTACTTGAATTATTTGTTGATCTCATCACTCTATAATCTAATTTGTTGGGTTAATGATAACTTTAATTTGGGATTGAGTTGGAGGTACCTTCTCAATGATGTTTCAACTACCATGATAGTTAAAATTAAATTTATTCCTTTGTTGTAGGAAAAAATTGGCTTTACACAAAAACGTTAACCTTAGAGCCTCCACGAGCAAAATATGCATATAGTGTAGCCTTTATTCTACTACTTGCATCTTCTGTGTTATCTTGACAGCATATTCCATGTGCTGACCCGTTTTCGGGCTGCAACATATTACGTTGCAGACTTTTCAGACGAGGAATAAGGCGTTCTAGGTCGTTTGTCATGCACTCAGCTATGCCGTTGGAGTTGATGGACTCACTTATCTTCCAAGCCTTCCGCTGTTATTTTCTTAGATGGCCTTAAGCCATAGGCCTTTGTAATAAGTTCTCTTTGGAGACATTCGATGTAATAAGTGTGTGATTGCCACTCTGTTATAAATCCTTTAAGTACTGAGTGTGTCAGCATTACCGATCCAGGGATGACACTGAAACACAGAGACTTCGGTCCATTCGGATCGTGGTCGTTACAATATTGGTCCCCCTTCAATCCCGTATGCATCAATTTCTATGCTAGGTTGAAGCTTCTGTCACTCTTGCCCTCCAATACATAGTCCTATCAACATACAACTAACCCTATAGTGTGATCCACGCGCGCACTCATATGATGGGCACCAAAGGACATCAACATAACCCCGAGCAAATGAAACCAATCATAGCAATTCACCAATCCGATAGGACAATGAAAATCTACTCAGACATCATAGGATGGCAACACATCATTAGATAATAATATGAAGCATAAAGCACCATGTTCAAGTAGAGGGTACATCGGGTTGTGGGAGAGTGGACCGCTGTAGATAGATGGGGGAAGGTGATGAAGATGTTGGTGAAGATGATGAAGGTGTTGGTGTAGATCGCCGTCGCACGATGATGGCCCCGGTGGCACTCCGGCGCCACCGGAAGCGAGGGGGAGACAACCCCCCTCCTTCTTCTTCTTCCTTGGCCTGCTCCCTAGGTGGGAGAAGGGTTCCCCCTCTGGTCCTTGGTCTCCATGGCATGGGAGGGGCGAGAGACCCTCCAAGATTGGATATGTCTCTCTGTCTCTCTCTATTTCTGCATTCCCAGATTCTGGCCTTTCAGCATTTCTTATATTCCCGGAGATCCGTAACTCCCATTGGGCTGAAATTTTAACACGATTTCTATCCAGATATTGGCTTTCGCGAAAGAAGGGCACCAACCGCCTTACGAGGTGGCCACGAGGGTCAGGGGCGCGCCCCCTGCCTCATGGCCCCATCGGGCATTGTCTCGCGTTGATTCTTCTTCCCAAAAATCACATATATTCCAAAAAAATCTCCGTCGGTTTTTATCCCATTTGGACTGCGAAACAAAAACATGCAACAAACATGAACTGGCACTGTGCACTGGATCAATATGTTACTACCAAAAATAGTATAAAAAGTTGCCAATAGTATGTGAAAGTTGTAGAATATTGTCATGGAACAATCAAAAATTATAGATACGATGGAGACATATCAGCATCCCCAAGCTTAATTCCTGCTCGTCCTCGAGTAGGTAAATGATAAAAAAGATAATTTTTGATGTGGAATGCTACCTAGCATAATCTTGATCATTTAATCTAATCATGGCATGAATATTAGGACATGAGTGATTCAAAGCAATAGTCTATCATTTGACATAAAAGAATTTAATACTCGGGCATCCCAACAAACAATCAAGTCTTTCAAAATAGCAATGCTAAAGAACGTTATCCCTACAAAATCATATAGTCTTTAATGCTCCCTTTTCTTAACACAAGGTACCCCTCATGCCCATCCCGGTGTCAGCCAAGCAATTATTTTCATACTTTACTTTTTCGAACCGTTTCAACTCTTCACGCAATACATGAGTGTGAGCCATGGACATAGCACTATGGGTGGAATAGAAGGTGGTGATAGACAAAAGTAGAGAGAAAGTATCACATCGACTAGGCAAATTAACGAACTATGGAGATGTCCATCAATTGATATCAATGTGAGTGAGTAGGGATTGCCATGTAACAGATGCACTAGAGCTATAAGTGTATGAAAGCTCAAAAGAAAACTAGTGGGTGTGCATCAACTTGCTTGCTCATGAAGACCTAGGGCATTTGAGGAAGCCCGTCGTTGGAATATACAAGCCAAGTTCTATAATGAAAATTCCCGCTAGTATATGGAAGTGACAACATAGGAGACTCTCTATCATGAAGAACATGGTGCTATGATGAAGCACATGTGTGGTAAAAGGATAGTAACATTGTCCCTTCTCTCTTTTTCTCTCATTTTTTTATTTTCCTTTTATTTTTGGGCTCTTTGGCCACTTTTTTTGGTGGGCTTCTTTGGCCTGTTTTTTTATTTGGGCTTCACTAGCCTCTTTTATTTTTTTCTAACCTCACATGGGACAGTATTCTAATAATGATGATGATCACACTTTTATTTACTTAAAACTCGATACTAGAACAAAAATATGACTCTATATGAATGCCTCCGGCGGTGTACCGAGATGTGCAATGATCTAGCATAGCAATGACATCAAAAAAACGGACAAGCCATGAAAACATCATGCTAGCTGTCTTACGATCATGCAAAGCAATATGACAATGATGGTGCGTGTCATAACAAACGGAACGGTGGAGTTACATGGCAATATATCTCGGAATGGCTATGGAAATGCCATAATAGGTAGGTATGGTGGCTGTTTTGAGGAAGGTATATGGTGGGTGTATGGTACCGGCGAAAGTTGCGCGATACTAGAGAGGCTAGCAATGGTGGAAGGGTGAGAGTGCATATAATCCATGGACTCAACATTAGAACTCACATACTTATTGCGAAAAAACTATTAGCCCTCGAAGCAAAAATACTACGATGCATGCTCCTAGGGGGGAGGTTGGTAGGAGTTAACCATTGCGCGCCCTCGACCTTCAGGCAAAGATAAACAATCAAAATACAATGCGCGCCAATTTGGTTACATAGTTAGCAGACCATACGTGCATGCTTCGGGAATCACAAACCTTAACACCAATATTTTTACTAAACCACAATCATTCACTAGTACCTCCCACATATTAGCATCTTTATATCGCAAAACTATTGCAAGGAATCAAACATATCATATTCAGCGATCTACAAGTTTATGTAGGATTTTATGACTAACATGTGAATGACCAATTCCTGTCAACTCTCTATATAGATATAAGTGAAGCAAGAGAGTTTTAATTCTTTCTAAAAAAAATATATGCCCATGATCTAACAAATATAAGTGAAGCAAAAGAGCATTCTACAAATGGCGGTTTTCTATGTGAGGAGAAACAGACAATCCAAACTACAAATGATATAAGTGAAGCACATGAAGCATTCTATGAAGCCATATTCAAAAGATATAAGTGAAGTGCAAAGAGAATTCTATAAATCAACCAAGGATTATCTCATACCAGCATGGTGCATTTATAAAATAAAAATAAAAAGCACACGACACTCCAAGAGTTTACGCATATCATGTGAACGAAACAAATCCGGAAACACACCGATACTTGTTGAAGAAAGATGGGATGCCTTCCGGGGCATCCCCAAGCTTAGACGCTTGAGTCTCCTTGAATATTTACATGGGGTTCCTTTGGCATCCCCAAGCTTGAGCTCTTGCCTCTCCTCCTTCTTCTCACATTGAGACCTCCTCGACCTTCGAACACTTCATCCACACAAAACTTAACCGAACTTTTAGTGGCGGGGTTAGTGCATATGATCAATGAAATCCCATCATGTACTGCTCTAACATTATTGTATAATTATAAACAAACATTACCCACTGTATTCTATCACAATTATATGGCCCCAATTCAAGGAGGCTTCAACAAGAATTCAATCATATGCAAATAATGAAGCTATAACATCAATATGTGAAAACAGGACAGTATGTAAAGATTTGAACATTAACCTTACTTATGTAACTCTAAATATTCTTGCAAAATTAGGAAAAATCAACAATTTGTATAGAAAGACTTTGCAAAAAGTTTCAGATCCTTTTGATGTTCCAGTAAAAAACGTAAAATCACGCACTACAGCCAAACTTTGTGTTTTTGCACTGCACAAACCAATAAGCAGTTTAATCATCCTAAAGGAAAATCTTGGCACATTATTTTTATAATACAATGGAATTGTACAAGGGTATAATTATTTTTATTGAAAATTTGCTTTAATCAAGGTTCAAAAAGTTTCCATGGGCATGAACAAAGTTCAAGGCTAGCTCCCACTTTAACAATCCTCGTCTTTCTCACTTTCGCTTTTCTTTTTGAAAAAGTTTTAGGTTCCCCTCTTTATTTATTTTTGTTTTTAATCTTTATAAAAGCACACAACAGAAATAAATGATTCTCTAAAACTTCCCGGTTGTCCCCCTGGTAGCGCTTTATTTAAAGCCATTAAGCTAGGCATATAGTGCTCAAGTAATGGATCCACCCGGATCCCAAGGTATATCAAAGCCAATTTTAATTAACAATGATTTGTGATTTAGTAGTGAGCACAAAGTAACATATATCATGCAACAACGAAGTCTAACTCTCTTCCTATGCATCGGCATGTCATAAAAGAACAATTCATGCACACATAGTAAAGGCCAATGCATAGTATAAACAATTTCTTGCAATTTTATCATATTGGAAACATAGAGAGGTGGAGATGTAGTTCCTCTCTCATAATAATTGCAAGTAGGAGCAGCAAGCACATGCATATTACTCCCTCCGTTCCTAAATATAAGTCTTTGTAGAGATTCCACTAGGTGGACTACATACGGAACAAAATGAATGAATCTACACTTAAAATGCATCTATATACATCCGTATGTGGTTAATGGTGAAATCTCCACAAAGACTTATATTTAGGAACGGAGGAAGTATATCCATCAAAATCATCATGTGTTTTAGTAAGACGCAACTCATCAATATAATCCTTAATAAGGGCAAACTTCTCTGATATAGTGTAGTCGGGAGAATTCAAAAAGATAATAGGACTATCATGCGTGGGTGCAATAGCAACAATTTCATTCATAACATAAGGAACTATAGAAAGTTCATCTCCATAAGCATAATTCATATTGGCATCTTGTCCACAAGCATATCAAGCATCAAGTTCACCAAAAAGGGATATTTCAAACGAATCCAAGGGATCATAGCAATCATCATAGCATTCATCCTTCGGTAAGCATGAAGGGAAATTAAACAATGTATGAGTTGAAGAGTTACTCTCATTAGAAGGTGGGCACGGGTAGCTAATACGCTCTTCCTCCTTTTGTTCTTCGCTCTCCTCCTCATCTTTTTCATCTAATGAGCCCACAGTGTCATCAATTCCTTCTTCCATAGTTTCCTGCAAAATATTAGTCTCTTCTTGGATAGCGGAGACCTTCTCAATAAACGCATCAATATTGGCATTGTATTTATAATTCAAATAGCAATATTTCAATATAGCAACATTTTCAGGCCTATAAACATCATCATCAAAAGCTTCATACTTTTTAAACAAAGATTCAATTTCATAAGCACCCTAAAAGCAACAAATTCTTCAATTTGTTCAACATCATAGTAATCATATATACCATTAGCATAAGAAGCTAAGGTTTCATTATCATTAAATTTACATGAAAATGGTAGGTGTGGAGCATTCATCCTAGAGCAACAAGTATAATCATATCTCAAGCAAAGCTCCCGAGCATACCAATGCAACATACGAATTTGGTCCCATAACAGTTTCCCTTTTTGAGTCAAGTGATAATTCCTAAAGTATTCACGTTGATCCAACGTTACTCCCATTATATAGTTGAATGGGGTTTTCTCTGGATTATCAATCTAGTACATAATGTCTTCCATATAATGAGCGTCAAGGGTTTTAGGAGGTTCCCCATCTCCATGAGTAGCAAGTACACCTATTTTTTTGGTATTGCGTGTTCCATATCCATAACTAAAGATAGAGAACAACTTAGAACAGCAAATAAAATCTACTTAGTGATAACGCAAACAAGCACACACGAGAATATTCACCCCACGCTATTGCTCCCCGGCAACGGCGCCAGAAAAAGGTCTTGATAACCCACAAGTATAGGGGATAAATTGTAGCCTCTTTCGATAAGTAAGAGTGACGAATCCAACAAGGAGCTAAAGGTAGAACAAATATTCCCTCAAGTTCCATCGACCACCGATAATACTCTACGCACGTTTGACGTTCGCTTTACCTAGAACAAGTATAAAACTAGAAGTACTTTGTAGGTGTAACGGGATAGGTTTGCAAGAATATAAAGAGCACGTAAATAAAAACTAGGGGATGTTTAGGTAAAGAAGCAATAAAGTTAGTAATAGCGAGTGTGAAAAAGTGGTGGTAGGAGTTGCAAAATTGTCCCTAAGCAATTGATTACGTTACTAGACCGATAGCAAGTTTTATGTGGGGGAGGCCACTTCTAGCATGTCATCCCTGACTTGGAATTCTATGCACTTATGATTGGAACTATTAGCAAGCATCCGCAACTACTAACATTCATTAAGGTAAAACCCAACCATAGCATTAAGATATATTGGTCCCCCTTCAATCTCGTATGCATCAATTTCTATGCTAGGTTGAAGATTCTGTCACTCTTGCCCTCCAATACATAGTCCTATCAACATACAACTAATATTATGGTGTGATCCACGCGCGCACTCATATGTTGGGCACCAAAGGACAGCAACATAACCATAAGCAAATTAAACCAATCATATCAATTCACCAATCCGATAGGATAACGAAAATCTACTCAGACATCATAGGATGGCAACACATCATTGGATAATAATATGAAGCATAAAAGCACCATGTTCAAGTAGAGGGTACCGCGGGTTGCGGGAGAGTGGACCGCTGTAGATAGATGGGGGAAGGTGATGAAGATGTTGGTGAAGATGACGGAGGTGTTGGTGTAGATCGTCGGCAAACGATGATGGCCCCGGTGGCACTCCGGCGCCACTGGTAGCCAGGGGGAGAGAGCTCCCCTCCTTCTTCTTATTCATTGGCATCCTCCCTAGGTGGGAGAAGGGTTCCCCTCTCTAGTCCTTGGTCTCCATGGCATGGGAGGGGCGAGAGTCCCTCCAAGATTGGATCTGTCTCTCTGTCTCTCTCTGTTTCTGCGTTCCCCGATTCTGGCCTTTCACCATATCTTATATTCCCGGAGATCCGTAACTCCGATTGGGCTGAAATTTTAACATGATTTGTATCTGGATATCGGCTTTCTTGCAGCGAAAGAAGGGCACCAACCGCCTTACGGGGTGGCTACGAGGGTCATGGGGCGCGCCCCCTGCCTCGTGCCCCCCTCGGGCATCATCTCGCGTTGATTCTTCTTCCCAAAAATCACATATATTCCAAAAAAATCGCTGTCAGTTTTTATCCCATTTGGACTCCGTTTCATATGGTCTTTCTGCGAAACAAAAAACATGCAACAAACAGGAACTATCACTAGGCACTAGATCAATATGTTAGTCCCAAAAATAGTATAAAAAGTTGCCAAAAGTATGTAAAAGTTGTAGAATATTGACATGGAACAATCAAAAATTATAGATACGACGGAGACGTATCAGGACCCGAAGGTTTGTGGTAAACTACTCACGCTTCATCGGAGAGGCTATGGAGTTGATGTAGAAGCCCTCTGTGATTGATTCCCCCTCCGATGGATTGCCGGAAAAGGCCCCAAGATGGGATCTCACGGGTACAGAAGGTTGCGGCGGTGGAAAAGTGGTTTCGTTGCTCTCCTTGATGTTTCTAGGGTATAAGAGCATATATAGGCAGAAGAAGTACGTCGGTGGAGCTACGAGGGCCCCACGATGGTGGGGGCGCGCCTTCGTGCCTCGTGGCCTCCTCGTGGAGTCCCAGACTTCTACTCCAAGTCTTCTGAATTGCTTTCGGTCCAAGAAAGATCATCGCGAAGGTTTCATTCCGTTTGTTATTCCTTTTCCGCGAAACTCTAAAATAGGCAAAAATACAGAAACTAGCACTGGGCCTTCGGTTAATAGGTTAGTCCCAATATATATATATATAAGAGTATATATATATATATATATATATATATATATATATATATATAAGAGTATATTAAATCCCATTAAACATCCAAAACAGATAATATAATAGCATGGAGCAATCAAAAATTATAGATACGCTGGAGACGTATCAAGCATCCCCAAGCTTAATTCATGCTCGTCCTCGAGTAGGTAAATGATAAAAACAGAATTTTTGATGTGGAATGCTACCTAGCATAATTATCAATGTAATTTCCTTTATTGTGGCATGAGTGTTCACATCCGAAAGATTCAAGACAAAAGTTTAATATTGACATGAAAATAATAATACTTCAAGCATACTAACAAAGTAAACATGTCTTCTCAAAATAACATGTCCAAAGAAAGTTCATACCTACAAAATCATACAGTCTGGCTATGCTCTATCTTAATCACACAAAATATTTAAATCATGCACAACCCCAGTTTCAGCCAAGCAATTGTTTCATCCTTTAGTATTCTCAAACTTTTTCAACTTTCACGCAATACATGAGCATGAGCCATGTACATAGCACTATAGGTGGAATAGAGTGGTGGTTGTGGAGAAGACAAAAAGGAGGAAGATAGTCTCACATCAACTAGGCGTATCAACGGGCTATGGAGATGCCCATCAATAGATATCAATGTGAGCGGGTAGGGATTGCCATGCAACGGATGCACTAGAGCTATAAATGTGTGAAAGGTCAACTAAAGAAACTAAGTGGGTGTGCATGCAACTTGCTTGCTCACGAAGACCTAGGGTGCTTTGAGGAAGTACATCATTGGAATATACAAGCCAAGTTCTATAACGAAAATTCCCACTAGTATATGAAAGTGACAAAACAAGAGACTCTCTATCATGAAGATCATGGTCCTACTTTGAAGCACAAGTGTGGAAAAGGGATAGTAGCATTACCCCTTCTCTATTTTTCTCTCATTTTTTTTCTTTTTCCTCTTTTTTTATTTGGGCCCTTTCTTTTTCCTCTCTTTTTTATGGCCTCTTTTTTTCAATTTCTTTTTTTTTTCATCCGAAGTCTCATCCCAACTTGTGGGGGAATCATAGTCTCCATCATCCTTTCCTCATTGGGACAATGCTCTAATAATGAAGATCATCACACTTTCATTTATACAACTCAAGAATTACAACTCGATGCTTAGAACAAAATATGACTCTATATGAATGCCTCTAGTGGTGTACTGAGATGTGCAATGAATCAAGAGTGACATGTATGAAAAAATTATGATTGGTGGCTTTGCCACAAATACAATGTAAACTACATGATCATGCAAGGCAATATGACAATGATGGAGCGTGTCATAATAAAAGAAACGCTGGAAAGTTGCATGGCAATATATCTCAGAATGGCTATGTAAATGCCATAATAGGTAGGTATGGTGGCTGTTTTGAGGAAGGTATATGGTGGCTGTATGGTACCGGCCAAAGTTGCGTGATACTAGAGAGGCTAGCAATGGTGGAAGGGTGAGAGTGCGTATAATCCATGGACTCAACATTAGTCATAAAGAACCCATATACTTATTGCCAAAATCTACAAGTCATCAAAACCAAGCACTACACGCATGCTCCTAAGGGAACGGTTGGTAGGAGTTAACCATCGCGCGATCCCGACCTCCACACAAAGGAAGACAATCAATAAATAAATCATGCTCCAACTTCATCACATAACAGTTCACCATACATGCATGCTATAGGAATCACAAACTTTAACACAAGTATTCCTCAAATTCACAATTACTCTACTAGCATGACTCTAATATCACCATCCTCATATCTCAAAACAATCATCAAGCATCAAACTTCTCATAGTATTCAACACACTTTATATGAAAGTTTTCATTATACCCATCTTGGATGCCCATTATATTAGGACTAATTTTATAGCCAAAGCAAATTACCATGTTATTCTAAAAGACTCTCAAAATAATATAAGTGAAGCATGAAAGATCAATAATTTCTATAAAATAAAACCACCACCGTGCTCTAAAAAGATATAAGTGAAGCACTAGAGCAAAATTATCTAGCTCAAAAGACATAAGTGAAGCACATAGAGTATTCTAATAAATTTCGATGCAAGCGTGTCTCTCCTAAAGATGTATTCAGCGAGGATGATTGTGGAAAAAAACTAAGAGTCATATCATACATGACGCTCCAAGCAAAACACATATCATGTGGTGAATAAAATTATAGTTTGAAGTAAAGTTACCGATAGACAAAGACGAAAGAGGGGATGCCTTCCCGGGGCATCCCCAAGCTTAGGCTTTTGATTGTCCTTGAATTTTACCTTGGGGCATCCCCAAGCTTAGGCTCTTGCAACTCTTTATTCCATAATCCATCAAATCCTTACCCAAAAACTTGAAAACTTCACAGCACAAAACTTAACAGAAAATCTCGTGAGCTCCGTTAGTATAAGAAAATAAACCACCACTTTAAGATACTGTAACGAACACATTATTTATTTATATTGGTGTTAAACCTGCTGTACTCCAACTTCTCTATGGTTCATACCCCCCGATACTACACATAGATTTATCAAAATAAGCAAACAACACACGAAAAAACAGAATCTATCAAAAAGAGAACAGTGTGTAGAAATTTGTAACTTTCGAATACTTCGGTAACTCTAAAAATTCTGAAATAAATTGTTGGACGTGCGGAATTTGTCTATTAATCATCTGCAAAAAGAATCAACCTAAAATCACTCTCGAGTAAAAAATGGCAGCTAATCTCATGAGCGCAAAAGTGTATGTTTTTTACAGCAAGATCGCAAAGACTTCACCCAAGTCTTCCCAAAGGTTCTACTTGGCACAAACACTAATTAAAACATAAAACCACATGTAAACAGAAGCTAGATGAATTATTTATTACTAAACAGAATCAAAAAGCAAAGAACAAAAATAAAATTGCATTGCCTCCCAACAAGCGCTATCGTTTAACGCCACTAGCTAGGCATAAAAACGCAAATAGATCTAGGTATTATCATCTTTGGTATGCAATCCATAAGTGGCTCTCATAATAGATTCATAAGGAAATTTAATTTTCTTCCTAGGAAAGTGTTCCATGCCTTTCCTTAACGGAAACTGGAATCTAATATTTCCTTCTTTCATGTCAATAATTACACCAATCGTTCTAAGGAAAGGTCTCCCAAGAATAATAGGACATGTAGGATTGCAATCTATATCTAGAACAATGAAATCTACGGGCACATAATTCCTATTTGCAACAATAAGAACATCATTAATCCTTCCCATAGGTTTCTTAATGGTGGAATCCGCAAGATGCAAATTTAAAAAACAATCATCAAATTCACGAAAACCTAGCACATCACATAAGGTTTTTGGAATCGTGGAAACACTAGCACACAAATCACACAAAGTATAGCATTCATAATCTTTAATATTAATTTTACTAGAAGGTTCCCACTCATCATAAAGTTTTCTAGGGATAGAAACTTCTAGTTCAAGCTTTTCTTCATAGGATTACATTAAAGCGTCAACGATATGTTTAGCGAAAGCTTTATTTTGATTATAAGCATGAGGAAAATTTAACACTAATTGCAACAAGGAAATACAATCTATCAAAGAGAAATTATGATAATTAAATTCCTTGGAATCCAAAATAGTGGGTTCATTGCTATGTAAAGTTTTGACCTCTTCAATCCCACTTTTATTAATTTTTGCATCAAAATCTAAAAACTCTGAATCATTGGGACGGCTTTTAACTAAAGTTGACTCATCTCCAGTCCCATCTTTATCAAGATTCGTATTTGAAAACAAAGATTTAATAGGAGTCACATCAATCACTTTTAGATCTTCATCATTATTATTATAAAAACTAGAAGAACATGCTTTCACAAAGCAATCTTTTTTTAGCACGCATCCTATCGGTTCTTTCTTTGCACACATCAACGAAAATTCTCATGGCTTTGAGAGACTCATTGATGTCATGCTTAGGTGGAATAGATCTAAGTTTCAAAGAATCAACATCAAGAGAAATTCTATCCACGTTCCTAGCCAAATCATCAATCTTAAGCAATTTTTCTTCAATCATAGCAATAAAACTTTTTTGTGAAGTCATAAATTCCTTAACACTATTCTCAAAATCAAAGGGCATCTTATTATAATTTCCATAAGAATTGTTGTAGGAATTTCCATAATTGGTAGAGGGATTACTAGGAAAAGGCCTAGGATTAAAGTTTCCTATATAAGCATTGTTACCAAAATTATTCCTACCAACAAAATTCACATCCATAGATTCATTAGTATTATCAATAAAAGTGGATAAGGGTATATCATTAGGATCAACATTAGTACCCTTGTTAGCAAACAACTTCAGAAGTTCATCCATCTTTCCACTCAAAACATTAATTTCTTCAATTGCATGCACTTTTTTACTAGTGGAAGATCTCTCGGTGTGCCATTGAGAATAGTTAACCATTATATTATCTAGGAGTTTAGCAGCTTCTCCTAAGGTGATTTCCATAAAAGTACCTCCCACAGCTGAATCTAAAAGATTTCTAGAAGCAAAGTTCAAGCCGGCATAATTTTTTCGTATAATCATCCATAGATTCAAACCATGTGTGGGGCAATTTCTTATCATAAGTTTCATCCTCTCCCAAGATTGTGCTACATGCTCATGATCAAGTTGTTTGAAATTCATAATATCGTTCCTAAGGGAGATGATCTTAGCGAGAGGAAAATACTTGGCAATAAAACAATCTTTGCACTTATTCCATGAATCAATACTATTTTTAGGCAAAGAAGAAAACCAAGTTTTGGCCCGATCTCGTAGTGAGAACGGGAATAGTTTTAATTTAACAAGATCATTACTACATCTCTTTTCTTTTGCATATCGCATAAATCAACAAAATTATTCAGATGAGATGCGGCTTCTTCACTAGGAACGCTAGAAAATTGATCTTTCATGACTAGATTCAATAAAGCAGCATTGATTTCACAATATTCCGCATTAGTAGCTGGAGCAATCGGAGTGCAAATAAAATCATTATTATTGGTGTTGGAAAAGTCACATAATTTGGTATTTTCTTGAGCCATCTTGGCAAGCCAATCAATCCAACACACAAGCACACAAAAAGCAAGCGAACACGACGAACGGAAGAGGGGCGAAGAAAAGGCAAAGGTTTTCGAAAATCGTTTTAGAAGTGGGTGAGAGGAAAATGAGAGGCGAATGGCAAATAATGTAATGCGAGGGAGAAGAGTTTATGATGGTTACTTGGTATGTCTTGACTTGGCGTAGATCTCCCGGCAACGATGCCAGAAATCCTTCTTGCTACCTCTTGAGCATGCGTTGGTTTTCCCTTGAAGAGGAAAGGGTGATGCAACAAAGTAGGGTAAGTATTTCCCTCATTTTTGAGAACCAAGGTATCAATCCAGTAGGAGACAATGCTCAAGTCACCTAGTACCTGCACAAACAATCAAGAACCTTGCAACCAACGCGATAAAGGGGTTGTCAATCCCTTCACGGTCACTCGCAAAAGTGGGATCTAATAAATATAGTAAAGTAAATATTTTTTTGGTATTTTTGTTGTATAGATTGGAAAGTAAAGATTGCAAAATAGTAAACGGGATGCAAAGTAAATAAAAGAGATTCAATATAATAGGAAAGAGACCCGGGGGCCATAGGTTTCACTAGTGGATTCTCTCAAGATATCATGTATTACGGTGGGTGAACAAATTACTGTCGAGCAATTGATAGAAAAGCGCATAGTTATGAAGATATCTAAGGCAATGGTCATGAATATAGGCATCACATCCGTGTCAAGTAGGCCGAAACGATTCTGCATCTACTACTACTACTCCACACATCGACTGCTATCCAGCATGCATCTAGACTATTAAGTTCATAAGAACGGAGTAACACATTAAGCAAGATGACATGATGTAGAGGGATAAACTCAAGCAATATGATATAAACCCCATCCTTTTATCCTTGATGGCAACAATAAAATACGTGCCTTGCTGCCCCTACTGTCACTGGGAAAGGACACCGCAAGATTGAACCCAAAGCTCATCACTTCTCCTATTGCAAGAAAGATAAATCTAGTAGGCCAAACTAAACTGATAATTCGAAGAGACTTGCAAAGATATCAAATCATGCATATAAGAATTCAGAGAAGAACCAAATAATATTCATAGATAAACTTGTTCATAAATCCACAATTCATCGGATCTTGGTAAACACATCGCAAAAAGTATTACATCGAATAGATCTCCAAGAGAATCGTGGAGAACTTTGTATTGAGGATCAAAGAGAGAGAAGAAGCCATCTAGCTAATAACTATGGACCCAAAGGTCTATGGTAAACTACTCACGCTTCATCGGAGAGGCTATGGTGTTGATGTAGAAGCCCTCCATGATTGATTCCCCCTCCAACAGATCACCGAAAAAGGCCCCAAGATGGGATCTCACGGCTACAGAAGGTTGTGGTGGTGGAAAAGTGGTTTCGTTGTTCTCCCCGATGTTTCTAGGGTATAAGAGTATATATAGGCGGAAGAAGTACGTCGGTGGAGCTACGAGGGACCCACGAGGGTGGGGGCGCGCCTGCCCCCTGGGTGCGCCCTCCTGCCTCGTGGCCTCCTCGTGGAGTTCCAGACTTCTACTCCAAGTCTTCTAGATTGCTTTCGGTCGAAGAAAGATCACCACGAAGGTTTCATTCCATTTGGACTCCGTTTGGTATTCCTTTTCTGCAAAACTCTAAAATAGAAAAAAAAACAGAAACTGGCGCTGGGCCTTCGGTTAATAGGTTAGTCCCAACAATAATATAAAAGAGCATATTAAAGCCCATTAAACATCCAAAACAGATAATATAATAGCATGGAACAATCACAATTATAGATACGTTGGAGATGTATCAAGCAACAACAGTAACCGAGGGTGATACACCATCGAATAACACCGACTTTGTATGCTTCCATAACACCCGTCCCAGTAGTAGAATCGCCCGGATGTCTCTCGTTATATGTCTCATTGTATCCTTGTTCAGGCACCACGACTGGAGTGTGTCATACATTCACGGTGTCAAATCCACCACCTACGCACGTGCAGATCATCGTCCACATTGTCCGGGCAAAGACACAGCCTAACATGATGTGGTTCATGGTCTCGTCGTGTTGTACGCAAAACATGCATGAGTCTTGGTGGGGAAGCCCCCTCCTAGCTAGCCTATCGGAAGTCCAACATATGTCCTTGATTGCAAAATATGCAAAGAAGTGACATTGAAGTAGTACCTCGACCTGCATGTGAACTCTACCGTCGGAACCACCATCCTGCCTGCAAACTTAGCGGCGTACGTTGGCCATATAGTGAAATTGCCGCTACCTTCCAACGACCATGAAATTGAGTCTTCACATCCCTCGGAAAGCTGCACCTCGATGATCCTTGGCCATAGTTGCATATATTCCTATAGTGATCCAGGCCCCAAGTCTGGTCCAAAGTCAGTAGCCCATGTAATGTTTATAAGGGTGTCATGAATTATTCTTGATGCCCGTACTCGACGAGGTACCCTCTCATATAACGATGGCACAAGTTCCACAACTCGGAGGTTGTCCATCCATCTGTCCTCCCAGAATAAAGTGTCACAACCATCCCCAAATGACTGATGGGATGCAACCCTGAACAATGCAATGGAATCCTTTGGATATCAAAAACAATTATGTGGAAGGGGAAGATACTCGCGCTATCCAAGTCAACAAAGGTGCACTGTGCGCACTCTGCGTTGGTCCATCTCATCCCCAATTAGAACGAGGGAGCAAGAGGGCATCAGTCCCTTCTTCGCGAAGAAAGAGATATGAAGAGAATAGGGACTTGAGCCCCACCCGTTCTACTCCCCCGACACACGTGCATCCTCTCCTAGAAATCTCACACAACCTCCTCTTCCCACTCCCTAGCTAGGGTTGCTGCCTCTGCCGCTGCACCATCGCTCCTCCAGCGTTGGCCAGCTTCCTCGGCCTTTCCTCTCTCTGCCTATGGTCCATTTCATCTTCGTCGCCAGGCTCCGACGTGGTCGTCGCCGACGCTCTCGAGGTAGTTGACACTGACGAGGACTCGATGGCTTCGGTTTTAGCAGTCGCAGATTTTCCTGGCGCCGGATTCGCCTCGTGCTCTGCATGTTCGGGGAACATTGGCGGCTCAGGCACCGTGGCCGCCACAATGATGGTAGTGATCCATATCCCCTGCCGCGGCCAAAGAGGAAACCGACACACCCTTACCCATGCAAAGCGGACGACAGTGCGACGGTCAGTGGTAGGGACGTCCAGCGGCTCACGCATATGGAGAGGCCCTGTGCAGATGGGCAAGCAGGAGGTAGGGTCACCAACATCGATGCTTACCGCGTCGCGGGTCGAGGCCATGGGAGGTGGGAGGGGCGGTTCTCCAATAACTCGAGCGATAGCAGGTCGCCAGCTCCGTCAGGGGACTGCTCCCTCTACGGCTTGCTGGCCTCGTCTATGGACAAAGGGGACGACTGCCTCTCGTGGCTCTAAACTGTAGGAATGGATGGATGGATGTGAATGTGAGCAACCAAGGTATCATGTGATAATAGCTTCGTGTGGCTCTTTATTTTTTAAATTGGCCAATTTCTGATTCTAGGAGTTTCAAATTATGTTTCATTGCTTTTGTTAGGTAGTCAATCGAGGACCAGATGAGTATGACTGCAATTGGGTGTCTATTTTAGCATCTCTTTCCAACAGGTAGTCATGCTAACTAAATTTGGAAATGTGTTGGATGTCTCTTATCTTTTGTAACGCCCCGGACACACCCGCCGGTGGTCGTTACTCCCGGCGAGATCTAGACTGTCCCCACAAATCAATACTAGTCTATTTTGTGCACTTTTTCCTCACTCGTGCGCACCCAGGAGCAACCCCCCGGTCGGTCACCCATCCTGAAATTACTCCAAGCCAAGCACGCTTAACTTTGGAGATCTGTCGGAATGGGTTCCCAGAAAAGAAGGAATTCCTTATTAATATGAGTAGTCTATCATCCCTATTAAACCAGGCTATCACATACACCCCCAGTAAGAGGAACCGACATCCTCGTTGGGCCACATGAACGTTCCCTCTTGGCACATACGTATGTGCTTCCAGTCCGGCACATGTGCCATGCCGTGTGCCACGACGGGTCACAAACGTCATGCACAACATGACCGCGCACCTGTCCGCAAACATCCATGTAACCTCGAGGTTCAGCTCTGATACCAACTTGTAACAACCCGGACACACCCACCGATGGTCGTTACTCCTGGCGAGATCTAGACTAGCCCCACAAATCAATACTAGTCTTTTATGTGCACTTTGTCCTCACTCGTGCACACCCAGGAGCACCTTCCCAGTCGATCACTGATACGTCTCCAATGTATCTATAATTTTTTATTGTTCCATGCTATTATATATTCTGTTTTGGACGTTTGATGGGCTTTATTATACACTTTTATATAATTTTTGGGACTAACCTACTAACCCAAGGCCCAGTGCAAATTGTTGTTTTTTGCCTATTTCAGTGTATCGCAAAAAAGGAATATCAAACGGAATGAAACCTTCGGGAGACTTATTTTTGGAACCGTATCTACCCAGAAGACTTGGAGTACATACGAGGGAACGAGAGAGGTGGCCACGAGGGGGCAGGGCGCACCCCCCACCCTCATGGGCCCACTCTGGCTCCACCGGTGCCCTCCTTCCTCCTATATATATATCCTTGTACCCTGAAAACATCGAGGCAACAGAGAAAACCCTAATTCCACCACCGCAACCTTCTATTCCCGTGAGATCCCATCTTGGGGCCTGTTCCGGAGCTCCACCGGAGGGGGGATCGATCACGAAGTGCTTCTACATCAACACCATAGCCTCACCGATGAGTTGTGAGTAGTTTACCATAGACCTTTGGGTCCATAGTTATTAGCTAGATGGCTTCTTCTCTCTCTCTTTGGATCTAAATACAAAGTTCTCCTCGATCTTCGAGGAGATCTATTCGATGTAATCTTTTTGCAGTGTGTTTGTCGAGATCCGATGAATTGTGGGTTTATGATCAAGATTATCTATGAACAATATTTGATTCTTTTCTAAAATATTTTATGTATTATTATAATATCCTTGCAAGTCTCTTTGAATTATTGGTTTGGTTTGGCCTACTAGATCTATAGTTCTTGCAATGGGAGAAGTGCTTGGCTTTGGGTTCAATCTTGTGGTGTCCTTTCCTAGTGACAGTAGGGGCAGCAAGGCACGTATTGTATTGTTGCCATCGAGGATAAAAATATGGGGTTTATATCATATTGCTTGAGTTTATCCCTCTACATCATGTCATCTTGCTTATAGTGTTACTCTGTTATTATGAACTTAATACTCTAGATGCATGCTGGATAGTGGTCGATGTGTGGAGTAATAGTATTTGATGCAGAATCGTTTCGGTCTACTTGTTACGGACGTGATGCCTATATACAATGATCATGCCTAGATATTCTCATAACTATGCGCTTTTCTATCAATTGCTCAACAGTAATTTGTTCACCCACCGTAGAATTCTGCTATCATGAGAGAAGCATCTAATGAAACCTAGGGATGGCAATGGGTAGGGTATGGGCGGGTACGACACTTTTCTACCCAAACCCATACCCAAATCTTTTTTCTATACCCACCCACTTCACTATCCATGGGCGCAAATTGGTACCCATGCCCATACCCATCGGGTATCCTATACCCAATGGGTATCCAGTGGGTACAATATATAGGATTAACATGACAAAATTAAGATGAGAAAAAGGTCTAAATTCAGGTACCCATTCGGTGGCTACAATATATAGCCTTGGTTGGGGATGAATCAATGAGGATTCAGTAACCCGGCTCTTGATTGCTTCATCTTCCAAAGTCAAGGAAAAGTAGAGAAGATAAGTACTTTAGGTATATGAGGGGTCTGGGGCGATGGCTGGCTATGGGCCTATGGTCTGTGGGCTAGTTAAGAACTCAAGATAATTATTTACTCACATATTACATGGTTTTATTTATTTATTTATTTTTTGGGTATCCATTGGGTTACCCATGGGTATAATTTCATACCCATACCCTACCCATGCTTTTTGCGGGTATGGATACCCATACCCATGGGTGTGAAATGGTAAAAAGTCTCACCCATGCCCACTATTTTTGGGTAGGGTACCCGCGGGTACCCATACCCATGGGCAAAACTGCCATCCCTAATGAAACCTATGACCCCCGGGTCTATCTCTATCATATTACTTCCCCTTCAATTTCTGTTGTTGTTGCTTATTTACTTTCTTTACATTCTGTTCTTATACCAAAAATACCAAAAATATTATCCTAACTTTTGTAAGTGACCGTGAAGGGATTGACAACCCCTTACCGCATTGGCTGCGAAGTTCTTATTTGTTTGTGCAGGTGCAAGGGACTCGCGCGTGATCTCCTACTAGATTGATACCTTGGTTCTCAAAAACCGAGGGAAATACTTACGCTACTGTGATGCATCACCCTTTCCTCTTCGAGGGAATACAACGAAAGCTCGAGAAGTAGCAAGAAGAATTTCTGGCGCCGTTGCCGAGGAGATCTACGCAAAAGTCATACACCAAGTACCTATCACAAACCCTTATCCTTCGCACTACATTATTTTCCTCGCGTTTCCTCTCCCCCATTTCACCCTTGTCGTTTTATTCGCCCTTCTTTTTCCGTGTGTTTACCGTTCGCTTGCCTCTTGTTTGCTTGTGTGTTGGATTGCCTGCTTGTCACTATGGCTCAAGATAGTACCAAATTGTGTGACTTCTCCAATACCAACAATAATGATTTTATTAGCACGCCTATTGCTCCTATTACCGATGATGAATCTTGTGAGATCAATGCTGCTCTCTTGAATCTTGTTATGAAAGATCAATTTTCTGGCTTTCCTAGTGAATATGCCTCTACCCATCTAAACAACTTTGTTGATTTGTGCGATATGCAAAAGAAGAGGGATACAGATAATGATATTCTTAAATTAAAGTTATTTCCATTTTCACTTAGAGATCGTGTTAAAACTTGGTTCTCCTCTTTGCCTAGAAATAGTATTGATTCATGGAATAAATGCAAAGATGCCTTTATCTCTAAGTATTTTCCTCCCGCTAAGATTATTTCTCTTAGTATCGATATTATGAATTTTAAGCAACTAGATCATGAGCATGTTGCACAAGCTTGGGAGAGAATGAAATTAATAATATGTAATTGCCCTACACATGGTTTGAACTAATGGATGATTATACAAAACTTTTATGCTGGCTTGAATTTTGCTTCTAGAAATCTTTTAGATTCATCCGCGGGGGGCACTTTCATGGAAACCATCTTAGGAGAAGCTACCAAACTCCTAGATAATATTATGGTTAACTACTCTCAATGGCACACCGAAAGATCTACTAGTAAAAAAGTGCATGCTATTGAAGAAATTAGTGTTTTAAGTGGAAAGACGGATGAACTTATGAAATTATTTGCTACTAAGAGTGCTTCTTCCAATCCTAATGATATGCCTTTATCCACGTTGATTGAAAATAATAATGAATCTTTGGATGTGAATTTTGTTGGTAGAATAATTTTGGTAACAATGCTTATAGAGGAAACTTTAATCCTAGGCCTTTTCCTAGTAATTCCTCTAATAATTATGGTAATTCCTACAATAACTCTTATGGAAATTTTGGTAAGATGCCCTCTGAATTTGAGACTAGTGTTAAAGAGTTTACGAATTCACAAAAGAATTTCAATGCTTTGCTTGAAGAAAAATTGCTTAAGATTGATGAGTTGGCTAGAAACATGGATAGAATTACTCTTGATGTTGATTCTTTGAAACTTATATCTATTCCTCCTAAGCATGATATCAATGAGTCTCTCAAAGCCATGATAATTTCCATTGATGAGTGCAAAGAAAGAACCGCTAGGATGCGTGCTAAAAAGGATTTCTTTATAAAAGCCTGTTCTTCTAGTTATCATGAAAATAAAGATGAAGATCTGAAAGTGATTGATGTGTCTCCTATTAGATCCTTATTTTGTAGTATAAATCTTGATAAAGATGGGACTGGAGATGAGTCTACTTTAGTTAAAAGGCGTCCCAATAATTCGGATTTTTTAGATCTTGATGCTAAAATTGTTAAAAGTGGGATTGAAGAGATTAAACTTTGCGTAGCGATGAACCCACTATCTTGGATTTCAAGGGATTCAATTATGATAATTTCTCTTTAATAGATTGTATTTCCTTGTTACAATCCATGCTAAATTCTCCGCAAGCTTATAGTCAACATAAGGCTTTTACCAAACACATAGTTGATGCGTTAATGCAGTCTTATGAAGAAACACTTGAATTAGAAGTCTCTATCCCTAGAAAGCTGTATGATGAGTGGGAACCTACTATTGAAATTAAAATTAAGGATCATGAATGCTTTGCTTTGTGTGATTTGGGTGCAAGTGTTTCTACAATTCCAAATGCTTTGTGTGATATGTTAGGATTCCATGAACTTGATAATTTTTATTTACATTTGCATCTTGCGGATTCTACCATTAAGAAACCTATGGGAAGGTTTAATGATGTTCTTATTGTTGCCAATAGGAATTATGTGCCCGTAGATTTCATCGTTCTTGATATCGATTGCAGTCCTTCATGTCCTATTATTCTTGGTAGACCTTTCCTCAGAACGATTGGTGCAATTATTGATATGAAGGAAGGAAATACTAGATTCCAATTTCCGTTAAGGAAAGGCATGGAACACTTTCCTACAAAGAAAATTAAATTACCTTATGAATATATTATGAGAACCACTTATGGATTGCCTACCAAAGATAGCAATACCTAGATCTATTCTTGTATCGTGCCTAGCTAGGGGCGTTAAACGATAACGCTTGTTGGGAGACAACCCAATTTTATTTTCTTTGTTTTTGCTTCTGTTTAGGAATAAATATTGCATCTAGCTTCTGTTTAGATGTGGTTTTGTGTTTTAATTAATGTTTGTGCCAAGTAGAACCTTTGGGAAGACTTGTGTGAAGTTTATGTGATCATGCTGTAAAAAACAGAAACTTTAGCGCTCATGAGTTTGGCTTTTTTTTTACTGGAGAGTGCTTTTTAGTTGATTCTTTTTGCAGATGATTAATAAACAAATTCCTCACGTCCACCAATTTATTTCAAAAAAAAATAGAGTTACAGAAGTATTCGAAAGTTACAGATTAATACAGACTGTTCTGTTTTTCGTGTGTTGTTTGCTTATTTTGATGAATCTATGAGTAGTATCGGGGGGTATGAATCATAGAGAAGTTGGAATACAGTAGATTTAACACCAATATAAACAAAGAATGAGTTCATTACAGTACCTTTGAGTGTGGTTTGTTTTCTTATACTAACGGAGCTCATGAGATTTTTGGCTAAGTTTTGTGTTGTGAAGTTTTCAAGTTTTGAGTATGGCTTTGATGGACTATGGAACAAAGAGTGGCAAGAGCCTAAGCTTGGGGATTCCCAAGGCACCCCAAGGTAAAATTCAAGGACAACCAAAAGCCTAAGCTTGGGGATGCCCCGGGAAGGCATCCCCTCTTTTGTCTTCATCTATCGGTAACTTTACTCGGGACTATATTTTTATTCACCACATGATATGTGTTTTTCTTGGAGCGTCATGTATGATTTGAGTCTTTGCTTTTTAGTTTGCCACAATAATATTTGATGTACACACCTTTTTGACAGAGGTAAATATGGTTTAGAATTTATTAAAATACTCTATGTGCTTCACTTATATCTTTTGAGCTAGATAGGTTTGCTCTAGTGCTTCAGTTGTATCTTTTAGAGCACGATGGTGGTTTTATTTTGTAGAAATTATTGATCTCTCATGATTCACTTATATCTATTTGAGAGTCTTTTATAACAACATGGTAATGTGCTTTGGTTATAAAACTAGTCCTAATATGATAGGCATCAAAGATGAGTATAGTAAAAAACCTTCATACAAGTGCATTGAATGATAGGAGAAGTTTGATACTTGATGATTGTTTTGAGATATGAGGATGATGATATTAGAGTCATGCTAGTGGAGTAACTGTGAATTTTAGAAACACTTGTGTTAAAGTTTGTGATTCCCGTAGCATGCACGTATGGTGAACCGTTATGTGACGAAGTTGGAGCATGATTTATTTATTGAGTGTCATCCTTTGTGTGGAGGTCGGGATCGCGCGATGGTTAACTCCTACCAACCCTTCCCCTAGGAGCATGCGTTGAATACTTTTTTTGATAACTCGTAGATTTTTGCAATAAGTATATGAGTTCTTTGTGACTAATGTTGAGTCCATGGATTATACGCACTCTCACCCTTCCACCATTGCTAGCCTCTCTTGTACCGCGCAACTTTCGTCGGTGCCATACACCTACCATATACCTTCCTCAAAACAGCCACCATACCTACCTATCATGGCATTTCCATAGCCATTCCGAGATATATTGCCATGCAACTTTCCACCATTCTGTCCATATGACATGCTTCATCATCATTCACATAGAATCATATTTTGTTCTAGCTTCGAGTTGTAACCTTTGAGTTGTAAGACAATAAAAGTGTGATAATCTTCATTATTAGAGCATTGTCCCATGTGAGGAAAGGCCAAATTTAAAAAAAGATGACCCAAAAAAATAGAGAGGGGCTAATAAAAAAATAAAAAAGGAGAGAAAGCCCCTCCAAAAAAATGACAGAAAAGAGAGAAGGGACAATGCTACTATCCTTTTCCACATTTGTGCTTCAAAGTAGCACCATGATCTTCATGATAGAGAGTCTCTTGTTTTGTCACTTTCATATACTAGTCGGAATTTTCATTATAGAACTTGGCTTGTATATTCCAACGACGGGATTCTTCAAATGCCCTAGGTATTCATGAGCAAGCAAGTTCGATGCACACCCACTTGGTTTCTTTTGTTGAGCTTTCATACACTTATAGCTCTAGTGCATCCGTTGCATGGCAATCCCTACTCACTCACATTGATATCGATTGATGGGCATCTCCATAGCCCATTAATATGCCTAGATGATGTGAGACTATCTTCCTCTTTTGTCTTCTCCACAACCACCATTCTATTCCACATATAGTGCTATATCCATGGCTCACGCTCATGTATTGCGTGAAAGTTAAAAGGTTTGAAAAAAATTGAGTATGAAACAATTGCTTGGCTGAAACCAGGGTTGTGCATGATTTAAATATTTTGTGTGATGAAGAGAGAGCATAGCCAGACTATATGATTTTGTAGGGATAACTTTCTTTGGCCATGTTATTTTGAGAAGACATGATTGCTTTGTTAGTATGCTTGAAGTATTATTATTCTTATGTCAATATAGACTTTTGTCTTGAATCTTTCGGATCTGAACATTCATGCCACAATAAAGAAATTACATTGATAATTATGTTGGTTAGCATTCCACATCAAAAATTCCGTTTTTATCATTTACCTACTCGAGGACGAGCAGGAATTAAGCTTGGGGATGCTTGATACGTCTCCAACGTATCTATATTTTTTTATTGTTACATGCTATTATATATTCTGTTTTGGATGTTTAATGGGCTTTATTATACACTTTTATATTATTTTTGGGACTAACCTACTAACCCAAGGCCTAGTGCAAATTGCTGTTTTTTTGCCCATTTCAGTGTTTCGCAGAAAAGGAATATCAAACTGAGTCTAAACGGAATGAAACCTTCGGGAGAGTTATTTTTGGAACCGTATCTACCCTGAAGACTTGGAGTACACGCGAGGGAACGCGAGAGGCGAACACGAGGGAGCAAGGTGCGCCCAGGGGGGCAGGCGCGCCCCCACCCTCGTGGGCCCCCTCTGGCTCCCTTGGTGCCCTCCTTCCTCCTATATATATCCTTGTACCCTTAAAACATCGAGGCAACACAGAAAACCCTAATTCCACCGCCGCAACCTTCTATTCCCGTGAGATCCCATCTTGGGGCCTGTTCTGGAGCTCCGTCGGAGGGGGGTCGATCACGGAGTGCTTCTACATCAACACCATAGCCTCACCGATGAGTTTTGAGTAGTTTACCACAGACCTCTGGGTCCATAGTTATTAGCTAGATGGTTTCTTCTCTCTCTTTGGATCTCAATACAAAGTTCTCCTCGATCTTCGAGGAGATCTATTCGATGTAATCTATTTGTGGTGTGTTTGTCGAGATCTAATGAATTGTGGGTTTATGATCAAGATTATGTATGAACAATATTTGATTCTTTTTTTGAAATCTTTTATGTATGATTATAATATCCTTGCAAGTCTCTTCAAATTATTGGTTTGGTTTGGCCTACTAGATCTATAGTTCTTGCAATGGGAGAAGTGCTTGGCTTTGGGTTCAATCTTACGGTGTCCTTTCCCAGTGACAGTAGGGGCAGCAAGGCACCTATTGTATTGTTGCCATCGAGGATAAAAAGATGGGGTTTATATCATATTGCTTGAGTTTATCCCTCTACATCATGTCATCTTGCTTAAAGCGTTACTCTGTTCTTACGAACTTAATACTCTAGATGCATGCTGGATAGCGGTCGATGTGTGGAGTAATAGTAGTAGATGCAGAATCGTTTCGGTCTACTTGTTACAGACGTGAGGACTATATATACTAATCATGCCTAGATATTCTCATAACTATGCACTTTTCTATCAATTGGTCGACAGTAATTTGTTCACCCACCGTAGAATTCTGCGATCATGAGAGAAGCCACTAGTGAAACCTATGGCCCCTTGGTCTATCTTTATCATATTACTTTCCCTTCAATTTCTGTTGTCGTTGTTGATTTACTTTCTTTACTTTCTGTTCTTATACCAAAAATATTATCCTATCCTATCTATCTGATCTCACTTTTGTAAGTGACCATGAAGGGATTGACAACCCCTTATCGCGTTGGCTGCGAAGTTCTTATTTGTTTGTGCAGGTGCGAGGGACTCGCGCATGGTCTCCTACTGGATTGATACCTTGGTTCTCAAAAACTGAGGGAAATACTTACGCTATTGTGTTGCATCACCCTTTCCTCTTCGAGGGAATACTATGCAAGCTCGGGACGTAGCAATCGCCCATCCTAAAATTACTCCAAGCTGAGCACGCTTAACTTTGGAGTTCTCTCCGAATGGGCTTCCGGAAAAGAAGGAATTCCTTATTGATATGATTAGTCTATCATCTCTATTAAGCTAGGCTCTCACATTCATGGTTTAGGATTAAAAAATGGCATTAGCCCAACAAAGACTGTGATGTTCCTCACAATTTCTTCTAATTATAAAGTAAAACTGAATCGAAAGGGAGATTCCGGCAACTTTGCGGGTGTCTGGGTATGTACTTGTATAAACTATCAACTAAAAATGGCTTGGTTCTTTTCAAGAAGACTAAAAATATCTTACTAGATAGTAATGTTTATACTTGTGGTGGACTATCAATCCTTACACTTAGATGAACAGATTTATGTGCTAAGAAAAAATGATATTGGTAAGTATGTGACATATGTGAAAATCCAAGTTGGCATAATGAGATATAGATGGACAGAATATTATCCATCTCTATTTAGCTTGTCATAAAAATGCAATTATTTGCTAGCTAGATGTTTCTTTTACTGCCAATTTTCTTTGCTTTTATCTTATCATGTTTGTAATATTACTTCTATACATGCCAAGAGAATATGCAGTATATAAGTTTTACATGTACATCTTTAGTTTTTGTTTCCGCAAAGAATAAGACATATTTTAGTTGATCCGAGTGTTTGCTCATGTGGTAGTTCCCAACTTCCCGAGGATCAAGAAACCAAAAGATGAATCTTCTAATACAAAGTTATGCCATTTTTCGTGATTTATGTTGTGTTCTTTAGTTGCTGAATTATTTTCTTGATTTATTGAAGGAGCGAAAGAAAATAAAGATGGGAGCTAGAATCAAGAATGATGAAAAGAAGGATGCTGGGGTGAAAGAGAGCAACAAAGCAAAGCAAGAGCAGACCCCACTAAAAATGTATGCTCCTCTCTCCAACACATATTCCCCGCAGTGTGCTAACGAATACAAAGAAAGTGAGTCCATGGTTCTATAAATCTTTTGATCGACTTTTTTGTTTGTGATACTATTGCATTTATCTTAAACATGGGTTAGCATGTTCTTTCTATCTCGGAATTAGAAGTTCGATGAAACTTTGATGTTGTGTCATATAAAACTGTAGTTCAGTTGGCTTAAGTTCGACATTAATTTTATTGGCCATTTGACCACTTGCTAATCTAAAATGTCATCCTCTTTCAATAGGCATGTTTCTCCCGAATCCCAGCTGAAATAGTATATACAACATGTTTGTGTTCATATCTGTTTGTCCATCTAAAATCATATTTGGAGTATCTTAGAAAACACATATTACATCGATTTATTGAAACTGAAGGATGGTTGCTTTGCTTGGGAATGAAAAATGTAGGGTAATGCACTTTTTTGATATCGAGTTGTTTCTTGAACACAGATCCTGGGAGAGGAAGAGTTTCTATTGCAGGCAAGGAATTGGATCTTCAGGTGACCACACATTCATTCAAACTAGGTGACCGATACTTCCTTATCTCCCTTGCATTCTTGATTTGGCTCGCCTCTACTCCCACCCTAGCTAGCTCTTTTGGGTTCCTGTGGGTTCATTGCGGGCAGTGAAGAACTGAAATAGGTGAAGAGAATATTAGAAGGTGATGCTAGAATCTTGCTTGTGTGCTACCTGTTGTTGTGATTCGAAGGAATTTGCATGTTCTCACTGAATGGAAAAAAAGAGGCACTATGCGAGAGTTGACTAAATGTAGAATTATGAATCCCTTTACCATAGTTCTTTAAATATATTTTTCCTGAGCCAGTAATTAATCTATACTACAGCTGCTCCGCATATAGTAAAAATATATTGTATTTTAAATGGAAAGTATAATTTCTTCAATGAACGAGTGACCGGTCACTCCGCAAAAAATACGAGTGACCGGTCAATTTTGTATTAGCTTCAAATACTTTGTTGAAGTTCATTGAACTACTTTTATGAATGTTTATACCAACTATAATTGTTTTAATATAAATAGGAGAGTGGAAAGGGCGCTTCCCACCTGACACCGCCCCAACTTCCTCTAAAGCGATGTCATCGGGTGGCGCCCCAACCGCTAGTTGATGTCAAACTCCACCCACGGCCTCTCATTATCAGACCTCGACAGCCATAGCCAACGGGCTTGCGTCCAGGTCGTTTTACAGAGCAACAATCCATTTTACATTATCTTAGCTTGATAAGGCAAAGTCGTGCGTTGTAGAAGCCCAAAGGGCGCTCCAGGATGACAAGGGGATCTGCTTCATTTGCAAGATCGATAAAACAGCCCAAAAGCTAAAATCATTGTCGAAAAACTTTTAGATATTATAGTATAGCCTAAGTAAAATAAACGAATCTACACTTTAAAATATGTCTACATACATTCGTATGTAGTTCGTATTGAATTTTTTTAAAATTCTTATATTTATAAGCAAAGGGAGTAACTCAATAAAGAAAGGACTGTGATATATGTCAACCGTGTGACAGATTATAAAAGTACCATCCTGCGATCCCACGTCCTCCCGAACAGTCTGCCTCCTTCCCGATTTTCTGGGCTCCTCCCGATTATTCGCCCCCGCACAAAAAAGGATAAAAGAAATGGTGACCTCCCACCCTTCGATCCCAGGTCCTCCGGAACAACCCCCTCCTTCGATCCCGCGTCCACCCCATTTTTTGGGACAAAAATAGGTTAAAAAAGGCATTGGTTGGGGATCGAACCTACAACCCACATACTAGATTTAGCAACAACATCCAGTTGGGCTAGTCGGCTTTACTAATTACAAACAATTTAGACACTAATTGTATTTTGTTGAGACGAGAATGAACAAAAATGACAATAACTTAAAATTCAAACCGTCAGCCTCACTTGTTTTGAGTATTAGGAATATGCACCCTAGTTCAATAATTTTTTCCACATGTTTCACACCGCTTCACATAGTTCACAAATCCAGACGTCCCCTTCCCTCCTTTTCAGATGCAAAATACCATGGTGTGTGCACGTAAGTTATCATGTATGTGGTTAATCCTTTATCATGCTAATTACATAAAAGTTACTGGGATATGTTTTTCAATAACCTTTTTCCCTTGGTCAAATATTACCGTGGTGTTTGTACTTAATTTATTAGGTATGCGGTTTGTATATTACCATGCTATTTAGATAAAAATTACCATAGTATATTTTC
>LR738712.1:118034749-118091945 GCA_902687465.1 Secale cereale | reverse complement strand
AATGTTACCGCATTGGTTGTACTTAAGTTATCAGATATGGATTTAGTTTATTACCATATAATTTACATAGAAATTATCGAGGGCATATTTTGCAACAACTTTTCTCCCTTGGTCAAATTTATCGCGGCGTTTGTACATCAGTTATCAGGTGTACGGTTTATATTTGACCGTGTTATTTTCATACAAGTTACTGATGATATGTTTTTCAGCGACTTTTTCGGCCTTTAGTCAAATTTACCTGGGTGTTTGTATGTAAGTTATTGTCCATATTGTTCGTATATTATCATACTATTTTTACATAAGTTAATAGGGGTATGTGTTTCAAATAACTTTGTTCATTTGGTATCCAGTGGCATCTTAAACACCTGCATTTGGATTTTGGAGCGCTGAATTTGTTTGAGCCGCGTCCAGACTTGGGCACGATGGTGCCATTCCAGCAACAATGCTCAATTTCCCCATCTGGGTATCATTGTACTTGAGCAGCCACATCCATACTTGGGCACGATGGTTCATGCACGGCCACTTGTGAGTCGTAGAATTTATTAGGGAATATGGTTTCCAACAAATTTTTACCTTCTTGGTTGAAATTACCATGCTTTTTGTATGTAACTTATCGGATATACGGTTTGTAAATGATCATGCTATTTTCACATATTTTATTGGGTGGTTATATTTTTCAACAATTATCTACATCATTGATAAAAGTTATCGGGGTGTTTGTATGCAAGTTATTGGGTATGCGGGACATATATTACCATACTATTTACACGTAAGCTATGAGGGCATGCATTTCAATAACTTTTTTCCCTCGGATCAAAGAGTTACCAAGGCATTTGTATGTAAGTTATCAGGTATGAGGTGTTTATATTATCATATTATTTGCACAAATTATCGGAGGCGCGTTTTTAACACCACTTCCTTGGGTCAAATTTATCGATGTTTGTACATAATTTGTCAAGTCTGTGAAGCATACATTACCATGATATATGCATAAGTTAGAGAGGTTATTCCCTGCAAAAAAAAGTTAGCGAGGTTATGCTTTTCAGAAAATCTTTCCTGAGTCGGAGTTACCATGGGATTTGTGTATAAGTTATCAGGTGTGCGGGACATATATTACCACATTTTTTATCCAAAAAATGACGGCGGATATGTTTTCAACAACTCTTTTTTCTAGGGTTGAAATCGTTCAAAGTTATCAATATTTGTACATAATTTTTTCAAATCTATGAGGCGCAAATTACCATGATATACACATGAGTAAGCGAGGTTATCCCCGCAAAAAATTAGTGAGTTATGCTTTTCAGCAACTCTTTCCTCAAGTCAAAGTTACCACGGGATTTGTGTGTAAGTTATCGGGTGTGTGTACGTATATTACCACACTTTTTATCCAAAAAATGATGGCGGATACGTTTTCAACATCTCTTTTTTCTGGGGTCAAAATTGTTATCACGGTAATTTTCAACAATTTTTTTCTGTGGGTCAAAATGATCCTCATTACCTACTGTATTTTTTTTACCACTCACAAACTGCTCAACACGAGCATAGCCAAAAAAACAAATACAAAAAATTGGGCAAAACCACGGATTGATCCCTGGTGGCCTGGGATATGATTTGTAGCACTAGCCACTTTGTACTAGTTAGTTTCTTGCTCTAGTATCAGCGCGAGCTTTTTTATCAGGCAAAAGGCCACCTGGTCTGCAGCCATGGCTGCTGCTCGCGACGGAGCTTCGCCGTGAATTACCAGGCTTCCCCTTGGGCCTTGGCGTCTTGAGGGTGCGCGGGGCTGTGAATGGGCACATGTATGGTGCAGCGTGGCACGGCCTTGCATGCCTGTTGTGTGTGCACCCGTCGAACTCCCATGCTCGAGCTCAAGCTCGTGCATGGTGGCCTGAGCTCAGGTGCATACGACTAGGGTGAGCGGGAGGAGGAACGGCAATTCTCATCGCACTCGAATGCGAAGTCGACTTGGACAGAGGCAGACGTGGAAGCCGGTGACGAGACACTAATTGCCGGAAACAACTTCAATAAGGAAGAAATTGACGATGGCAAGGTCGGTCCAAGCTCCTGTCGATGAGCTGTTGCGCAGGAGGACGGCGAACGTCGAAGCTTTCCGTGGACGAGGTGGGGGAAGAAAAGGACCACATCGACGGAGCGGAATTAGCCCCGCAGGTCAACGCCCAGGCCACTCACGCCCACAGTCGAGTAACCGCCCCCGCACATATCGCCATCAGCGGTACGATTCAGATCGAAGCAAGCTAAGGTCGTGTGGCAATTTTGCAATCTGCCACACGGTTGCCATATACATATTTTGATAAAGAAAAAAAAGAATATGCTTATATCACATCTAGATGTGAGATATTACTCTCTTATCCTTAAAATTCATGAAAAAATTTAAAAAAAATAAAGGATGAAAGAGTTAGGTGTGAGATAGATAATATCTCACATCTAGATGTGAAATAGCAAACTTGAACTGACTCGAGTCCACCACGTTTCGACGCTCTAAGGCGACAGCGGGCGATCGCGAGGCGACCGTGCGGCTGTGCTAGGGTTAGGGTTTCGACGACGGGGGTGGTGAGATTCCGGTCGTGATCTCGGGTGGCGACGGCGCTCCCCTAGGAACGGGCCGGCGAGACTGCAAGCTTGCCCTGCAGCGGCGCTGATGGCAGGAAGTGCAGATGGGAAGAACCCGACGGCTTCTCCGACGATCGCTAAGACGCCCCCGGCCAAACCGATGGCGACGCCGTCGGCTAGGAGGGTGGATGGATCTGCTAGTAAGGGAGAGTCTTCTTCCCCGGTGGAGTGCAAAACACCGGACCCGTCGGCGAGTCTTTCAGCGAGGCTTGGAGGTATGGTTCTTATGGAAAAGGAAGTGGAAGGCCTTGTGTTTGAAGATCCGATGCCTGCTGGGCAGAAACGCCATAGATGGGCAGCTGTGGGCAAGATCTGCTCCCCTCGGCCGCTTAAGATGGCGGCCCTCGAGAACACCATGCCACGGGCATGGGGGCTGCACCGTGAAGCAAAGTTCAGGGAGATTGGGCCAAAAATCTTCTCGGTGCAGTTTGGAAGTGAAGGAGATTGGAGACATGTCCTGAATAATGGCCCATGGCAATATGATTTTGCGTCTCTGATTATGAAGGACTATGAGGGAGATACGAGGCCTTCGGAGATGATCTTTGATAAAATGGATGTCTGGGTTAGAGTTTCTGATCTATCGCCTGACAAGAGGACCGAATCATTTGGTAAGTCACTTGGGAACTGGCTCGGGGAAATTGTGAAGGTTGATGTGGACAGAGAAGGGGTGGCACGAGGGAATCAACTAAGGGTACGAGCCAAAATCTTGGTTTTCGAGCCACTTGCTAGAGGTTTCTTCCTGAAGAAATCTAGGGATGAGGAGGAGAGGACTTGGTTTGATTTTTCGTATGAGAAGATCCCTCATTTTTGTTTTGACTGTGGGCGGTTAGTTCATATAAATGGGGTTTGCAACCCTCCTGTGGAAGCGAAGGCACAATGGGGCAGCTGGCTGAGGTCGGACCCGGGGCGTAATGCGACAAGCAAGGAGGGTTCGGCTAGTGGTACTGTCAGCGGTGGCAATAGTATGAACAACTCTAGGGTTGGTGGCACGCAAGATGAGAGACAGGAGCACTTACGGGGGAGAGATATGCCCACAAAGAGGAGCTTAGGAGAGGTTTTCTCTCGCACTGCTGAGAATCGCACTGGCGATAAGCAGTGGCAGCGAAGGGACGAGGTGGATAGCCGGAACAGAGATAGGTATATGAGGGACCAGGGGAGAGACCACGATCTCCGGGAGGAGTTGGAAGCACAGCGTGAGCAAAATCTCAGGACGAAGCTTATTGACGAGCAGGTTCAGAGGAATCAGGAGAATAGTTGGGAGTCAGAGAGAAGGAGGAAAGGGAAAGATATGCACTCAGGTAGTGGACGTGAAAAGGAGGCGGGTCGGGTTAGGCCACTGGGCCAACCCGATATGCATGGCTTGCATGGGCGCTCGAGGGGGCGGTACGTAAGGAAGCATAGAGAGAATTCTCCCAAAAAGCAGACAGAGACTGCCAAGGGCAGATATGAGCATGTGGGGGGAAAGAGGAGGCCAAGGCAAGCATGGGTGCCGAAGGGTGATCTGGGAAGGAGGGGCAATACTGATGTCTTCATTCGCGAAACGAGGCAAAAAACTTCCTCGGTGTTTGAACGCATCTCTGAGAACAATGGTACATCGGCGGACCCCGAAGGTCGGGGCCGCCGGGAGCAATGAATGTGCTGGCCTGGAACTGTCGAGGCTTGGGGTTGGACTTGACAGTCGGCGAACTTCGTGACCTGGTTAGGTCCCACAACCCAGCGGTGGTTTTCTTGAGTGAAACGAAGAAGAGTAAAAGGGCCATGGAAAAACTGAAATGGAGCTTGGGGTTTAGGAGTGGTGTGGCGGTGAGCTGTGTAGGTAAAAGTGGAGGTCTAGCACTATGGTGGAGAGATCATGTGCAGGTGACAATCCGGCCGTGGTGCCAATACTTCCTTGATGCTGAAGTGGTGCTGGATAATAAAACTTTTAGAATCACTGGATTCTATGGGGAGCCAGACACTGAGAAGAGAGGTAAATCATGGGAGGCATTAAGATACTTGCGGTCACAGGACAACCTCCCATGGTTGTGTGCGGGTGACTACAATGAGGCTATGTTCCAATCTGACCAGCAAGGAGGCAATATGAGGAATTTCTACCAGATGGAAAATTTCAGAGACTGCTTAGCGGACTGTGGCCTGGCTGACTTAGGCTTCACCGGATACAGATATACATGGGATAATAGGAGAGTTGGTGATGCAAATGTTCAGGTACGGCTTGATCGTGCCACTTGTACTGATGCTTTTTTGCAGATGTTTCCGGAGACCCATGTTGAACACCTAATAACTGAGGAGTCGGATCATTTGGCGCTCCTTGTACATGTGTTGGAGACGGCTCCTACACAGAGAAAAAGAGGGGTGGGCTCTTTCCGCTATGAGGAGGCATGGACAAGGCATGAAGACTATGAACGGATGGTAGCTGAGGCGTGGGAGGCGGCGGACACGGGGCTCTCTGGTATAGCGATGGTCTGGGACAAGATCCATAGAGTATCATGTGATATGCAGCGATGGAGTAGGGCAGTATTCGGATCTATTAGAAAACAAATTTCCCGCCTCAAATGTCAGCTTGAGGAGGCGAAGAGGAGATCTCTGGGTTCGGGCTCCTCACTGGAGGTGCGCGACATAGAGGGGAAGCTAAGAGAAATATATGCAAGAGAGGAGGTTTACTACAGGCAGAGATCGAGGGTGGACTGGCTCAAGGAGGGAGACCAAAACACTAAATATTTTCAGGGTCGGGCGTCTCATAGAAAGAGAAAAACACGGTACGGGCGCTGGTGCGGGAAGATGGGACGAGGTGTATGGTGGATACGGAGATGAGGGAGATGGCAGCGGTATTCTATGAGCAGTTGTTTACTTCGGATGGGTCGGCTAGGGCGCATGAGCTGCTGGAAAACATCACCCCGGCGGTCTCGGAGGAGATGAATTTGAAACTAACGGCGAGGGTTGCTGATAAGGAGATCGAGGAGGCCCTTTTCCAAATGGGTCCGACGAAGGCCCCGGGCCCGGATGGTTTGCCCGCGCTCTTCTACCAAAGGCACTGGCCTTTGGTGAAAGGGGACGTATGTCACGTGGTCAGGGACTTCCTAGAGGGGGTGGCTGCACCGGAGTCTTTCAACGCCACTGTGATTGTGATGATTCCGAAGGTTAACTCACCGGAGTTGCTCTCGCAGTTTCGTCCTATCAGTTTATGCAATGTATTGTACAAAGTAATGGCAAAGGTGCTAGCGAACCGACTAAAGGTAATGCTCCCGCTACTCATCTCCGAGGAACAGAGTGCCTTTGTGCCGGGGAGACTCATCACGGATAACATCCTTGTGGCATATGAATGTGTGCATGCAATCAGAACACGGGAACGAAAGAAACCTTTGTGTGCTGTAAAGCTGGATATGACAAAGGCATATGATAGAGTGGAGTGGGTGTTCCTCGAACAGATGATGGCAAAATTTGGTTTTGCGGCGGGCTTGATCACTATGGTGATGAGATGTGTGACTTCGGCCCAATTCTCGGTCAAACTAAATGGAGGTCTATCTCGAGGGTTTTTCCCCTCGAGGGGGCTAAGACAAGGAGACCCTCTGTCCCCGTACTTATTCTTGTTCTGTGTCGAGGGTTTTTCAGCCATGTTAAAAAAGGCGAAGGAAGATGGCAGTATTAAAGGAGTGGGCTTTGGGAGCACTGGCCCCCAAATTACACACCTTCTGTTTGCAGATGATAGTATTGTGTTTATGCAGGGTACCACGGAAAATGTCCAAGCGCTCAAGACAATTCTGGATAAGTATGAGGCAGCATCTGGGCAAAAAGTTAATCTTCAAAAGTCATCTATTTTCTTCGGAAAAGGATGCGGCCAGCAGCAGAAAGATATCCTGAAGCAATCTATTGGCATTGAGCAAGAAGCCCTTAGTGAGAGATACTTGGGCCTCCCAACAGTGGTTGGGAGGTCAAAAGATGGCACTTTCAGATATGTAACGGAGTGCTCTAAAGGAAAAGTATGTGGTTGGAAGGGACAACGTCTCTCAAAGAAGGCAAGAGAAGTGCTTGTGAAATCTGTTCTACAGGCGACTCCTACTTTTACCATGAGTTGTTTCCACCTCTCAAAGAAGATGTGCCGGAAACTGACCTCAATCTCCTCAAAATTCTGGTGGGGTGCAACAAATGGTGAAAGGAAAGTGCATTGGATCGCGTGGGACAAGATGCGCTACTCTAAACAAGCTGGAGGTTTGGGTTTCAGGGATCCCGAGGCCTTTAATCAGGCGTTACTGGCAAAACAGGCTTGGAGGATTCTCAAAGTGCCAGACTCTCTATGCGCCAGGGTGCTACGTGCTCGCTATTTCAGTGATTCCTCTATTATGAATGCCACCTGCCCTTCGGGTGGATCTTATACTTTCCGGAGCATTTTGCATGGGAGAGATCTGCTGAGGGAAGGAGTTATATGGCGCATTGGAGATGGATCATCAGTGAACATCCATCATGACCCATGGATACCGCGCCAAGGATCACTGACGCCACTGGGCGCAGTTTATTCTCCTGGAACGGTGAAGGTGGCTCAACTACTGGATCATACGGGCACCGTGTGGAATGCTACCAAGCTAGGTGAGATGTTCTCGATGGATGATGTCGCTGAAATTAAACAAATATCAGTTGGAGGACCGGGTGTGAACGATTATTTGGCATGGAATTTCACTAAAGATGGGGTCTTCACGGTGAGATAAGCATATCACCTTAAAATGGCGCTGAACGAGGCAAAACAAAGCAGGTCGGGCCCTTCTTCTTCTGTGGCGACTCACAGGGGGTGGCTGTCTTTGTGGGATACATCGGCTCCGGGTAAGGCAAAAATTCACATGTGGAGGCTTATGAAGAATGGTCTGGCCACGGGAGTTGAGCTTCATCGTCGCAGAATAAAGGCTGGTGTGTTTTGTGTTGCGTGTGGGCGGGAAGAGTCTGGCTACCATCGGTTCTGGGGGTGTCCTCATTCGATATGCTTCTGGAAACAACTTGGCTCGATATTGGGTGTCTCGGTGGCGATCCCACCGTGCAACGTTGACTCCCAGAGCAGGTTGGCTGATTGGCTGCTGGAGTGGTTCGCACAGGCGACGGAGGAGGAGAAGGCGGTGATGATACAAGCGATGTACTCCCTTTGGCTTGCTAGAAATGATACGAGAGACGGCAGGAAGATTGCTGATCCACATGAAATCTCAGTATCGGTGGTGGCCTACTTGAAGGAGTGGGAGGAGACCCACCAGAAGGTGCCCAGTGCTCGGGCGGACAGGGAAAAGGAAAGGTGGGCACCGCCGGAGCTGGGATGGATTAAAGCCAATATAGATGGTTCAGTGTCCAAAAACCAGGAGAAGGGGGGTGCTGGTGTGGTGTTGCGTGATCACAGGGGGCGTTTCAAGCAGCCTCGTGCAATTTCTTGGGATTTATGGCTGATTCAGAGAAAGCGGAACTTTTGGCAAGCAAGAAGGCGGTGGAGCTGGCGAGTAAAACTGGTGTGGTTAGGCTTCACCTCGAGAGCGACTCCAAGAGGGTGGTATCCATGCTGAACAGTAAGGACATGAACCTATCCGCCCTGGGGCCAATCGTGGAGGAGGTCAAAACTATGATGACGCTATTTAATGCTGTTAAAGTCTCATGGGTTCGACGTGAGGCAAATGTAGCCGCTGATAGGTTAGCTAAGGTGGGAATGGGTGATGAGCGCTCGGAGGAGTGGCTATCATCCCCACCAGACTACATTCTTCAGGTTGTTGCGGATGAGATTCCAGACTTATTTTAATTAATAAAGCGGCGATAGTTAATGTCAAAAAAAAAAAAGCAAACTTGAACTCTCAGGATCTCAAGAGAAAACGCTGGCAGGTTCGCGTAACAGCGGGCTCACCCAGCCGACACGATCACACGTCACGTCACACATACGGGAAGCAGCCCGTAAGGCTGGCCATAGTGGGAGTAACATAGCTAGTAACATCACACATCCCAACACAGTTTTGCTTATGTGGCATGTAATTAATTAGGAGAGAAGTGCTTGTGGTAACTAGCTATGTTACTGTAACATCACACATACCAATGCAAATTGAGTCTATAGACTAATAAATGAACTCTTGCATGACACCACATCTATGTTTCTACCCACTATGGAGGTAGTAACATAGTCTAGTAATACGTGTATGTTACTAGTGTAAGTTACTCCCCACTATGACTAGTCTAACGTGCGCGCAACGGAGCGGCCGGTTCGAACAGCACCACGTGCCGGTCGCCCATTGGCCTCACGTCCCGCGAGCCATGCACTCGATCGGCGGCGACGACGGCTGGCTCTGGGTCGGTCAGGTCGACGGCTCCGACCCATGCGCCACGCACACGTGTCCCCCGTTGGGTGCAGCAGCCGACGCATGGTAGGCCGGCGACACGTATGGTGTTCGTGGTTGCTTTCGTTTCCTTTTGCCGGCCGCCCTGTATATATACACGTAGGCGCCCATTCGTTCCTCTCCTCCGCCACAGCGCACAAGACCATCACCAGATTGAAGCGTAGTACACCCATTGGTAATCCGCGAGAGACCATCACCAGATTATTTATAGTAAATCGTCGCACGCACGTACGTGACGATCGATGATGCTCGTCGGGGCTGCAAAGCCGGCGAGGATGTCTTCCATGGACCGGGAGCCCAAGACGCTCTCCCTCGGCGAGCTCAATTACGCCAGGGTAAGCAAAGCACCGTCTCTTCCAGGTCCAGCTCGTCAGATCTTCGCACACACGTACTCTCTTCGTAAAAAAATATAAGAGCGTTTAGATCATAGAGGATATGTCGTTTCGTCTCGTTATTTACATGTCAATTAATTGTTCATTTCCTGCAGGAAGCAGCGCTGAACGTGCTGACCACGCACTCCTCGCAGGACGCAGCCCGGATCTTCACCGAGGTAACGCACATTTTTACTTTGGCTGCCGATGATAATACTTGCTGTTTCCGTTTACGTTCGCACGTGATTTTTGTAGCATAATAACACGTCGTGCTGCACGCGTGATGTGCAGGGTTTGCTGTTTCCGTTTATGTTCGCTCCGTGATCTTTGTATAGCATAATAACACGTCGTGCTGCACGCGTGATGTGCAGGGTCTGAAGCCGGTGCTCGGCGTCAGAAGGGACTTCATGGACTCTGACTCCGACGATGACGAGGAAGGGGACGTGTTTGACCCTGACGTGCCCATCGACGATCACGACGACGTGCGCCGTCATTGCCAGCTGCGTGGGCGCGTCGCTAAGAAACGAGACTTTGCTACAGCACCCTTCTAATTACCTTCACATCCCTATCAAAAAGGCTACGATCACATCCATGTAAAACGGCGGTCTCCAGTTTTGCCTGTTCATATAGCTTTTTTTTTTTTTTTTGTAAATAAGCGTAGTACTAGCGAGTTCTGCTGCAGGAGCAGATTTTTCTTGTTCGGAACGGTTAAGAAATGAACATTACAAGTCTAGTCTTAGAGCTTTGATGTATTACTACTGTCCTTCTGATTAGCTCGTCTAGCACCTGCGCTCTCTGAATGAGTTACATGCAAAAAGCTACTATCTCCGTTCTGGTTTCTTGGTTCACTGTGTAATTTGTGTCAAATTTTGATCAAATATTTAACTAATACAATGTTGATGGGTGTCAATAAAAATTATATCGTTGGATTCGTATTTGACATAGTTTTCAATGAAATAATTTTATGTGACATGCATGAAGGTTTTCTTAGTTAAATTTATGATTAAAATTTGACACAAAATATAAAATATAGTGGGAACCAATGAACCTGGACGGAGTTAGTATGTCTATACATTCTCACCATACATATGGCAGTCCACCCAAATACAACTAGATAATGTTTATCCTTGAAATGAGAGTAAGATGTCTCCACCCAGCAGTCATCACGCGAAGGAAAAAATACAACTTGTAGAGTATGGCTTATTATTAAGGGAAGTAGGCTAATTCTGATCCACCCAGCAGTCCACGCGAAGGAGAAAATACAACTTGTAGAGTATGACTTATTATTAGGGATGAAAACGGAGCGGAAACGGACGGAACTGAGTGCTATTATATTTGTTTTCATATATTTTTGCAGAAGCGGAAATAAATACGAAAACTCCGGAAATGAATACGAAAACAGATACTGCCGAAAATGGACACAGAGTGAATACAAAGCGGACACGGAAACAAAAGTAGGCATTGACCGGAACTTAAAACCCCCTTGAATCATAGAGAAAAATACACAAAAACAAACATTTTATGAATTCTTAACATGGCTACAAGATCAAGCTGAGTACATGTGTGGTAGTAGAAGTTGGGTCTCAAATGATTCATTCTACTCATTGTGTCATCGTGTGTTTTTTGATGGTTGGACAACAAAGCAGCCATAAATCTATAGTAAAATGAAAATTCCGTATTTACGGAAACAGAAAGTTCCGTTTCCACGCGTGTTCCACCGGAAAACACTGTTCGTTTTCGTTTTCATTTCCGCAT
This sequence comes from Secale cereale, assembly GCA_902687465.1. Taxonomy (NCBI): domain Eukaryota; kingdom Viridiplantae; phylum Streptophyta; class Magnoliopsida; order Poales; family Poaceae; genus Secale; species Secale cereale. The sequence goes on along the minus strand of LR738712.1, from coordinate 118,080,841 downwards.
AAAATAATTCATTTCCACTTCCATTTTGCAAATTTCCATTTCCGTTTTCATATTTCCTCTCCGTTTCCATTTTTCCTCCGAAAAAACGGAAAGTTTTCACTTCATTTTCATTCCTACTTATTATTAAGGGAAGTAGGCTAATCATGACCCGTAGTCATCATTCCTCCGTTCCAAAATATAAATCTTTCTAGAGATTTCAACAAGTGACTACATACAAAATAAATCTAGACTCTAAAATATGTCTATATACATCCGTATATTGTGGTTCATTTGAAATGTCTAAAAAGATTTATATTTAAAAACAAAGAAAGTATTAATTAGGGTATGTTTGGTTGGAGACTAGTGCAGCCAAGCCAGAGTGTGGCTAGCCACACAAGTATGGCAAGCCACACAAGTGTGGCTAAGAAATTGGATGCCAAACTTTGGCAAAAGTTGGCAAAAAAATTATCTCTATGACAAGTAGGCCATAGGGACAATAAAGTGTGGCAAGCCAAAGTGTAGCAAAAACCAAACACATGCCAACAAAACAGTGACTGCCAAATTTTGGCTTGGCAAAGTGTGGCTGAGAACCAAACAGCCCCTTAATAAGATCTCTTGGTATCAATCTCTGCTCACTTGGGTCGTCGTTGTAGTCGTTGTATGCTGGGACAGGGAGCAACGGGGGATGCTCTTCTCGTTTCCGAAGTAGCGCTCATGGGATCCACGGCAGCTTTCACCGACGCGAGCCTCTGGTAGTTGCTCATGAAGTAGCGCTCATCCCAAACCTTGCCCCTCTCGGACGTGGTGACGTCGTCCGCCGCCACGTTCTGGCCGATGTCCAGGTCCCGGAAGTTGACGTACGCTTGCCTCGGGTTGCTGTTCACGTCGTTCCCCATGAAGTCTTAGAAGCCGCCGAGCCAGGTGGTGGCCGCCGTACCGCTGTCGCCCTGCCAGAACTGGATGTACCGCTCCGGTGCGGATATCGACTCACATCATTCATATATGTGCATGAATGGATCAAGAGAATTTTAAAATTTTAATTAACCTTTGAACTAAATGCCTATTAGCAAAATTCCAACAATAACACGTCGTTCTACGCAGGGCCTGAAGCCGGTGCTGGGCGTCGGGAGGAATTCCACGGACTCTGACTCGAACGATGACGAGGAAGGGGACGTGTTCGATCCGGACGTGCTCATCCACGATCACCACGTGCGTCATCACCAGCTGCGTGGGCGCGTCGCTAACAAACGAGACTTCGCTACAGCGCCCTTCTAATTACGATCACATCCCCATAGAGAGAGAAAAAAAAACTACGATCACATCCATGCAGCAGATGTAAACGACTGCCTTCGTTTTTGCCACCTGTTCATAGAGCTTTTTGTGTAACATATTAGCGAGTTCTGCTGCAGCAGCAGCGGATTTTCCTTCTTCGGAACGGTTACAGAATGAACATTACCACTCTAGTTTTAGAGCTTTGATGTATTACTGGCTTACAGCAACTCCAGCAGGAGTCGTAAAAAGTGTCAAGTCAAAACAACTGCCTTAATGGTGAAAATACCTAATAAAACCGAGTTAGAGTAGTTCTGGATCACAAAGATTATGCAGGGCACTTCAAATCAGAGTCATAACCACTATATATAAATGTTGCGGTGGCAAAGCAACATGTGGTTGGATGGTTGGGAGTACAAAATTTAAATTTTAGATTTGACATTGGTGTTCGCATTTTCCTGTATTTATTTGAGATTTTTCGGTGGTGTTCGTTCAATGGGAATTATGGACGTTCTTGTCAACTACGAAGGCGTCTGTATTGACTTTGTCAATTTTAAGATAATGTGCCGGCGCAGTCTCTTGAAGATACTCATAGGGTAGGCTATGCGTGTGTGCGTCCATAGGGCTGAGTGTATATGTATATGTATGAGGGTATGTGTATGTACTATCTTTTGATAAAAATAAAAGTTGGGCCTCTGTTTTGGATTGGGAAGGGGAGGGGTTTCCCCACCCTTTGTTAAAATTTTGCATATCAATGTTGCTCGAAATTAGTTCGGTTTAGTGCTTGTATCCCTTCAGTTAGATGTATATCGAAAAGGGTTTTCGCCCCGTTAGAGTTATGAATATTCAGTTGACCCAAACCAAAATAAATAAGAGAAGAAATATTATGGTGGTCATAGCCTCCGCAACGTAGAAAAAACTAGCGCTGAAGAAGCGCGGTGCACGCCACGCCCGTGACTGATTTCGTCTGTATTTTATCAAAATAAGCAAGAAAACAATATTTGTTTCTTTTGGATTATTGTCCACGTGAATGCATAGTGCTGGTTTACTGTTTTTATTGTCTGATTTATTTGGATGTATTGCTCTGGGTTACAATTCGGGTATTGTTTTGATTTATGATTTGGGTGGGTTAATGTTTTTGGTTTATTCCGGTATTGGTCCATTGCACTGGTATTATTGTTCCGGTTCGAGGGAGGATTAGTCTCACTTTTTTTGGGATTTTTTTAATATTTCTTCTGAATTTCTGTTCACGTAAATGCATAGTGCTTTTTTCGGTTTATTCAGGTGTATTGTTCTTATTTGAAATTAGGTTACTGTTTTGATTTTACGGTTCATGTGGGTTAATGTTTTCATTATTTAGGTGGTTCTGTTTTACTGGTTTTGCTACTCTGGATTATTCGGGGTTGTTGTTTTGGTTTATTTGGGCTATTGTTTCAGTTAGTAGTCTTGAGTTTATTCGGATAATGTTTGGTTTTTTGTTTGGGTATTTGTTAGTAGATACTGTTTCGGTTTATGGTTCGGGTGGGTTAATATTTTCGGTTTATTCCGATGTTGTTCTGTTTCACTGGTTTTACTGTTCCGAGTCGAGGGAGGAGGAGTCCCAATTTTTTGGTGTTTTAATATTAATTCGGGTGTATTGTTTTGGTTTAAAATTTGATTATTGTTTCAGTTTTATGGTCATGTGGGTTAATGCTTTTGGTTTATTCCAGTGTTGTTCCGTTTGGCTGGTTTTATTGCTCTGGATTATTCGGGGTTGTTGTTTCGGTTTATTTGGGCTATTGTTTTTGTTAGTAGTCCTGAGTTTATTATAATAATGTTCCAATTTTTGTTGGGTATTTGTTAGTGCACTTTTAACTGTTATTGTGTTTTAAAATGGGCAGTAATCGGTCAAGAACTTAGTTTTGCCCCAAATTACTGTTCATGCGAATATACAGTTCCAACCTACCGATCCTAACTTTGTATAAGGACGCGAGGGTGAAGGAAGGGGAGAGAAAAGATGTGTAAAAAATATCCCATTTTTTTAAACATGCGTATTGTTTATTCGGTGAAAGCTAAAGGAAGTAAGGGGAGAAAATCAGACTATCCGGCACTGTTTAAGCGAAGTACTATTCACCCAACACGACTGTTCACACCATGGTACTGTTCAAATAAGGTACTGTTCATATACGGGTAAAGTTCACAAACTTTAATCAGTGAAAGTTAAAAGAATTAAGGGGGGAAAATCAGACTATCCAGCACAATTTTATTCGGTGAAAGCTAAAAGAAGCAAGGGGGGAAAATCAGACTATCCAGCACAGTTTAAGCGAAAGTACTGTTCATCCAACATGACTGTTCACACCACCGTATTGTTCGCAGCCAGTTACTATTCAAATAAGATACCTTTCATAGACGGGTACTGTATACGTACGGGTACTTATCAACTCTACTATTCATTGCTGGCGACGGAAAGTGCACAGTAATGTTTAAAAAAATTCAAAAACAAAAAACAGAAAAAAGGAATCCTTCCCTCTTTAGTATTAGTACTTATTATGGAGCGCCCTGTAAACTGTCTTGGAGGCTAGGATATGGAGCATCAACTAGAGTTACTCTTGGACCATCTGCCTGATTCACAATATACTCTCACCATTAGCTTATTAACAAATGTTTCAAATTTAGACCTCATTTGCCATATTCATATAGGAGATATTTGACAGTTAATGAAGATTGAACGAAAACCGATACATCTCATACACTCATGCAAACCAGCCTGAGGCTACGCACCATACGGTACTCATGCACACCCACAGAGGCTTCATACCACCATTAAAGAAAAATGGACAACCGTCACAAAATAGCCTAATAAAATAATAAAGTGTTATAGTAGGTACACACCATGACAAAAAGAATGCTTCACGGCTATGACAATGTCTGAAAAAATCAACTTGTATGACTTTGTTTGGGCCTTCCATGATAAGGTTGTTCATGATAGAAGTGAGGGCAAAAACATTCCTTGATTTTTTGGTCAGTTACACTATGATGCGATTATTGCTTCCTCAATCATTGATCCAGTTGTTGCTCACGCCAGTGTTTTAATGTGAACTTTCACCCAGAGTAGAAGAGGATAGACGATTAGGCAAATAACCAACTGGCCTAGCTTTAGCGAGATCACAACCAACTCAAGGTGTCATTGCTTCGAAGCCCATTCAACTCCTTCGAAGAGGCCAATAAAGTACCTGTAAATTATTGAGCATGGCTACGCATTTCTACTCTATCCATAATACTATATAATGATACTCAGGTGTCAAGTAAACATTCAACAAATAGATCATGGTAAAGAGTTCAATTGACACGCTACCTACAAGATTAAATAGCATGCATGTTTGTAAACAATAAAGTAAAGTGCATTTAAACCAGGTGATAAGCATCAAAGAGAGAGGCATACCTTCATTTACGAGCCATCCATCTCCTTCTTCCTAATTGATCCTGCCCAGTTCCGTCACCTCCTGCTTGTCATAATATCCGGGTACACATAAATGAATGAGAAAAAGTAAATCAAATGGCAGCCAAACTGGAAAACACAATTATGAGTGAGCGGGTAGCAAGATCTTGATAAGATGGAGATTTTTAAACTAAGGTAGTAGAGAGGATTCAACGGATTTACTGGGTTTAGGTTTAGCATGGCTAATCATAGCTTGGCCATCAACTAAATAGTACCCATTCTGCCATCAACTAAATAGTACCCATTCTATACATTGGGCAAATCATATAGAAATATGACACATGACATGGCAATACACGAAATAATAAAACTATGCTATGTACTCAGCTACAAAAGCAACACCATGGCATGTCAGAAGTAGTAGTTCACTACTAAATTCGGACATGACTAAATATTTATAATTGTTAACGACAACCGAAACTAAACATCAACAGAGTAACCTTTAGCAAACAATTCCCATAACAAGAGCCAATTAATACTACAATGAATCTAACTAAGCAATGGAAGAACATACAATGAAGCATGTCTTAGCCTAGGCTCGGGACTTTTCCGTTTGAACTTAGGCTCATGATTTGTTCTATACAGCAGGAAACTTCAATGGATCTGTTCAATAACAAAGCATTTCATTGTCGTTAATGATTATTTGAGCGTAGCCACAACATGCGGCACATCGTTTTGCTAGTGAAAAAATAGCAAAAGTTAAGGAAAAAAAGTGAGAGCAGCCCTGTGAATAATTACCTAGGACGTTGGAGCTTAATATCTCGGCTCCGTGCTGTCTAACTCTACCAATTTTTTCTTGGATTCTGATAAGTGTCACACGTTAGGTATGAGCATACGGTAATTCTGAATGCTTTTTGTGGCAAGCTTAGTTACGCGAGAATGACATCTTTAATTGGCAAGCATGTCAACTTCGTGCTTCAGTTTTTGACAGAAACTTGCCGTCCTTAGAGCATCTCCAACAAGCGCCCAAAAAGTGCTCCGCGCGCTAAAATTCGATGTTTTTGGGCGCCGGGCAGCTCCAACAGAAGCTATAAAATAGTGCGGGCGCAAAAAATGATTGGGCGCGCGCTGAAAAGCGCCATCAAAAGCTGCAAATTTGAGGCGCCGGATTGCGCGCGCTTCACAGTTTACACTGCGTGGTTTTTTGGGCGCGCGTTTTTGAGCATCTGCTAAAGCAATGTTGGGTCCGACACGCTAAAAGTGTTACAGTGACGCACTAAAACTTTTTTTGGGCGCTGATTTTTTGTGCGGCTGTTGGAGATGCTCTTACTGGACTACTTGCCATCAGAAAATAACAAGACCGGAGTGCCACACACCTGACGTGTGGCACTTACCATTTTGGGTTTCTCTCTCCGGCAGTAGGAGCCTCCGTGTACAAACTTTTAATCAATAACCTCTACAGGAGCCTGAACCAAACAACACAAAACCAGCACTACAAGAGCAGGGGAAACTGAAGGAATTATCCTTTCTTCTTGCTGAATATCTCAGCCGTAACTGTAGTAGAAGTCTTGCTTCTCTCATCTGCAGCTCATGCGTCCTTGAATCTGTATGCTAGAGTGTCCTGGCAATTTCACTAGCTAGTAGGATATCCTGGGTTTGACGCTGCTGTTGTTTTCACGCAACGTACACAAGCACAATGGACAAGTCTATTTTTTTTTTGTTTTTTTGGGTGATGTGTTGTTTCCCACAACCAGACATTCTTTTTGCCTTCTCTATTGCCATGAGTAATGCGCGATGCATAGATGATATGGATAGCAAACTAAGCCTGTCACGAAGTTCAAACTCACGCCACTAATTAACACCACGATCTTTCTAGTGGGTACACGCGCGCACGCCATTAGCCCATTAGCTAACTCACTTAGCCACTACTAGTGGCGAGATACACAAGATCTCCAAGACGCACATGTCACAACTACTAGCACGCACTAATTTATAACATGCCCGATTTAGTTGGCTTCAAGCCTTGCACGCGCAGCACCGTGCCACCGTCTCACAGGGCAACGTTAACATCAACGGCTCCCAGTTGATGTACAACTTATATAAGGAGCTCTAGGTGCGTAGTTGAGTAGGCACAGCACTCTTGCTGCGAGAGAATCGAAGCAGAAGATGGCTATGCTCAGAGGCCTATCACTCGTGCTTTGTGTCACCTTCTTCTCGAGCTGCCTCGTCTCAGTTCCTTCCGTAGCTTCCTCTGATGGCTTCCTCCAATGCATAAGGGAGAAGATACCCAGCCACCTCGTGTACACGCAGTGCAACACCAACTTCACCGGCGTGCTGGCCTCCTCCATTCGGAACCCCAAGTTCTTCACCAACACCACCGTGAGGCCGCTCTGCGTCGTCACGCCCACCGACGCCTCCCACGTCCAGGCCGCCGTGCTCTGCGGCCGCTGGCAGGGCGTGCGCCTCCGCGTGCGCAGCGGCGGCCACGACTATGAGGGCCTGTCCTACCGGTCGGCGCGGCCTGAGGTCTTCGGGCTGCTCGACCTCGCCAACCTCCGGGCTGTGAGCGTCAACCAGTGGGAGTACACGGCTTGGGTCGACTCCGGCGCCACCATCGGGGAGCTGTACTACACCATCGCGAAGAATAACCCCGAGGTAGCGTTCCCCGCCGGCGAGTGCCCGACCATCGGTGTGGGCGGCCACTTTAGCGGCGGCGGCGTTGGCATGATGATGCGCAAGTACGGCCTCTCCATCGACAACATCCTCGACGCCAAGCTGGTCAACGCCAACGGGGATCTCCTCGACAGGGCCGGCATGGGGGAGGACCTCTTCTGGGCCATCCGAGGCGGCGGCGGTGGGAGCTTCGGTATCGTGCTCTCATGGAAGGTCCACCTCGTGCAGGTCCCACCCACGGTCACGGTGTTCAGCATCGCAAAGACGCTTGAGCAGGGCGCCATAGACATCCTTACCAAATGGCAGGACGTCGGGCCATCGCTCCCCACCGACCTCACGATAACGGTGATGCTGTCGGGGCAGCAAGCCGCGTTCCGGGCCATGTACCTCGGCACGTGCAGCTCGCTAGTGGCGACTATGGGCGAGCAGTTGCCGGAGCTCAACATGACGAGCGCCGACTGCCAGCCCATGACCTGGCTCCAGTCCACGGCCTTGTCCTTCATCACCTTCACCAACAACAGACCGCTGGAGGAGGCGCTCCTGAGCAGGACCACCAGCCTCAGCACCTTCACCAAGGTCAAGTCTGACTACGTCACGCGCGCCATCCCCAAGGCCGCGTGGAAGGACATCTTTTCCTGGTTCACCATGAACGGCGCCGGCCTCATCGTGCTCGAGCCCCACGGCGGCCTCATGGCCACCATCCCCACCGCCGCAACGCCGTACCCGCACCGGAGCGGCGTGCTCTACATCATCCAGTACATCGCGTTCTGGCAGGGCGACGACGGCGGCACGGCCGCCAATTGGCTTGGCAGCTTCTACGACTTTATGGGGCACTACGTGAGCAGCAACCCGAGGCAGGCGTACGTCAACTTTCGGGACCTGGACATCGGCCAGAACGTGGTGGCGGACGACGTCAGTACGTCCGAGAGCGGTAAGGTTTGGGGTGAGCGCTACTTCATGAGCAACTACCAGCGGCTCGCTTCGGTGAAGGCCGCCGTGGATCCCATGAACTACTTCAGAAACGAGCAGAGTATCCCACCGTTGCTACCAGTTCCAGCCTACAACGACTACAACGAAGACCCAAGTGAGCAAAGATTCATGCCAAGAGATCCCATTAATTAGTAATTAACTCGATCCTTTTACTTCAAGAAGATGACTACGGGTCCGAATTTGTCTACTTTCCTTAATAATAAACCATACTCTACAAATTGTATTCTCTCCTTCGCGTGATGACTGCTGGGTGGAGACATCTTACTCCTTTCTAGGATAAACATTATCAAGTTGTATTTGATTGGACTCCAATATGCATGGTAATGATGTGGATGCTTATTGAGCTGTTAATAAAAATGACAGTCTCAGGCATACTGCCTGTTTTTGTTACTCATTAATTAGCGCTTTTTTTCTAACGGAAATGCAAAACTTGCGTATATTTCATTGATAGAAGAACAATGTACTCCCTCCGTCCGGAAATACTTGTCATCAAAATGGATAAAAGGAGATGTATCTAGATGTATTTTAGTTCTAGATACATCCCCTTTTGTCCATTTTGATGACAATTATTTTCGGACGGAGGGAGTAGATTACAAGGTCTTTGGCACCAGACCGAATTAGAGGGGGGAGGGGGTAGGGTTACAAACTACCACAAACAGATTACTCAGTAATGATGTTGGCCAAGCCAAAAGCTCCCGCTCACACCCATAGCCGATCTTCATCCTATATGAGCTGCGAGAGTTGGTTCAAGGAGGGTTTTAGACCATTGAAGACGCGTCCATTCCAATGCTTTCAGAGGTGCCAAGCCGCCAAAAGGAGGGATGAGATGCGTTGTATTTTCTTCTTGGCGTGATGACTGCTAGGTGGAGACATCTTAATTGCTCATCTTTCTAGGATAAACATTAACAAGTTGTATTTTACTAGACAGCTATATGCATTGTGAGGATGTTGATGCTTATTGGGATGCTAATGAAAATGACAGTCTCACGCGAGTAGCCTGTTTTTTGTTACTCGTGTGGTGTTTTATGCTCGATGAGTATTATTTCATTTAGTATCCCGTCTCAGTGATCGACATATTGTTCTCATGTCATGGATTTCATCATGGGGCTAAATCAACGATGGTCAACAATGGACCCATGAGGTAGTCTATGTGTTATGGCACTATGGCCCCACCCAAGGCACAAGTCATGTTGGGCGTGTCTACTCGTTAGCACTATGACATGTAGTCGTGTGAGGCATATCCACGTGTCTGGTAGGTTAGTCATGTGGGGGCATGTCTACGTGTTTGGCATCAAGTACAGGTAGTCACCAGTTGGGCGAGTGTGATAAGCTACCCTCTACAACCTTATATATAGCTCTCTTACACATTGATTTGTACTTGCACCATGTACATACGCCCTTATGTTTTGCACTATTTACCATATTTAAACCTGTTGTATTGCCTTATATGTTGTTTGCTGGCTTGCAAATGAATTTCATGTACTGACACCCTAACTTCAAGTGACGACAGTGAGTACCATATCTAAGAAAGTGTCCTGGTTAGCTTCCACCATGTGGATTACGGAACTCCTCCATGTCGGCGTACCCCGTTGACCTTCTACTATGGTTTCACACATCGTCTAGTTGTGTACCACATTATGGCGATGATGTTGAATAAGTTGGTCTATGACCACCTATGTAACGACTCAATAACGGCGCCGGCAGGAAGCAGATGAATCTTAGCTTTTTGGGTAGGCGGTGGCTGGCTAGGGCATCTCATGCATCACCAATAGGATTTTTTTAGTGCAGAGTTCGGGTGAATCTTCTTATGCGTAAAAAATCATAAAGTTGGTTCTTTGGCTACCGGACGGTTGATTGCTCTGGCCGAGTCTGAGTAAGTTGTGCATGGTATCAAGTTGTATTTGCTTGGACTCCAATATGCGTGGTAATGATGTGGATGCTTATTGAGCCGTTAATGAAAATGACAGTCTCGGGCATGCTCCCTGTTTTTGTTACTCATTAACTAGCGTTTTTCTCTCGCAGAAACGCAAAGCTTGCGCATCTTTCATTGATAGAAGAACAATGTAGATTACAAGGTCTTTGGCACTGGACCATATTAGAGGGGGTGGGGGTAGGGTTACAAACTACCACAAGCGGATTACTCAGTAATGATGTTGGCGAAGCCAAAAGCTCCCGCTCGCACCCATAGCCGATCTTCATCCTAGATGAGCTGCAAGAGATGGTTCAAGGAGGGTTGTAGACCATCGAACGTTGTAGTGTTGTTTAGCTGTGAATATCAAAGTACACACAAACATCGGAAGAATGATTTTGGCTTGATGTCACTTAAACACAATATGTGATCCTTTATGCAATGCTTTGCAAAATGAGGGTATCAAAAAATGTGTTGCAACTTGTTTTTGAAGAATAAAAAAAGGGTTATAAGATCTTGTAAGTCAACTTCTTACTCTCTTAACCATAAGACTCACTCACGGTGTCCTAGACTAGGGGTCCTAGCCTAGCCGTACCAATGTGTGGGTCGGGCTACCAGCCCATTGAGGAAGGAGGACTCCAGAGGCCTTCGGAATGCGGAGACCGAAGACTTGGTCTATACTTCAAGAATATTAAGATTCGGCATGTGAATCCTTAGATGGTAACTGGCAATGTGTAACCCTAGTTACCCCTGGTGCCTATATAATCAGGAGGTTTAGCCCGTAAGAGGGGCATCCATCGATACACCCATTCATCATACCCCTAGGATTTACACCACAACTTAAAATCTCAAGGTAGATCAACTATGTATTTCGATACATAATATAAACAAGAGCATGACGTAGGGTTTTACCTACATAGAGAGGGCCCGAACTTGGGTAAATCCCATGTTTGTTCTTCTCCTGTTAACCATTGATCCAATCTAACAGCTCACCCCCACCCAAGATTTGCCGGTTTTGACACCGACATTGGTGCTTTCACTGAGAGCTTGTTGTTGGATCACATGGGATCGATGGGTCGCCTGCAGATCGATAGCAGCATTGGCTATGGGGATATCTTCGTCCCCGTCTAGCTTTTCGCTTTTGGCAACATCGTTTTGCATGTCGATCCGATCGGCCATCTAGGCCGTGTGGAGAATTCCGCTCCTAACCAAACCATCACGTTCGGAAGCCTGGAGTACTATGGGGACGCTCGAGGGGATCTGGTCCTTTTAGGGTGGATCTCAGACTAGCACGAACCCATTGGCACTTTGGCTCCGAAGCCGAATTGCGACAGGTACATCAAATCCGCCCTCCTCCCAGAGCCGATCACGGAGATAGATCTGGTGGTCAGCACGTCCGGGGTAAACACCGACGCCCCTGTGTTGTGCTTGCCTTCGGACCCGGACGTGCAGATCGCTCCGTCAGCAACCAATGCAGTAACTACTCCCTCCGTCCAAGGATCAACCCCGGGAGAGCAATAGGCCAGCGCCACATCAATTTGCCCAAATAGATTGTTCTAGATCAGCTCGGCCTATGCCCAGGTCTTGGATATCGAGGAAATCTCGCAAATCAATTACGTGATGGATCAAATCCAAAATATGGCAATCTCATCCACCATCTATGATCAGATCGGATGTAAAGCCGATGGTCAGGAAATTTTATCCTGCTCACCACCTCCTAGTCGCCACGATCAAGGATCTAACTGATACGCTCGAACCCATGCCCCATACAGGAAAGTGGGCCGCAACGTCCACCTACGATGTGTACATGGTCGATACTCCGAAGGACAATTCCAAAGAGAAACCGAACGGAAACCCTAAGCGCCGCCGCTCTAAAAAGTGATCTAAGGGCCACAACAGAAGCATGAGTACCACCAACACTTCGGGCGTTGCCGATGACAGTGTTGCCCCTGAAGCCGGTGAGAATCGGGGAGAGGACAATCAAGCCTCACCCGCCCAACAGAACGGGTCCACTGGAACACCCAAGGAGGTCAATCTCGACGACATGTGCACCTACAATGACGGATGGGACAAGAATTATATGTAGGAGTCCGAAGACGATGTAAGCCCCGGACCTGAAGACTTTGCCGTACCCATGAACCCGTCGGAACAAGCACGGTTCCAGCGGCAGCCAATTGCGACTGTGTGAAGCATGAAAAAGAAGGTGCAGTAGCTATATACCCACGAGAATTCGTTGAACGACAAATGGCTAAAAATCCTTATGCTTGAAGCAGACCTCGAATCCAGATGCGCAACCCCCAAATCGTTCCCGAACATTCGATTCCGCCAGACTTCGATGACGAGGCCGTGGATAACGAGCCACTCATGCACGGCCTTGTATGCCAGGCTAACCGGCTCCTAGGGGGCGGGATCGGCCAACAAGGGCACCTAAGGCGCCCCTTGTCAAAATCCACCCTCACGACAAGACTGCAATCAAGCAGCCCGAGGCCTTTGATCTACATGACAAACTACAAGACAATAAAGCTCCGTCCTATTCAACCTACAGGTCACGAAGCCACACACCTGCCGGTCAGGACGACTATGCCGCTTGGCTGCACAGGCACGAGAGGACTCATGCTCAACCAGACGTGGCTCATTTTTTAGGACCCGCGCATCCCGTATGTTTCACAGATGAAGTCATAGAGCACCAGTTCCCAGGGGTTTCAAACTCATCAACATAAATAAGTACGATGGTCCAACTGACCCGGCCGTCTTGATAGAGAATTTTCTTGTCCACATCCACATGGCCCGAGGAGATGACCTCCATGCCATAAAATATCTACCCCTCAAACTCAAAGGACCAGCAAGTCATTGGCTTCAAAGCCTGCCTAGAAATTCTATCGGAAGTTGGGAGGAGCTCGAGGAGGCTTTTTGCTACCTCTTGAGCTTGCGTTGGTTTTTCCCTTGAAGAGGAAAGGGTGATGCAGCAAAGTAGAGTAAGTATTTCCCTCAGTTTGAGAACGAAGGTATCAATCCAGTAGGAGATTACGCATAAATCGCCAAATACATGCACAAACAATCAAACAACTTGCACCCGACGCAAAAAGGGGTTGTCAATCCCCTCACGGTTATTTGCAAAAGTGAGATCCGATAGAGATAGATAAACTTGTAAAGTAAATATTTTTTGGTTTTTTTGGTTTATAGATTGGAAAGTAAAATATTGGTTGTTTTTTTGTTTATAAATCCGATAGAGATAGATAAACTTATAAGATGTAAAATAGACCCGGGGGCCATATGTTTCACTAGAGGCTTCTCTCATGATAGCAAATATTACGATGGGTGAACAAATTATTGCCAAGCAATTGATAGAAAAGCGCAAAATTATGATGATATCTAAGGCAATGATCATGAATATAGGCATCACGTCCGTGTCAAGACCGACCCCTGCCTGCATCTACTACTATTACTCCACAGATCGACCGAAACGATTCTGCATCTAGACTATTAAGTTCATAAGAACAGAGTAACGCATTAAATAAGATGACATGATGTAGCGGTATTAACTCAAGCAATAAGATGAAAATTCCATCTTGTTATCCTTGATGGCAACAATACAATACGTGTCATGTCCCCTACTGTCACTGGGATTGAGCACCGCAAGATTGAACCCAAAGCAAAGCACTTCTTCCATTGCAAGAAAAACCAATCTAGTTGGCCAAACCAAACCGATAGTTCGAAGAGAATTACTAAGATATCAAATCATGCATATAAGAATTCAGAAGAGACTCAAATAATATTCATAGATAATCTGATCATAAATCCACAATTCAACGGATCTTGACAAACACACCGCAAAAGAAGATTACATCGGATAGATCTCTAAGAACATCGAGGAGAACATGGTATTGAGAATCAAAGAGAGATAAGAAGCCATCTAGCTACTAGCTATGGACCCGTAGGTCTGTGGTAAACTACTAACACTTCATCAGAAGGGCAATAGGGTTGATATAGATGCCCTTCATGGTCGAATCCCCCTCCGGCGGAGTACCGTAAAAGTCCTCCAGATGGGATCTTGCGTAAACAATAGGTTACGGCGGCGGAAAAGTGGTTTTGATGGATGTTCTGATGTTTCTGGAATATATGTGAATTTATAGGAGGAAGAAGTAGATCAGGGGAGGCACGAGGGGCCCACAAGGTAGGGGGGCACGCCCTCCACCCTTGTGGCCGCCTCGTAGATCCCCTGGCGTGTACTCCAACTCCTCTGGATGTCTTTTGGTCCAAGAAAAATCCTCGTAAAGTTTCGTTCCGTTTTGACTCCATTTGATATTCCTTTTCTGCGAAACTCAAAAACAAGGAAAAAACAGAAACTGACATTGGGCTCTGGGTTAATAGGTTAGTACCAAAAATAATATAAAATAGCATATTAATGCATATAAAACATCCAAAACAGATAATATAATAACATGGAACAATAAAAAATTATAGATACGTTGGAGACGTATCAAGCATCCCCAAGATTAATTCATGCTCGTCCTCGAGTAGGTAAATGATAAAAACATAATTTTTGATGTGGAATACTACCCAACATATTTATCAATGCAATTCTTATTTATTGTGGCATGATTGTTCAGATCCATAAGACTCAAAATAAAAGTGTATCAATATCAAAACAATAATACGTCAAGCATACTAAAAAGTAATCTAAGAAGCTTAGAAAATAACATAGCTAAAGAAAGTTATTCCTACAAAATCTTATAGTCATTTATGCTCCCTCTTCTAAACACAAGGTATAAATCATGCCTATCCCAGTGTCAATCAAGCAATTGTTTTCATACTTTAACATTCTTATAAACTTTTTCAACTCTTCACGCAATACATGAGCGTGAGCTATGGATATAGCACTATGGGTGGAATAGAAGGTGGTAATAGACAAAAGGAGGGAGAAAGTCTCACATCAACTACGCAAATCAATGGACTATGGATATGTCCATCAATCGATATCAATGTGAGTGAGTAGGGATTGGTATGTAGCGGATGCACTAGAGCTATAAGTGTATGAAAGCTCAAAAGACAACTAGTGGCTGTGCATCAACTTGCTTGCTCATGAAGACCAAGGGCATTTGAGGAAGCCCATTGTTGGAATATACAAGCCAAGTTCTATAACGAAAAATTCCCACTATTAATATATGAAAGTGACAAATAGGAGACTCTCTATCATAAAGAACACGGTGATACTTTGAAGCACAAATGTGGAAAACGATAGTAACATTGTCCCTTCTCTCTTTTTCTCTCATTTTTTTGAAGGCTCCTCTTTTTTTGGAGACCTTTTTTTCGGAGACTCTTTTGGCCTCTTTTTTAACCTCACATGGGACAATGTTCTAACAATGATGATTATCACACTTTTATTTACTTACAACCCGATATTACAACTCGATATATAGAACAAAGATATGACTCTATATGAATGCCTCCGACGGTGTACCGGGATGTGCAATGACCAAGAATGACATGTATAAAAAATATGAACGATGGCTTTGCCACAAATACTATGTCAACTACATGATCATGAAAAGCAATGTGACAATGGTGATGCGTGTCATAATAAATGGAACGGTGGATTTACATGGAAATATATCTCGGAATGGCTATGGAAATGCCATAATAGGTAGGTATTGTGGCTGTTTTGAGGAAGGTATAAGGAGGGTTTTATGCACCGGCGAAAGTTGCGCGGCACTAGAGTGGCTAGCAAGGTGGAAGGGTGAGAGTGCATATAATCCATGTACTCAACATTAGTCATAAAGAACTCACATACTTAATGCGAAAAAATTTATTAGCTCTCGAAGCAAAGTACTACGACACATGCTCCTAGGGGGGAGGTTGGTAGGAGTTAACCATCGCGCGCCCCCGACCTTCTTGCAAAGACAAACACTCAAAATACAAAGCGCTCCAACTCGGTTACGTAGTTAGGAGACCATACATGCATGCTACAGGAATCACAAACCTTAACACAATTATTTATTTAACCTCACAAACTACCACTAGCATGACTCAAATACTACCATCTTAACATCTGAAAACAATTACACGGAGTCAAACTTCACATAATATTCAATGCTCTATATATGAAAGTTTTATTATATCTCCTTTGGATGCCTATCATATTAGGACTGAATTCATAACCCAAGCAAATTACCATGCTGTTCTTTAGGACTCTGATAACCCACAAGTGTAGGGGATCGCAATAGTTTTCGAGGGTAAAGTATTCAACCCAAATTTATTGATTCGACACAAGGGGAGCCAAAGAATACTCTTAAGTATTAGCAGCTGAGTTGTCAAATCAACCACACCTGGAAACTTAATATCTGCAGCAAGATAGCTTAGTAGCAAAGTAATATGATAGTGGTGGTAGCAGCAATAAAAGTAACGATATTGTTTTTGTAGTTTTGTTAATAGTAGCAACGGAAAAGTAAATAAGCGACAAGCAATATAGGAAAAGCTCGTAGGCATTGGATCGGTGATGGGAAATTATGTCGGATGCAATTCATCATGTAGAAGTTATAACCTAGGGTGACACAGAACTAGCTCCAGTTCATCAATGCAATGTAGGCATGTATTCCGAATATAGTCATACGTGCTTATGGAAAAGAACTTGCATGACATCTTTTGTCCTACCCTCCCGTGGCAGCGGGGTCCTAGTGGAAACTAAGGGAAATTAAGGCCTCCTTTTAATAGAGTACCGGACCAAAGCATTAACACATAGTGAATACATGAACTCCTCAAACTATGGTCATCACCGGGAGTGGTCCCGATTATTGTCACTTCGGGGTTGCCGGATCATAACACATAGTAGGTGACTATAGACTTGCAAGATAGGATCAAGAACACACATATATTCATGAAAACATAATAGGTTCAGATCTGAAATCATGGCACTCGGGCCCTAGTGACAAGCATTAAGCATAGCAAAGTCATAGCAACATCAATCTCAGAACATAGTGGATACTAGGGATCAAACCCTAACAAAACTAACTCGATTACATGATAGATCCCATCCAACTCATCACCGTCCAGCAAGCCTATGATGGAATTACTCACTCACGGCGGTGAGCATCATGGAATTGGTGATGGAGGAAGGTTGATGATGACGATGGCGACGATCTCCACTCCCCGGAGCACCGAACAGACTCCAGATCAGCCCTCCTGAGAGAGATTAGGACTTGGCGGCGGCTCCGTCTCGTAAAACGTGATAACTCTTTCTCCCTGATTTTTTTCTCCCCGAAAGTGAACTTATAGGATCTGGGGATACGTCGGTGGAGCACCAGGGGGCCCACGAGGCAGGGGGCGCCCTGGGCAGGGGGGCATGCCCCCCCGCCCTCGTGGATAGGGTGTGGGCCCCCTGGTGAGGATCTTCTTGCAGATATTTTTATATATTTTCCAAAATAAATCTCCGTGGAGTTCAGGTCATTCTGAGAACTTTTTATTTCTGCACAAAAACAACACCATGGCAGTTCTGCTGAAAACAACGTCAGTCCGGGTTAGTTCCATTCAAATCATGCAAGTTAGAGTCCAAAACAAGGGCAAAAGGGTTTGGAAAAGTACATATGTTGGAGACGTATCAACTCCCCCAAGCTTAAACCTTTGCTCGTCCTCAAGCAATTCAGTTGATAAACTGAAAGTGATAAAGAAAAACTTTGACAAACTCTGTTTGCTCTTGTTGTTGTAAATATGTAAGCTAGCATTCAGGTTTTCAATAAGACCATGAACTAACCACATTCACAATAACTTTCAGGTCTCAGGACTACTCACATCAATGGCATAATCAACTAGCGAGCAATAATAATAAACCTCGGATGACAACACTTTCTCAAAACATTCATGATATGATATAACAAGATGGTATCTCGCTAGCCCTTTCTGAGACCGCAAAACATAAATGCAGAGCACCTTTAAAGATCAAGGACTAACTAGACATTGTAATTCATGGTAAAAGAGATCCAGTCATGATCATACTCAATGCAAATTAATAGTAATACACGCAACGACAGATGTGCTCTCCTACTGGTGCTCTTTATAAGAGGATGATGACCCTGCATAAAAGTAAATAGATAGGCCCTTCGCAGAGGGAAGCAGGGATTTGTAGAGGTGCCAGAGCTCAATTTTTAAATAGAGATGAATAACATTTTGAGCGGTATACTTTTATTGTCAACATAACAACCAATAATCTCGATATCTCCCATGCTACGCACATTATAGGCGGTTCCCAAAAAGAATGGTAAAGTTTATACTCCCCCAACCACCAACAAGCACACTCCACGGCTAGCCCGAAACAACGGGTACCATCCAAACCAGCAACAACCCTGGGGGAGTTTTGCTTAATTATTATGATTTTGAGCATGGGACTAGGCATCCCGGTTACCGGCCATTTTCTCATGAATGATGAGCGGAGTCCACTCATCATGAGAATAACCCACCTAGCATGGAAGATATAGACAACCCTAGTTTATACATGAGCTGTTCGAGCATACAAAACAGAATTTCATTTGAAGGTTTAGAGTTTGGCACATACAAATTTACTTGGAATGGCAGGTAAATACCGCATATAGGAAGGTATAGTGGACTCATGTGGAATAACTTTGGGGTTTATGGAAGTGGATGCACAAGCAGTATTCCCGCTTAGTACAGGTGAAGGCTAGAAAGAGACTGGGAAGCGACCAGCTAGAGAGCAACAACGTTCATGAACATGCATTAAAATTAATCAACAATGAATGCAAGCATGAGTAGGATATAAATCACCATGAACATAAATATCGCGAAGGCTATGTTGATTTGTTTCAACTACATGCATGAACATGTGCCAAGTCAGATCACTTAAATCGTTCAAAGGAGGATACCAACCATCATACCACATCACAACCATTTTGATATCATGTTGGCACGCAAGATAGAGCATTATAAACTCTCAGCTAATTAAGCATGGCATAAGCAGCTATGATCTCTAATTGTCATTGCAAGCATGTTTCATTCATAACAAGCTGAATCAGGAACGATGAGCCAACATATTTACAAAAACAAGAGAGGTCGAGTTCATACCAGCTTTTCTCATCTCAATTAGTTCATCATATATCATCCTTATTGCCTTTCACTCGCACGACCGAACGGTGTGGATAATAATAATAATAGTGCATGTGCATTGGACTAAGCTGGAATCTGCAGATATTTAATACAAGAGAGAAGACAAGGTAATATGGCTCAAGGTTAAATCAACAACAAAGCGTATGAGAGCCACTAAGAAATTTCAATCATGCTCTTCTACTCTTAACCCCCAAAGAAAAGAAAAGAAACTATTTACACGGGAAAGCTCCCAATAAGCAAAAGAAGAATGGGAAATCTTTTTGGGTTTTCATTTTTAACAACTACTACAAGCAAACTAGATAGAAGCTACATCTAATTTTTTTTTCTGGGTTTTTCTAGCACACAAGAAAAAGACTAAGAAAAATAAATTGAAACTAAGCATGGATGGTACAGTTAAGGAGTGTGAGCACCAACAACTAGAATAAGTGTGTAAACATGAATGTAAAGTCGGTGAGAAACACGTACTCCCCCAAGCTTAGGATTTTAGCCTAAGTTGGTCTATGGCCAGTATTGGCCTAACGGATATCCAAAGTCGTAGTTGGGGTTGTACTGGGATGCAGCAGATACTGCATGCTGAGCTGCAGCTCAAAGGCGGGCTGCCTCCGTCATGTTATAATAAGCATTTGCCTCCTCCATAGTTATAGTGTATCTCCCTTTTGCCTGAAAGTTAAACAAAGTGGGGGCGGGAAGAACAATAGGGATGGCATGCTGCCTGTTAAAGATTAGTCGATATTTAAGGGTTTGATCATCCCACTCTATAAACTGGTGACTAGTCATAGCATGGCAATCTAAATGAGCAAGAGGTAAAGGTTCATCATTCTCGTGTACAGGCACACCAAGAAAGCGGGCTATGCGAGCGGCATAAATCCCACCAAATAAATCTCCATGCAACCCATTATGGTGTAGCCTATGTGCAACAATGGCTCCCAAGTTATATTGTCTATCACCTAGTACAACACTCCTGAGAACACTGAGATCTGGGACGCACATATGACAAGCCTCATCTTTACCATTTATGCATCTACCGATAAAGAGAGCAAAGTAATGAATAGCAAGAAAATTAATGCTCCCTATGGTAGCCTGTGTGATTTCCCTGGACTCCCCCACTGTAATACTAGCAAGGAATTCTCTAAATTCATATTTGCGAGGATCACCCATACTGCCCTACTGAGGTAGCTTGCAAGCATCATTAAAATCCTCTAAATCCATGGTATAAGATTTATCATACAGGTCAAACAGTACAGTGTGAAAATTACGTGAAGATGAAAATTTAAACCTTCTCACAAAGCTATCAGTTAAGCCACGGTATTGAGGGCACTTATCTTGTATGAAGCCCTCGAGGTCAGCGTTGCGCACGTATGCGTAAAATTCATCCTTGATGCCAGCTTGACCCATGAAGTCATCTGAAGGCCATTCACAGGGCTGCACATCAGCATCCCTCGGTAGTTCATCGTCTGGCTCACGGAACATGAGCCTCGGTTCTTGCTTCCTTGAAGAACCACCTTGGAAGTTTTTCCTAGGCATTTTTCTGAAATTTTTAGTAACTCAAAATAAAAGTTAACCAAACTCAACAAGATTGATAGCAACAACTCCTATAAGTGCCTAGAGACTATATCATGCATTATAATATTACTTGGGACCAAGAAAATTTGACATGTAAGCTCAAGAACAAGGTCACCACAGCAGCAAAAATTTGCAATAAATAGGGCACTAGAACAAAAACTAATTGGACCAATGGAGGAGTCACATACCAAGGAACAATCTCCCCAAACAGTTTGGTGAATGGTGCTTTGAGCAAGGAGATCAAAAATGGCAGCAAGATGAGCTAGAACTAGGGTTTGAGCTTGTTGGTGATTTTTTTGGGAGGAAGAAGAAGAACATGGGTGCAGGAATAAGTGGAGGGGGCCACGTGGGGCCCACGAGGCAGGGGGCGTGCCCTGGGCAGGGGGGCACGCCCTGGACCCTCATCGCCAGGTGCCGGCTCCCCTCGCTGTGTGTTCTGTGCCATATTTTCTCAAATATTCTACAAAAAATCATATTTCATTTTCATGGCATTTGAAGAACTTCTATTTTCGGGGTATTTTGTTATTGCACGGATAAGTCTGGAAACAGACAGAAAATACTATTTTTCTTTTATTTATCCTAATTAACAGAAAGTAAAAAGAAGGTACACAAGGTTTGTGCTATCTAGATTCACCTATCCCATGCTCATCAAAAGGAATCCATTAACAAGGTTGATCAGGTCTTGTTAATAAACTCTTTCCGAGTAACATGAATCCAGAGAATTTTAACACTAGGTTACCTCAATGGGGATATGTATGTCCCCAACAATAAGGATGCCATATGTCTTCTTGATAGTAGGAATAGGAAACTCAAAACCTCCAATAGTGATAGTTGAATTTTTTCCAATATAATTGATATTGTGGACCTGAGGTTGTTTCATCGGAAAGTGTACCGTATGCTCATTACCATTGACATGAAAAGTGACATTGCCTTTGTTGCAATCAATAACAGCTCATGTAGTATTCAAAAAGGGTCTTCCAAGAATAATAGACATACTATCGTCCTAGGGGATATCAAGTATAACAAAGTCCGTTAGAATAGTAACATTTGCAACTACAACAGGCACATCCTCGCAAATACTGACATGTATAGCAGTTGATTTATCAGCCATTTGCAAAGATATTTCAGTAGGTGTCAACTTACTCAATTCAAGTCTACGATATAAAGAGAGAGGCATAACACTAACACCGGCTCCAAGATCACACAAAGCAGTTTTAACATAGTTTTTCTTAATGGAGCAAAGTATAGTAGGTACTCCTAGATCTCCTAATTTCTTAGGCATTCCACCCTTAAAAGTGTAATTGGCAAGCATGGTGGAATTTTCTACTTCATGTATCTCTCTTTTGTTGGTAATAATATCTTTCATATACTTAGCATAAGGATTTGTTTTGAGCACATCTGTCAAACACATACGCAAAAAGATAGGTCTAATCATTTCAGGAAAATGCTCAAAATCCTCATCATCCTTTTTCTTGGATGGTTTCGGAGGAAAAGGCATGGGTTTCTGAACCCATGGTTCTCTTTCCTTGTCGTGTTTCCTAGCAACAAAGTCTCTCTTATCATAACGTTGATTCTTTGATTGTGGGTTATCAAGATCAACAGCAGGTTCAATCTCTACATCATTATCATTGCTAGGTTGAGCATCATCATGAACTTCATCATTAATATTCTCACTAGGTTCATGTTCATTACCAGATTGTTTCTCAGCATCAGAAACAGATATATCATTCGGATACTCAGGTGTGTCAGCTACAGGTTCACTAGAAGCATGCAAAGTCCTATCATTTTTCTTTTTCTTCTTCTTAGAAGAACTAGGTGCATCTAAATTAGCTCTCTGAGAATCTTGCTCAATTCTCTTAGGGTGGCCTTCAGGATACAGAGGTTCCTGAGTCACTTTACCACCTCTAGTTGCAACTCTAACAGCATAGTCATTATTCTTACTATTTAATTCATTGAGCAAATCATTCTGAACCTTAAGTACTTGTTCTACTTGAGTGGTGACCATAGAAGCATGTATACTAATATGTTTCAGTTCACCTTTAGCTCTAGACAGATAATCACTGAAGCGTTCAATCATATAAGCATTGTGTTGTAATTGTCTACCAACATAAGCATTGAAGTTTTCTTGATTCACAATAAAATTGTCAAACTCATCTAAGCATTGGATAGCAGACTTATAACGAGAAATATCACCTTCATCAAATCTAAAAAGAGAATTTACCTTTACTACCTGTGTCGGGTTATCAAGACCATGTATGTCTTCAATAGGTGGTAAATTCTTAACATCTTCAGCTTTAATACCTTTTTCTTTCATAGATTTCTTTGCCTCTTGCATATCTTCAGGACTGAGAAATAGAACACCTCTTTTCTTCGGAGTTGGCTTAGGGGCTGGTTCTGGAAGTGTCCAACTATTTTCATTGGCCAGCATATTGTTCAATAGTAGTTCAGCTTGTTCAACTGTTCTTTTCCTGAATACACAACCAGCACAACTATCTAGGTGGTCTCTGGAAGTATGGGTTAGTCCATTATAAAAGACATCAAGTATATCATGCATCTAAAGAGGATGATCAGGCAAAGCATTAAGTAATTGGAGAAGCCTCCCCCAAGCTTGTGGGAGACTCTCTTCTTCAATTTGCACAAAGTTATATATTTCCCGTAAGGCAGCTTGTTTCTTATGAGCGGGAAAATATTTAGCAGAGAAGTAATACATCATATCCTGGGGACTACGCACACAACCAGGATCAAGAGAATTAAACCATGTCTTAGCATCACCCTTTAACGAGAACGGAAACAACTTAAGGATATAGTAGTAACGAATCTTGTCATTGTTGGTAAACAGGGTGGCTATATCATTCAACTTAGTAAGATGTGCCACAATAGTTTCAGACTCATAGCCATGGAAAGGATCACATTCAACCAAAGTAATTAACTCAAGATCAACAGAGAATTCATAATCCTTATCAGTAACACAGATAGGTGAAGTAGCAAAAGCAGGGTCATGTTTCATTCTAGCATTCAAGGACTTTTCTTTTAGCTTAGCTAATAATTTCTTAAGATCATATCTATCATTGCAAGCAAGAAAGTCTCTAGCAGTTTCTTCATCCATAACATAACCCTCAGGCACAACAGGCAATTCATATCTATTGGGAGTAGCCTCATCATCACTTTCATAAATATCATCAGTTTCAACATTTGCATTCTCCCTAACCTTAGCAATTTGTTCATCTAGAAATTCACCTAGTGGCGCAGTATCAGGCATAGAGGTAGTTTCATTATACATAGCAGAAGTAGCATCATCAAGAACATACGACATATCAGATTCATAGCAGGAGTGGGTGTCACAAGTTTACTCATAACAGAAGGAGAATCAAGTGCAGAGCTAGATGGCAGTTCCTTACCTCCCCTCGTAGTTGAGGGTAAGATCTTGGTTTTTGAGTCCTTCAAATTCTTCATAGTGATCAACAGATATAAATCCCAAGTGACTTAAAGAATAGAGCTATGCTCCCCGGCAACGGCGCCAGAAAATAGTCTTGATAACCCATAAGTGTAGGGGATCACAACAATTTTCGAGGGTAAAGTATTTAACCCAAATTTATTGATTCGACACAAGGGGAGCCAAAGAATACTCTTAAGTATTAGCAGCTGTGTTGTCAATTCAACCACACCTGGAAACTTAATATCTGCAGCAAGATAGCTTAGTAGCAAAGTAATATGATAGTGGCGGTAGCAGCAATAAAAGTAACAATAGTGTTTTTGTAGTTTTTGTAATAGTAGCAACGGAAAAGTAAATAATCAACAAGCAATATAGGAAAATCTCGTAGGCATTGGATCGGTGATGGGAAATTATGTCGGATGCAATTCATCATGTAGAAGTTATAACCTAGGGTGACACAGAACTAGCTCCAGTTCATCAATGCAATGTAGGCATGTATTCTGAATATAGTCAGACGTGCTTATGGAAAAGAACTTGCATGACATCTTTTGTCCTATCCTCCCGTGGCAGCGGGGTCCTAGTGAAAACTAAGGGATATTAAGGCCTTCTTTTAATAGAGTACCGGACCAAAGCATTAACACATAGTGAATACATGAACTCCTCAAACTATGGTCATCACCGGGAGTGGTTCCGATTATTGTCACTTCGGGGTTGCCGGATCATAACACATAGTAGGTGACTATAGACTTGCAAGATAGGATTAAGAACACACATATATTCATGAAAACATAATAGGTTTAGATCTGAAATCATGGCACTCGGGCCCTAGTGACAAGCATTAAGCATAGCAAATTCATAGCAACATCAATCTCAGAACATAGTGGATACTAGGGATCAAACCCTAACAAAACTAACTCGATTACATGATAGATCCCATCCAACCCATCACCGTCCAGCAAGCCTACGATCGAATTACTCACGCACAGCGGTGAGCATCATGGAATTAGTGATGGAGGAAGGTTGATGATGATGATGGCGATGATCTCCACTCTCCGGAGCCCCGAACGGACTCCAGATCTGCCCTCCCGAGAGAGATTAGGGCTTGGCGGCGGCTCCGTCTCGTGAAACACGATAATTCTTTCTCCCTGATTTTTTTCTCCCCGAAAATGAACTTGTAGGATCTGGGGATACATCGGTGGAGCACCAGGGGGCCCACCTCGTGGACAGGGTGTGGGCCCCTAGTGAGGATCTTCTTGTAGATATTTTTTATAAGTGAAGCACATAGAGTATTCTTATAGATCACGATTGAATCGTGTCCCTCTCAAAAGGTGTGTACATCATGAATGATTGTGGCAAACTAAAAAGCAAAGACTCATATCATACACGGCGCTCCAAGAAAAACACATATCATGTAGTGAATAAAAATATAGCCTCAAGTAAAGTTATCGATGGATGAAGACGAAAGAGGGGATGCCTTCCTGGGGCATCCCCAAGCTTAGGCTCTTGGCCGTCCTTGATTTTTACCTTGGGGTTCCTTGGGCATCCCCAAGCTTAGGATTTTGCCACTCCTTATTCCATAATCCATCAAATCCTTACCCAAAACTTGGAAACTTCACAACACAAAACTCAACAGAAATCTCATGAGCTCCGTTAATAAAACAAAGCAAATAACCACTCAAGGTACTGTTGTGATCTTATTCTAATTTTATATTGATGTAATATCTACTGTATTCCAACTTTTTCATGGTTCATATCCCCCCCCCCGATACTAGCCATAGATGCATCAAAATAAGTAAACAACACATAGAAAATAGAATCTGTCAAAAACATAATATTGTGTAGCAATCTGAAAAGTTCGCATACTTCTGTAACTCTAAAAATTCTGAAAAATTAGGATGACATGGGGAATTTGTATATCAATTTTGTGTAAAACTTTCAGAAGGTTTTGACGTTCCAGTGAATTATTGTATTTTTTGCACTAGGCGCAAACGTTTATGTTTTTCAGCAAAATCAAATCAACGATCACCGTAAGCCATCCCAAAGGTCTTACTTGGCCCAAACACTAATTAAAACACCAAAACACAATTACTATAGAAGTAATAATGTTTGAAACTTGCAAAGCAGAACCAAAAAGTAAAAAGCAAAAATAAAATTGGGTTGCCTCCCAACAAGCTCTATTGTTTAACGCCCTTAGCTAGGCAGAAAACGCAAATAGATCTAGGTATTATCATCTTTGGTATGCAATCCATAGGTAGCTCTCATAATAGATTCATGAGGCAATTTAATTTTCTTTCTTGGAAAGTGTTCCATGCCTTTCCTTAATGGAAATTGAAATCTAATGTTTCCTTCTTTCATATAAATAATTGCACCAATTGTTCTAAGGAAAGGTCTAGCAAGAATAATATGACATGTAGGATTGCAATCTATATCAAGAACAATGAAATCTACGGAACATAATTCCTATTTGCAACAATAAGAACATCATTAATCCTTCCCATAGGTTTTTTAATAGTGGAATCCGCAAGATGTAAATTTAAAGAACACTCATCAATTTCACGGAAACCTAACACATCACATAGAGTTTTTGGAATTGTAGAAACGCTAGCACCCAAATCACACAAAGCATGGCACTCATAATCTTTAATCTTGATCTTAATAGTAGGTTCCCACTCATCATAAAGTTTTCTAGGTATAGAAACTTCTAGTTCAAGCTTTTCTTCAAAAGATTGCATCATAGCATCAACAATATGTTTAGTAAAAGCTTTATTTTGATTATAAGCATGAGGAGAATTCAACATGGATTGCAAAAAGGAAATACAATCTATTAAAGAACAATTATGATAATTAAATTCCTTGAGGTCCAATCTAGTGGGTTCATCACTACTTAAAGTTTTGACTTCATCAATCCCACTTTTATCAATTCTTGCATCAAGATCTAAAAACTCTGAAT
The DNA here is from genome assembly GCA_902687465.1 of Secale cereale. Lineage (NCBI taxonomy): Eukaryota > Viridiplantae > Streptophyta > Magnoliopsida > Poales > Poaceae > Secale > Secale cereale. The sequence goes on along the minus strand of LR738712.1, from coordinate 118,053,546 downwards.
TATTGGGACACCTTTTAACTAAAGTTGGTTCATCTCCAGTCCCATCCTTATCAAGATTTATTTTGGAAAACAAAGATTCAATAGGAGTCACATCAATCACTTTATGATCTTCATCACTATTTTCACGGAAACTAGAAGAACAAGTTTTTATAAACCAATCATTTTTAGCACGCATCTTAGCGGTTCTTTCTTTGCACTCATCAATGGAAATTCTCATAGCTTTGACAGACTCATTGATATCATGCTTGGGTGGAATATATCTAAGTTTCAAAGAATCAACATCAAGAGAAATTTTATCCACGTTCCTAGCCAAATCATCAATCTTAAGCAATTTTTCTTCAATCAAAGCATTAAAATTCTTTTGAGCACTCATAAATTATTTAACACTATTCTCAAAATCAGAGGGCATCTTATTATAATTTCCATAAGAATTGTTGTAGGAATTACCATAAATATTAGAGGGGTTACTAGGAAAAGGCCTAGGGTTTTCCTCTACATGCATTGTTGCCAAAATTGTTCCTACCAACAAAATTCACATCCATAGATTCATTATTATTCTCAATCAAAGTGGACAAGGGAATATCATTAGGATCAATATTAGTACCCTTGCTAGCAAATAATTTCATAAGTTCATCCATCTTTCCACTCAAAACATTAATCTCTTCAATTGCATGCACTTTTTTACTAGTGGAAGATCTTTCGGTATGCCATTGAGAATAATTAACCATTATATTATCTAGGAGTTTAGTAGCTTCTCCTAAAGTGATTTCCATAAAAGTACCTCCCGTTGCCAAATATAAAAGATTTCTAGAAGCAAAGTTCAATCCGGCATATTTTTTTGTATAATCATCCATAAATTCAAGCCATGCGTAGGACAATTTCTTATCATAAGTTTCATCCTCTCCCAAGATTATGCGGCATGCTCATGACCAAGTTCTTTAAAATTCATAATATCGTTCCTAAGGGAGATGATCTTAGCGAGAAGAAAATACTTGGCAATAAAAGAATATTTGTCCTTATTCCATGAATCGATACTATTTTTAGGCAAAGATGAAAACCAAGTTTTAATACGATCTCGTAGTGACAACGGAAGTAGCCTTATTTTAACAAGATCATTATCTACATCCCTTTTCTTTTGCATATCACACAAATCAACAAAATTATTCGATGGGAAGCGGCATCTTCAATAGGAAGGCCAGAAAATTGATCTTTCATGACTTGATTCGATAAAGCAGCATTGATTTCACAAGATTCCGCATTAGTAGCGGGAGGAAACAGAGTACTAATAAAATCATTATTATTGGTGTTGGAAAAATAACATAATTTAGTATTTTCATGAGCCATCGTGACAAAGCAAGCAATCCAACACACAAGCATACCAAAAGCAAGCGAACAAGACGAACGAAAGAAGGGCAAAGAAAGGCAAATCTTTTTGAATATCGTTTTAGAAGTGAAGGAGAGGAAAACAAGAGGCGAATGGCAAATAATGTAAGTGCGAGAGATGGGAATTTAATGAAGGGTACTTGGTATGTCTTGACTTGGCGTAGACCTCCCCAGCAACGGCGCGAGAAATCCTTCCTGCTACCTCTTGAGCTTGAGTTGGTTTTTCCCTTGAAGAGGAAAGGGTGATGCAGGAAAGTAGAGTAAGTATTTCCCTCAGTTTGAGAACCAAGGTATCAATCCAGTAGGAGATTACGCATAAATCGCCAAATACCTGCACAAACAATCAAACAACTTGCACCCAACGCAAAAATGGGTTATCAATCGCTTCATAGTTATTTGCAAAAGTGAGATCCGACAGAGATAGATAAACTTGTAAAGTAAATATTTTTTATTTTTTTGGGTTTATAGATTGTAAAATAAAAGATTGCAAAATAGTAGATCGGAAACTTATAAGATGTAAAATAGACCCCGGGGCCATAGGTTTCACTAGAGGCTTCTCTCATGATAGCAAATATTACGGTGGGTCAACAAATTACTGCCAAGCAATTCATAGAAAATCGCAATGTTATGATGATATCTAAGGCAATGATCATGAATATATGCATCACGTCCATGTCAAGTAGACCGACTCCTGCCCGCATCTACTACTATTACTCCACACATCGACCGAAACGATAATGCGTCTAGAGTATTAAGTTCATAAGAACAGAGTAATGCATTAAATAAGATGACATGATGTAGTGGAATTAACTCAAGCAATAAGATGAAAACCCCATCTTGTTATCCTCGATGGCAACAATACAGTACGTGTCATGTCCCCTATTGTCGCTGGGATTGAGCACCGCAAGATTGAACCCAAAGCAAAGCAATTCTCCCATTGCATGAAAAACCAACCTAGTTGACCGAACCAAACCGATAGTTCAAAGAGAATTACTAAGATATCAAATCATGCATATAAGAATTCAGAAGAGACTCAAATAATATTCATAGATAATCTGATCATAAATCCACAATTCATCAGATCTTGGCAAACACACCGCAAAAGAAGATTACATCGGATAGATCTCCAAGAACATCGAGGAGAACATGGTATTGAGAATCAAAGAGAGAGAAGAAGCCACCTAGCTACTAGCTATGGACCCGTAGGTCTGTGGTAAACTACTCACACTTCATCGGAAGGGCAATAGGGTTGATGTAGATGCTCTCCGTGGTCGAATCCCCCTCCGGCAGAGTACCAGAAAAAGGCCTCCAGATGGGATCTCGCGGAAACAGAAGGTTATGGTGGCACAAAAGTGTTTTCGATGGATGTTATGATGTTTTTGGAATATTTGTGAATTTATAGGCGAAAGAAGTAGGTCAGGGGAGGGACGAGGGCCCCACAAGGTAGGGGGCACCCACTACCCCCAGGGCGCGCTCTCCATCCTTGTGTCCGCCTCATAGATCCCCTGGCGTGTACTCCGAGTCCTCTAGATGTCTTCCGGTCCAAGAAAAATCCTCGTAAAGTTGCGTTCCATTTGGACTCCGTTTGATATTCCTTTTCCACGGAACTCAGAAACAAGGAAACAACAGAAACTGACACTGGGCTCTGGGTTAATAGGTTAGTCCCAAAAATAATATAAAATAGCATATTAATGCATATAAAACATCCAAACAGATAATATAATAGCATGGAACAATCAAAAATTATAGATATGTTGGAGACATATCACTTTCCGGGCCAATTTCCAGGGAACCTATGTTCGGCCCCCAGATGCCGATGACCTCAGCCATGTAGTCCAGAAGGAGGGCGGATCAGCTCGGAAATTCTGGAATCGATTCTTACCTAAAAAGAATCAAATCGTCAATAGCCTCAGCTCCGAGGCAATCGCTACTTTTAAGCACAACATCCGTGATGAATGGCTCGCCCGTCAGCTCGGACATGACAAGCCGAAAACCATGGTGGCCCTTACCTCTTTGATGACTCACTTTTGTGCGGGCGAGGATAGGTAGCTGGCCCGCAGCTCCCACATGAGCAGTTCCGGCACCTCCGAAACAAGCGAGGGCAACGGAAAATCCAGACGCAACAAAAACAAGCACTGAAATAAGAACAGCGGCAACGACGCCGAGGACCCAACAGTTAATGTAGGTTTCAGCGGCCAACGAGGCGGACCTAAAAAGAGACCCTTCAAAGGGGACAAGGATGACCCCCAACACTTTGATAAGATACTCAATAGAGCCTTCCAAATTCACGGCACCTCAGAAAAGCCCGCCAACCATACCAATCGACATTGTTGGGTGTTCAAACAGGCTGGCAAGCCAGTGTACGAGGAATCAAGTGACGACGAGGACGAACCGTGCATGCCCAACAATGGCGGCCAGAATCAGTTTCCCTTCGATGTCAAGGATGCTATTATGTTAATATGATCTACGCAATGCACATCCCCAAGAGGGAGCGGAAGAGAGCACTTCGGGATGCCTACGCATTGGAGCATGTAGCCCTGAGTTCAACGCATGGTCGGCTTGCCCGATCACTTTTGACAAAAAGGACCACCCGACCAGTATCCGTCATTGCGGGTCGGCAACTCTGGTCCTAGATCCCATTGTCGATGGGTTTCACCTAACCCACGTCCTAATGGATGGCGGTAGCATAATAAACTTGATTTACGCTGACACGATCAGGAAAATGGGCATTGATTTGTCAAGAATCCATCCTAGCAACACCACTTTTAACGGTGTCATCCCCGGCATAGAGACCCGATGGATGGGCACTGTTACAGTGGAAGTTGTTTTTGTTGGAAATATGCCCTAGAGGCAATAATAAATTGGTTATTATTATATTTCCTTGTTCATGATAATTGTTTATTATCCATGCTAGAATTGTATTGATAGGAAACTCAGATACATGTGTGGATACATAGACAAACACCATGTCCCTAGTAAGCCTCTAGATGACTAGCTCGTTGATCAATAGATGGTTACGGTTTCCTGACCATGGACATTGGATGTCGTTGATAACGGGATCACATCATTAGGAGAATGATGTGATGGACAAGACCCAATCCTAAGCCTAGCACAGATCGTGTAGTTCGTATGCTAAAGCTTTTCTATATGTCAAGTATCTTTTCCTTAGACCATGAGATTGTGCAACTCCCGGATACCGTAGGAATGCTTTGGGTGTACCAAACGTCACAACGTAACTGGGTGGCTATAAAGGTGCACTACAGGTATCTCCGAAAGTGTCTTTTGGGTTGGCACGAATCGAGACTGGGATTTGTCACTCCGTATGACGGAGAGGTATCTCTGGGCCCACTCGGTAGGACATCATCATAATGTGCACAATATGTGATCAAGGAGTTGATCACGGGATGATGTGTTACGAAACGAGTAAAGAGACTTGCCGGTAACGAGATTGAGCAAGGTATCGGTATACCGACGATCGAATCTCGGGCAAGTGCTATACCGATAGACAAAGGGAATTGTATACGGGATTGATTGAATCCTTGACATCGTGGTTCATCCGATGAGATCATCGTGGAACATGTGGGAGCCAACATGGGTATCCAGATCCCGCTGTTGGTTATTGACCGGAGAGTCGTCTCGGTCATGTCTGCGTGTCTCCCGAACCCGTAGGGTCTACACACTTAAGGTTCGGTGACGCTAGGGTTGTAGAGATATAAGTATGCGGAAACCCGAAAGTTGTTCGGAGTCCCGGATGAGATCCCGGACGTCACGAGGAGTTCCGGAATGGTCCAGAGGTAAAGATTTATATATAGGAAGTCCTATTTTGGCCACCGGAAAATGTTCGGGATTTTTCGGTATTGTACCGGGAAGGTTCTAGAAGGTTCCGAAGTGGGGCCCACCTGCTTGGGGGGACCCACATGAACGTGGGTAGTGGGGGCAAGGCCCCACACCCCTGGTCAAGGCGCACCAAGATCCCCCCTTAGAAGGAATAAGATCATATCCCGAAGGGATAAGATCAAGATCCCTAAAAAGGGGGGATAACAATCGATGGGGAAAGGAAATGATGGGATTTCTTTTCCCCACCTTTGCCAACGCCCCAATGGACTTGGAGGGCAAGAAACCAGCCCCCTCCACCCCTATATATAGTGGGGAGGCGCATGGGAGCAGCACCCCAAGTCCTGGTGCCTCCCTCTCCCTCCCGTGACACATCTCCCTCCTCCCGCAGCGCTTGGCGAAGCCCTGCTGGAATCCCGCTACTTCCACCACCACGCCGTCGTGCTGCTGGATCTCCATCAACCTCTCCTCCCCCCTTGCTGGATCAAGAAGGAGGAGACGTCCCCGCTCCGTACGTGTGTTGAACACGGAGGTGTCGTCCGTTCGGCGCTAGGATCATCGGTGATTTGGATCACGACGAGTACGACTCCATCATCACCGTTCTCTTGAACGCTTCCGCTCGCAATCTACAAGGGTATGTAGATGCACTCACTCTCCTTCATGCTCGTTGCTAGATTACTCCATAGATAGATCTTGGTGACGCGTAGGAAATTTTTTGATTTTCTGCTACGATCCCCAACAGTGGCATCATGAGCTAGGTCTATGCGTAGTATCTTGCACGAGTAGAACACAAAGTAGTTGTGGGCGTAGATCATGTCAATTCTCTTGCCGTTACTAGTCTTATCTTGATTCGGCGGCATCGTGGGATGAAGCGGCCCGGACCGACCTTACACGTACTCTTACGTGAGACAGGTTCCACCGACTGACATGCACTAGTTGCATAAGGTGGCTAGCGGGTGTCTGTCTCTCCCACTTTAGTCGGATCGGATTCGATGAAAAGGGTCCTTATGAAGGGTAAATAGAAATTGGCATATCACGTTGTGGTTTTGGCGTAGGTAAGAAACGTTCTTGCTAGAAACCTATAGCAGCCACGTAAAAACTTGCAACAACAATTAGAGGACGTCTAACTTGTTCTTGCAGCATGTGCCGTTTGATGTGATATGGCCAAAAGGATGTGATGAATGATATATATGTGATGTATGAGATTGATCATGTTCTTGTAATAGGAATCACGACTTGCATGTCGATGAGAATGACAACCGGCAGGAGCCATAGGAGTTGTCTTATTTATTGTATGACCTGCGTGTCACTGAATAACGCCATGTAATTACTTTACTTTATTGCTAAACGTTAGCCATAGTAGTAGAAGTAATGTTTGGCGAGACGACTTCATGGAGACACGTTGATGGAGATCATGATGATGGAGATCATGGTGTCATGCCGGTGACAATGATGATCATGGAGCCCCGAAGATGAAGATCAAAAGGAGCAAAATGATATTGGCCATATCATGTCACTATTTGATTGCATGTGATGTTTATCATGTTTTACATCTTATTTGCTTAGAACGACGGTAGTGAATAAGATGATCTCTCACTAAAATTTCAAGAATTGTGTTCCCCCTAACTGTGCACCGTTGCTAAGGTTCGTTGTTCCGAAGCACCACGTGATGATCGGGTGTGATAAGTTCTAACATTCGCATACAACGGGTGTAAGCCAGATTTACACACGCGATACACTTAGGGTTCACTTGACGAGCCTAGCATGTACAGACATGGCCTCGGAACACGGAAGACCGAAAGGTCAAACATGAGTCGTATAGAAGATACGATCAACATGAAGATGTTCACCGTTGATGACTAGTCCGTCTCACGTGATGATCGGACACGGCCTAGTCGATTCGGATCATGTATCACTTAGATGACTAGAGAGATGTCTATCTGAGTGGGAGTTCATTAGATGAACTTCATTGTCATGAACAATAGTCTAAGTTGTCTTCGCAAATTATGTTATAGACCAATAACTGCGTTGTAGCTCCCTGTTTAATACGATCCTAGAGAAAGACTGAGTTGAAAGATAATGTAAGCAATGATGCGGACTGGGTTCGTAGTCCGAGGAGTGTCCTCACTGCTGCACAGAAAGCTTACGTCTTTGATGCACCGCTCGATGTGCAAACCCCTACAACGTTGTCTGTGGGTGTTGTGAACACCTGAGAGACACGTCCTGATGACTACTTGATAGTTTAGTGCACCATACTTTACGGCTTAGAATCGGGATTCCATTGACGTTTTGAACACCATGGAACATATGAGATGTTCTAAGAGCTGAAATTGGGATTTCAGGCTCATGCCCGTGTTGAGAGGTATGAGACCTCTGACAAGTTCCTTTGCCAAAAAGATGGAGGAGAATAGCTCAACTAGTGAGCATGTGCTCAGAATGTCTGGGTGCTAAAATCACTTGAACCAAGTGGGAGTTAATCTTCCAGGTGAGATAGTGGTTGACAGAATTCTCTACACACTATCACCAAGCTACTAGAACTTCGTGATGAACTATGACATGCAAAGGATGGAGATGATCCCGGAGCTATTAGCGGTTCTTAAGACCGCGAAAGTAGAAATCAAGAAGGAGCATCAAGTGTTGATGGTTTAACAAGACCACTGGTTTCAAAAGGGTAAGGGCTAAAAGGGAAACTTCATGAATGGCAAACCTGTTGTCGCTCTGATGAAGGAACCCATGGTTAAACCCAAACCTCGAGACTAAGTGCTTCTATTGTACGGGGAACGGTCACATGATAGCGGAACTACCCCAAATACATGGTAGATATGATAGCTGGAAACTTCAACAAAGTATATTGTAATTGATGTGTACCTTACTAGTACTCCTTGTAGCACCTGGGTATTGGATACCGGTTCAGTTGCTATTATTAGTGACTTGAAGCAAAAGCTACGGACTGAACGGAGACTAGCTAAGGGCGAGGTGACGATGTGTGTTGGAAGTGTTTCCAAGGTTGATAAGATCACCATCGCACACTCCCTCTATTTTCAAGATTAGTGTTGAACCTAGATAAATGTTATCGGGTGTCTATGTTGAGCATGAATATGATTAGATCATGTTCATTGCAATACGGTTATTCATTTAAGTCAGCGAATAATGGTTATTCTGTTTACATGAATAATACCTTTATGGTCATGCACCCAATGGTTTGTTGAATCTCGATCATAGTAATACACATGATGATAATATTAATGCCAAAAGATGTAGAGTTAATAATGATAGTACCACTTTCTTGTGGCACTACCGCTTAGGTCATTTTGGCATAAAATGCATGAAGAAACTCCATGCTGATGGACGTTTGGAGTCACTTGATTTTGAATCGCTTGACACATGCGAGTCATGCCTCATGGGCAGGATGACTGAGATCCCGTTTTCAGGTACAATGAAACGGGCAAGTGACTTGTTGGAAATCATACATGCTGATGTGTGTGATCCAATGAGAATTAAGGCGTGTGGTGGATATCATTATTTTCTCATCTTCACTGACGATTTGAGTAGATATGGGTATATTTACTTAATGAAGCAAAAGTCTGAAACGTTTGAAAAGTTCAAGCAATTTCAGAGTGAAGTTAAGAATCATCATAACAAGAAGATCATGTTCCTACGATCTGATCAAGGGAAGATTTTCTGAGTTGTGAGTTTGGCAATCACTTAAGACATTGTGGAATTGTTTTGCTGTTGAAGCCACCTGGAACACCACAGCGTAATGGTGTGTCTGGACGTCATAATCGAACCTTATGAGATATGGTACGATCTATGATGTCTCTTACCGATCTACCGCTATTATTTTGAGGTTATGCATTAGAGACAGCTGCATTCACTTTACATAGGGCACCATCTAAGTCCGTTGAGACGACGTCGTATGGTTTGGCAAGAAACCGTAGTTGTCGTTTCTCAAAGTTTGGGGCTGCGAGGCTTATGGCTTCAGCCGGGAAAAGCTCGAACCCAAAGCGGACAAATACATCTTCATAGGATACCCAAAGGTAACAGTTGGGTATACCTCCTATCTCAGATCCAAGGGCAAAAATGTTTGTCCCTAAGAATGGGTCCTTTCTCGAGAAGGAGTCTCTCTCGAAAGAATTGAGTGGGAGGAAGATAGAACTTGATGAGGTTGTCGAACCCTCACTTCAACCGGAGAGTAGTGCAACACAGAAAGATGTTTATGTGGAACCTACGACAGTTGAAGAGGAAACTAATGATAGTGATCATGAAGCTCCAGATCAAGTTGCTATCGAACCTTCGTAGGTCGACAAGGATATGTACTACTCCTGAGTGGTACGGTGATCCTGTCTTAGAGGTCATGTTGTTGGACAACGATGAACCTACGAACTATGGAGAAGCGATGGTGGGCCCGTATTCCGACAAATGGTTAGAAGCCGAGAAATCCGAGATAGAATCCATGTATCAAAACAAAGTATGGACATTGGTGGACATGCCCGATGATTGGCAAGCCATTGAGATAAATGGATCTTTAAGAAGAAGATGGACGTGGACGGTAATGTCACTGTCTGTGAAGCTCGACTTGTGGCAAAAAGGTTTTTCATAAGTTCAAGGAGTTGACTACGATGAGATTTTCTCACTCGTAGCGATGCTTAAATCCGTCGGAATCATGTTAGCATTAGCTGCATTTATGAAATCTGGCAGATGGATGACAAAACAAGTTTCCTTACCAGTTTTCGTAAGGAAAGGTTGTATATGATACAATCAGAAAGGTTTTGTCGATCCTAAGGATGCTAAAAGATATGCTAGCTCCAGCGATCCTTCTATGGACTAGAGCAAGCATCTCGGAGTCGGAATATATGCTTTGATGGAGTGATCAAAGTTTTTTGGGTTTATACTAAGTTTGTTAGAAACTTGTATTTACAATAAAGTGAGTGGGAGCATCACAACATTTCTGATAAGTATATGTGAATGACATATTGTTGATCCGAAATGATGTAGAATTTCTGGAAAGCATAAAGGGTTGTTTGAAATGAGTTTTTCAAAGGAAGACCTGGATAAAGCTGCTTACATATTGGGCATCAAGATCTATACAGATAGATCAAGACGCCTGATGATACTTTCAAAAGAACACACACTTTTGACATGATTTTGAAGGAGTTCAAAATAGATCAGTCAAAGAAGGAGTTATTACCTGAGTTGTAAGGTGTGAAGTTGAGTAAGACTCAAAACTTGACCACGGCAGAAGAAAGAGGAAGGACGAAGGTCGTCCCTTATGCTTTTGTCATAGGCTCTATACGGTATGCCATGCTAAGTACCGCGCCTGATGGGTGCCTTGCCACATGTCTGGCAAGAGGGTACAAAGGTGATCCAGGAGTAGATCACTGGATAGTGGTCAAAATTATCCTTAGAGTAATAAGGAAATGTTTCTCGGTTATGGAGGTGATAAAGAGTTCGACGTAAAGAGTTACGTCGATGCAAGCTTAACACCTATCCGGATAATTTTGAGTAGAGATACCGGATACGTATAATGGAGCAACAGTTTGGAATAGCTCCAAGTGGAATGTGGTAGCAGCATCTACGATATGACATAAAGTTTTGCGAAGTACATAGGGATCTGAATGTTGCAGACCCGTTGACTACAACCTCTCTCACAAGCATAACATGATCAAACCCAGAACTCATTGAGTGTTAATCACATATTGATGTGAACTAGATTACTGACTCTAGTAAACTCTTTGGATGTCGGTCACATGGCGATGTGACCTGTAAGTGTTAATCACATGGCGATGTGAACTAGATTATTGACTCTAGTGCAAGTGGGAGACTGTTGGAAATATGCCCTAGAGGCAATAATAAATTGGTTATTATTATATTTCCTTGTTCATGATAATTGTTTATTATCCATGCTAGAATTGTATTGATAGGAAACTCAGATACATGTGTGGATACATAGACAAACACCATGTCCCTAGTAAGCCTCTAGATGACTAGCTCGTTGATCAATAAATGGTTACGGTTTCCTGACCATGGATATTGGATGTCGTTGATAACGGGATCACATCATTAGGAGAATGATGTGATGGACAAGACCCAATCCTAAGCCTAGCACAGATCGTGTAGTTCGTATGCTAAAGCTTTTCTATATGTCAAGTATCTTTTCCTTAGACCATGAGATTGTGCAACTCCCGGATACCGTAGGAATGCTTTGGGTGTACCAAACGTCACAACGTAACTGGGTGGCTATAAAGGTGCACTACAGGTATCTCCGAAAGTGTCTTTTGGGTTGGCACGAATCGAGACTGGGATTTGTCACTCCGTATGACGGAGAGGTATCTCTGGGCCCACTCGGTAGGACATCATCATAATGTGCACAATATGTGATCAAGGAGTTGATCACGGGATGATGTGTTACGGAACGAGTAAAGAGACTTGCCGGTAACGAGATTGAGCAAGGTATCGGTATACCGACGATCGAATCTCAGGCAAGTGCTATACCGATAGACAAAGGGAATCGTATACGGGATTGATTGAATCCTTGACATCGTGGTTCATCCGATGAGATCATCGTGGAACATGTGGGAGCCAACATGGGTATCCAGATCCCGCTGTTGGTTATTGGCCGGAGAGTTGTCTCGGTCATGTCTACATGGTTCCCGAGCCCGTAGGGTCTACACACTTAAGGTTCGATGACGCTAGGGTTATAGGGAAAGTATGTACGCGGTTACCGAATGTTGCTCGGAGTCCCGGATGAGATCCCGGACGTCACGAGGAGTTCCGGAATGGTCCGGAGGTAAAGATTCATATATGGGAAGTCCTGTTTTGGTCACCGGAAAAGTTTCGGGCGATATCGGTAATGTACCGGGACCACCGGGAGGGTCCCGGGGGTCCACCAGGTGGGGCCACCAGCCCCAGGTGGCTGCGTGGGCTAAGTGTGGGAGGGGACCAGCCCCAAGGGGGCTGGTGCGCCCCCCCACCAAGTCCCTAGGCGCATGGAGTGTGGAGGGGGGCAAACCCTAGGTCCAGATGGGCCTTAAGGCCCACCCTAGGGCGCCCCCTCTCTCTCCCCCCCTTGGCCGCACCCTAGATGGGTTCTGGGGGGCTGCCGCCACCCCTAGGGAGGAAACCCTAGATGGGGGCGCAGCCCCTACCTCCCCCCTATATATATGTGAAGTTTAGGGCTGCCCAGAACAAGTTTTGACCTCGGTCGATTGGCGCAGCCCTACCTCTCTCCCTCCTCGTCTCCCGCAGCGCTTGGCGAAGCCCTGCTGGAGTCCCGCGCTCCTCCACCACCACCACGCCGTTGTGCTGCTGTTGGATGGAGTCTTCCCCAACCTCTCCCTCTCTCCTTGCTGGATCAAGGCGTGGGAGACGTCACCGGGCTGCACGTGTGAAGAACGCGGAGGCACCGTCCGTTCGGTGCTAGGATCTTCGGCGATCTGAATCGCGGCGAGTACGACTCCATCAACCGCGTTCTTGAACGCTTCCGCTTAGCGATCTACAAGGGTATGTGGATCCAACTCTCCCCTCGTAGATGCATCTCCTAGATTGATCTTGGTGAACGTAGGAAAATTTTTGTTTCCCATGCGACGTTCCCCAACAGCTGTTGGAAATATGCCCTAGAGGCAATAATAAATTGGTTATTATTATATTTCCTTGTTCACGATAATCGTTTATTATCCATGCTAGAATTGTATTGATAGGAAACTCAGATACATGTATGGATACATAGACAAACACCATGTCCCTAGTGAGCCTCTAGACGACTAGCTCGTTGATCAATAGATGGTTACGGTTTCCTAACCATGGACATTGGATGTCGTTGATAACGGGATCACATCATTAGGAGAATGATGTGATGGACAAGACCCAATCCTAAGCCTAGCACAGATCGTGTAGTTCGTATGCTAAAGCTTTTCTATATGTCAAGTATCTTTTCCTTAGACCATGAGATTGTGCAACTCCCAGATACCGTAGGAATGCTTTGGGTGTACCAAACGTCACAACGTAACTGGGTGGCTATAAAGGTGCACAACAGGTATCTCCGAAAGTGTCTGTTGGGTTGGCATGAATCGAGACTGGGATTTGTCACTCCGTATGACGGAGAGGTATCTCTGGGCCCACTCGGTAGGACATCATCATAATGTGCACAATATGTGATCAAGGAGTTGATCACGGGATGATGTGTTACGGAACGAGTAAAGAGACTTGCCGGTAACGAGATTGAGCAAGGTATCGGTATACCGACGATCGAATCTCGGGCAAGTGCTATACCGATAGACAAAGGGAATTGTATACGGGATTGATTGAATCCTTGACATCGTGGTTCATCCGATGAGATCATCGTGGAACATGTGGGAGCCAACATGGGTATCCAGATCCCGCTGTTGGTTATTGACCGGAGAGTCGTCTCGGTCATGTCTGCGTGTCTCCCGAACCCGTAGGGTCTACACACTTAAGGTTCGGTGACGCTAGGGTTGTAGAGATATAAGTATGCGGAAACCCGAAAGTTGTTCGGAGTCCCGGATGAGATCCCGGACGTCACGAGGAGTTCCGGAATGGTCCAGAGGTAAAGATTTATATATAGGAAGTCCTATTTTGGCCACCGGAAAATGTTCGGGATTTTTCGGTATTGTACCGGGAAGGTTCTAGAAGGTTCCGAAGTGGGGCCCACCTGCTTGGGGGGACCCACATGAACGTGGGTAGTGGGGGCAAGGCCCCACACCCCTGGTCAAGGCGCACCAAGATCCCCCCTTAGAAGGAATAAGATCATATCCCGAAGGGATAAGATCAAGATCCCTAAAAAGGGGGGATAACAATCGATGGGGAAAGGAAATGATGGGATTTCTTTTCCCCACCTTTGCCAACGCCCCAATGGACTTGGAGGGCAAGAAACCAGCCCCCTCCACCCCTATATATAGTGGGGAGGCGCATGGGAGCAGCACCCCAAGTCCTGGTGCCTCCCTCTCCCTCCCGTGACACATCTCCCTCCTCCCGCAGCGCTTGGCGAAGCCCTGCTGGAATCCCGCTACTTCCACCACCACGCCGTCGTGCTGCTGGATCTCCATCAACCTCTCCTCCCCCCTTGCTGGATCAAGAAGGAGGAGACGTCCCCGCTCCGTACGTGTGTTGAACACGGAGGTGTCGTCCGTTCGGCGCTAGGATCATCGGTGATTTGGATCACGACGAGTACGACTCCATCATCACCGTTCTCTTGAACGCTTCCGCTCGCAATCTACAAGGGTATGTAGATGCACTCACTCTCCTTCATGCTCGTTGCTAGATTACTCCATAGATAGATCTTGGTGACGCGTAGGAAATTTTTTGATTTTCTGCTACGATCCCCAACAGTTTTCGGCTCCCCCAACAACTTTCAAAGTGAAGACTTGATATTTGACGTAGTGCCCTTCCGCAGTGGCTATCATGTATTCCCAGCCGCACTGCCTTTGCCTGCTTTAACGCGGTACTGCACTACACTTATTTAAAGCTTAAGATGACGGGGCTCGACGCCGTTATCACCATTAATGGTAACACAACACGCTTCCTCCATACATATGAGTAAACAGAGGCATACACAGTCGACTCCCAAGCAGCCGAGGAAGCAACATGACGATCTGCTCGGCCCAATCTATCAAGTGCTTCGAAGAGCGTATGTATCTCACTCTGGCTCTGGGACGTGATCACACGAACCCTAAATAGGGATACACGCTCCCCAGCTCCCATCTCATGATAGCGGACTATTTGAGTAAATGAAAAAATATGTAGAATCTGGTATATTTATACCCGCTCGTAGTTGTTATGGCTAAGTATATTTACATACGCTCATATTTGATCACTTGAGAATAAAAAGGTAGAAATATTATTAAACTTAGTATTAACAAATCATGTCTACAATTAGGATCTGAAATGTTTCTCTAATCCTCTGCCACTGCTTTGTAAAGATTTTGGAAAAGATGTGGCTGTACGGCCATATAGGTATACCCCTTATCCCGACCATCCATTTTTCATCAAAATACGTGCTTACAATTTCTTTTTTGTTTCTCCCAGATAAGAAAACAATTGAACTTGAAACTTTGTCGGTCAATATCACACAAGTACTATCGCGGATTCTTTTTGGATTTTATTATAAATTTGTAATTTTTTATGTTGCAGCAAAAAATTGGAAACAATTTATGCACTTAGTGGCACTTGTGTGTTGCTGACCTCCGAAATTTCAAGGTTATATGTTTTTAGATAAAAGGTGTCAGCTTGACTTTCATTATTATTAATAAAGCCACCAAGGTTAAACGGGCCTGCCAATTTCTTCCTCTAACCTTCGGCTGCTCATTGTGGGTGACTTCTTCTTTTTTCAAGGTAAAATGTTCATTGTTTGTAAGACAATATGGAAAAGAGAAATTTGTATACAAAGACAGCATGGATCTTGATACAAAACTGGACGGCCTGGATAGAAGGTGTAGATACATGATAGCATAAAAAAATGATTTCTAGAAAGGATTTAAAATGGTGCCCTGTATTGGCAAGCTAAAAACAATATTTCTCAATGAAGGGGGTGTGAGTGATAAGTCACTGTACTAATATACTTTCTTCAACTCTCATCAGTTGTAAAGAGGATTACCCTTGCACTTAACTATGACAAGGTTCATGTTTTTAAATATATGCTACTTTTTCCTCTTGTAGTACCACACTATGTGATGTTTTGAATCTTGTAAACATTGCAATAATTTATTGAGGGTTGTGTTCATCAATTGATGCAGAGGCCGGTGTAATCTCTTTTCTGAGAAAAAAAGTATGTTTACATCACCTGAAATTAAAATTGATGACAGGTACAAACCAAAGGGAACATTTCTTGGTGTCAAAGCATATCAAGGTAGTCAAAATCAAATATCACAAGAAAGATAAAATGATTCGTCAAATTGTAGAGCTTCTCGGAAACCATGGAGTAACTCCTAAGCAAATTACAATCTGCTGGAGCAGTATATTATTTTAAAAAAAAATTGACAAGGCCAATACCTTGCATCCGCAATGGTGTACCTTCATGGGTCGGCCACGGATGTTGCGCAACAACTAAAGCTGCGATGCTACCTGCAGCTGCATCTATATTGTATATAACACAACAGAGAGGATATGTAATTTATGCGTGATTAACAAAGCCTTACAAATGCAAACTGGTCGACTAGACGGTTACATCATATCCGCTTGGCATATTTCAATAAAAAATGTCACTAGGCCAAAGCAGCAGAACATACATATTTCTTCTCGCACTATTATTGCATTCGATTTCGATGTCAACTACAGGAGACAGCGCGCTCTGCCACGCCCGGCTATAGTTACATAATCCGTAGGCGATTTTACCTCAGTCGGGTTGGCATACTTATTTTGCGAGGTGGTTATGTCGATGTCGGTTAAGGCTTGTGTATCCGTGTGTCCTATTTTTTACATTTCTTTGTTCGGGGTATGGCAACCATGAGCAGCATACTGATTTGTGGCGGTGACCTAGTATGGTAGCAAATGTTATTTGCCGCTTACAGTGGCCAATACTGCATGAGTGCCCGCGTCCCTCGGGGCATAGACCGTGGCCCAAGTGCTGATGGTGCCTCCGATTTTGCAAGATTTTTCATGGATAGTTCCTGTTTCCCCTAGGTGCTGTGGGTAGCATTGTCGTTGCATTTTTTTGTGTTTCCTTTTTCTGTTTTTCTGGTTCTTTTCTATTTTTATCCTTTTCGTTTTTATCTACTTATTCATTTTTCTATTATTTTCCTTTTTTAGAAATTAAATGGTTTTCATAAAATATGAACATTTTATAAAAGTCTCAAACAATTTTTTAAAGTACACTAAAAAAATAAAAGTGCATGAACGCTTCTTTAAATGTGTTTTTCAAAAAGTGTGAACATTTAAAAAAATGTGTGTAAACTATTCTCAAATACATTCGGACTTTCATAAAAATGCATGAACATTTTTAAGAAGTGTGTAAACAATTAAAAAATTGATAAAAATTTGTTAAAATATGTGTGTTTTCATTACATAACAATTTTTAAAACACGTGAACATTTACTTAAAATATTTGAAAGTTCTTAAATTTATATGAACATTTCTAAAACACATGAACACCTTTTCCAATTTAAAGAATGCATATAAACATTTTCAAGATGCACAGTCGTTTTTAATAGTAATACACGAAGACTTTCTTAAAACAGATGAAGATTTATTTTAAATTTAAAGTGCAATAAAAGTTAATTAAAATGAAGAAAAATGGCTCATGTTGCTTATGTTGCATATGTTACTTGGGATGCTTGAGATGCTTTTGGGTATACGAAATCATGCATGCTTATGTTGCTTATGTTGCATATATTCTTGTCAACTTGTGTTGTTTGTCTGCTTGCTGGATTATCATTCTTCTGTCTTCGTATATGAAGTGGTATGTGGTGTGCTCAACGAGGGTTCCAGGAGACCGCGGTTCATCGCACACATGCCATGAACAAGTCAACAGTTACAAGAATGACTGGTATAGACGGTTTAAGGCTATGGAGGAGGTAGAGGATGATTACTCCATGTTCGTGGTCAAACATAAGAGAAAACATGAAGTAGCCAATGGTGCAGGTCAGATAGGGTGGAGTGGGTAACTTGATAATCTTTGGCTAGTTCGTCCTCATTGTTGTATCGTTGTTAAGCTGTGATCGTATGTGACATGCATGGGCAACAATGCTAAGAGTGGTAGATGGTAAGCTCACCACAACAGGGTGCAAGTTAACCACACCAGACTGAATAGGTGCTACCAAACACAACTTTTCACTTCAACCCGACCCCAAATCCTGAAATGCGGGCAACCAAACACGGGGCCTTTATTGCTCCCATAATGCAGCTTGTTGCTTTGTGGGCAACCAAACACATTGCAGAACATGGCTCAAAGCTTCTATTATCTCACTCAGACTAAACTGGGCCACATATGCAAGGGGCAAAAATCATGATGGCAACCAAACACTCCCTTAAGGTATACTTCATTCTTGTTATAATTGATTAGATGTGAGTTAGATTTGGTTGGCTGCATCACCTCCATGCATCATGCATGGCGCAACATATGCCGATTCACCTTGATAGTGCACCCATCAGAAAGTTTGCATGGCCTCTGTAGGGGAATGTTGCATGGAAAACAAAAAACAATTCTACACACACGCAAGATCTATCCATGGAGATGCATAGCAACGAGAAGGGAGAGTGTGTCTACGTACCCTCGTAGACCGTAAGCGGAAGTGTTCATTAACGTTGTTGATGTAGTCGAACTTCTTCATGATCCAACTGATCAAGTACCGAACGTACGGCACCTCCGCGTTCAGCACACGTTCAGCTCGGTGACGTCCTCGCCTTCTTGATCCAGCAAGACGGGTGAAGTAGTGGATGAGTTCCGGCAGCACGACGATGTGGTGACGGTGGTGGTGATGCTATCTCCGCAGGGCTTCGACTAAGCACTACGAAAATATGACCGAGGGACGAAATTGTGGAGAGGGGCGCCGCACACAGCTAAGAGATTGTTGTGGTTATGTGTGGAGCCCCCTCCCACACACACACACACACACACACACACACACACA
>LR738712.1:117980829-118025929 GCA_902687465.1 Secale cereale | reverse complement strand
GGGGGGGGAAGGCGCCAGGGGCTGAGGTGCGGCTGCCCTCTCTCCCCCCACTATATATAGGGGCCGGGGGGCGGCGGCCAGGGGGGGAGACTTGCCCCCCAAGGCAAGGGTGGCGCCCCCACCCCTAGGGTTTCCAACCCTAGGCGCAAGGGGGAGGCCCAAGGGGGTGCGCCAGCCCACTATGGGCTGGTCCCCCTCCCCCTACGGCCCATGGGGTCCTCCGGGATGGGTGGCCCCACCCGGTGGACCCCCGGGACCCTTCCGGTGGTCCCGGTACACTACCGGTGACCCCCGAAACTCCCCCGATGGCCGAAACTGGACTTCCTATATATAATTCTTTACCTCCGGACCGTTCCGGAACTCCTCGTGATGTCCAGGATCTCATCCGGGACTCCAAACAACATTCGGGTTACCATGTGCATATATCTCTACAACCCTAGCGTCACCGAACCTTTGCAAAATAAAGAGACTCTAGAAGTCCATCTGCATGGAGCTTCTTCATACGTTTGACACCAATATGACCAAGCCGGCAATGCCACAAGTATGTGGGACTATCATTATCAACTTTACATCTTTTGGCATTCACACTATGAATATGTGTAACATCACGTTCGAGATTCATCAAAAATAAACCATTGACCAGCGGGGCATGACCATAAAACATATCTCTCATATAAATAGAACAACCATTATTCTCGAATTTAAATGAGTAGCCATCTCGCATCAAACGAGATCCAGATACAATGTTCATGCTCAAAGCTGGTACTAAATAACAATTATTAAGGTTCAAAACTAATCCCGAGGGTAGATGTAGAGGTAGCGTGCCGACGGCGATCACATCGACCTTGGAACCATTCCCGACGCGCATCGTCACCTCGTCCTTCGCCAGTCTCCGCTTATTCCGCAGCTCCTGCTTTGAGTTACAAATGTGAGCAACTGCACTGGTATCAAATACCCAGGAGCTACTAGGAGCGCTGGTAAGGTACACATCAATAACATGTATATCATATATACCTTTGACGTTGCCAGCCTTCTTATCTGCTAAGTATTTGGGGCAGTTCCGCTTCCAGTGACCCGTTCCCTTGCAATAAAAGCACTCAGTCTCAGGCTTGGGTCCATTCTTTGGCTTCTTCCCGGCAACTGGCTTACCGGGCGCGGCAACTCCTTTGCCGTCCTTCTTGAAGTTCTTCTTTCCCTTGCCCTTCTTGAACTTAGTGGTTTTATTCACCATCAACACTTGATGCTCTTTCTTAATCTCCACCTCCGCTGATTTCAGCATTGAATACACCTCGGGAATGGACTTCTCCATCCCTTGCATATTAAAGTTCAACACGAAGCTCTTGTAGCTAGGTGGGAGCGACTGAAGGATTCTGTCAACGACCGCTTCATCTAGGAGATTCATTCCCAACTGGGACAAGCGATTGTGCAACCCAGACAACTTGAGTATGTGCTCGCTGACAGAACTATTCTCCTCCATCTTAAAACTGTAGAATGTGTTGGAGACGTCATATCTCTCAACTCGGGCATGAGCTTGGAAAACCATTTTCAGCTCTTGGAACATCTCATATGCTCCGTGGTGCTCAAAACGCTTTTGGAGCCCCGATTCTAAGCTGTAGAGCATGCCGCATTGAACCAGGGAGTAATCATCACAACACGACTGCCAAGCGTTCATAATATCTTGGTTTGCCGGGGCGGGAGCATCACCTAGCGGTGCTTCTAGGACATAAGTTTTCTTGGCAGCTATGAGGATGATCCTCAGGTTACGGACCCAATCCGTATAGTTGCTACCATCGTCTTTCAACTTGGATTTCTCTAGGAACGCGTTGAAGTTGAGGGTGACATGAGCGTGGGCCATTTGATCTACAAGAAATATTGTAAAGAATTTAGACTAAGTTCATGACAATTAAGTTCATCTAATCAAATTTAATGAACTCCCACTCAGATTGACATCTCTCTAGTCATCTAAGTGATACATGATCCGAATCGACTAGCCTGTGTATGATCATCACGTGAGACGGACTAGTCATCAACGGTGAACATCTTCATGTTGATCGTATCTTCTATACGACTCATGTTTGACCTTTCGGTCTTCCATGTTCCGAGGCCATGTCTGTACATGCTAGGCTCGTCAAGTGAACCCTAAGTGTAATGCGTGTGTAAATCTGGCTTACACCCGTTGTATGCGAACGTTAGAGCCTATCACACCCGATCATCACGTGGTGCTTCGGAACAACGATCCTTAGCAACGGTGCACAGTTAGGGGGAACACAATTCTTGAAATTTTTAGTGAGAGATCATCTTATTTACTACCGTCGTTCTAAGCAAATAAGATGCATAAACATGATAAACATCACATGCAATCAAATAAAGTGACATGATATGGCCTATATCATTTTGCTCCTTGATCTTCATCTCTGGGGCACCATGATCATCCTTGTAACCGGCATGACACCATGATCTCCATCATCATGATCTCCATCATCGTGTCTTCATGAAGTCGTCTCGCCAAATATTACTTCTACTACTACGGCCAACGTTTAGCAATAAAGTAAAGTAATGACAAGGCGTTATTCAGTGACACGCAGGTCATACAATAAAATAAGACAACTCCTATGGCTCCTGCCGGTTGTCATACTCATCGATATGGAAGTCGTGATTCCTATTACAAGAACATGATCAATCTCATACATCACATATATCATTCATCACATCTTCTTGGCCATATCACATCACATAGCACATGCTGCAAGAACAAGTTAGACGTCCTCTAATTGTTGTTGCAAGTTTTTACGTTGCTGCTATTGGTTTCTAGCAAGAACGTTTCTTACCTATGCCAAAACCACAACGTGATATGTCAATTTCTATTTACCCTTCATAAGGACCCTTTTCATCAAATCCGATCCGACAAAAGTGGGAGAGACAGACACCCGCCAGCCACCTTATGCAACTAGTGCATGTTAGTCGGTGGAACCAGTTTCACATAAGCGCACATGTAAGGTCGGTCCGGGCCGCTTCATCCCATGATACCGCCGAATCAAGATTGGACTAGTAGCGGCAAGAGAATTGATCATAATCAACGCCCACAACTTGTTTGTGTTCTACTCGTGCAAGATGCTACGCAAAGACCTAGCTCAGATGCCACTGTTGGGTAACGTAGCAGAATTCAAAAAAATTCCTATGCTTCACCAAGATCAATCTAAGGAGTCATCTAGCAACGAGCATAAAGGAGTGCATCTACATACCCTTTGTAGATCGCGAGCAGAAGTGTTCAAGAGAACGTGGATGATGGAGTCGTACTCGTCGTGATCCCTATCACAGATGATCCCAGTGCCGAACGGACGACACCTCCGCGTTCAACACACGTACGATGCAGCGACGTCTCCTCCTTCTTGATCCAGCAAGGGGGGAGGAGAGGATGATGGAGATCCAGTAGCACGACGGCGTGGTGGTGGATGCAATGGGAAATGCTGCAGGGCTTCGCCAAGGACCTGCGGGAGGCGCCGGCCCTAGGAGATGGGATCTCCTAGGGGGGGCCGCGGCCAGGGGGGAGACTTGCCCCTCAAGGCAAGGGTGGCGCCCCCCACCCCTAGGGTTTCCAACCCTAGGCGCAGGAGGGAGGCCCAAGGGGGTGCGCCAGCCCACTATGGGCTGGTCTCCCCCCTATGGCCCATGGGGCCCTTCGGGATGGGTGGCCCCACCCGGTGGACCCCCGGGACCCTTTTGGTGGTCCCAATACACTACCGGTGACCCCGGGAACTCTCCCGATGGCCGAAACTGGACTTCCTATATATAATTCTTTACCTCCGGACCATTCCGGAACTCCTCGTGACGTCCGGGATCTCATCCGGGACTCCGAACAACATTCGGGTTACCGTGTGCATATATCTCTACAACCCTAGTGTCACACCCTGCATTTTGTAACATGTTATTTGCATCAATGAAGCATGAAAATTTGGACCAGCAATTTTTTTTGGCATCATTTGGCTTTTATTTGGAATTGATTTTTTCTTCCTATGTTTTTCATGTGCTCATTAAAGTCAACTATTACCTCTTGAGGAATTCATATCCATACCCAATACTTCTGCCCAATGATCATACCAAGTGTTTATAGCAGTATAGTATTTTCTTATAAAATTAATTTGGCCAAAATGTATTTTCAAAATTTAGTATTCCAAAACCCCCTAAATTGAGGTTTGCAGTGCAAGTGCTTGATTTAGGGTGAGAAAATTATTTCAAAAAGTATATTTGAG
Organism: Secale cereale; assembly: GCA_902687465.1. Taxonomy (NCBI): domain Eukaryota; kingdom Viridiplantae; phylum Streptophyta; class Magnoliopsida; order Poales; family Poaceae; genus Secale; species Secale cereale. The sequence continues at coordinate 118,021,679 of LR738712.1, read as the reverse complement.
ACCTAGTAGTCATAGGACTCCCAGAAACCACAAAAGTATAATTTTAAAAGTTATTTTCCTATTTTATTTAAAAGCTTTTTCTTAAGGCCAGAAATGGTCTTTAATAGGGAAAATTATTTAAGTATTTCAAAAATATTTGCCAAAATTCAGGGAGACTCATAGGACATATATTGTCCATATATAAGAGTTTCAACACTTGGTCATGTTCAAAATAATGGGCTAATCCCTCTGAAACCCTTTCTGGATATTTCAAGCTTTTGAAATATTTACAAAGGAAATATTCTCTATAAATTCCAAGGAAATTCTATCATGTCATATATGACATATTTGATGATCTTGCCAAGCCCCATGCCTTGGGAAGCAAGACAACATCATCAAAACCCTCTAAAACCATTCTGTCCATATCTGAAGTTTGAGCAACTTTACATTGCCAAATTTATCCAAATGCTCTCAAACATGGTGCACATGCTAGAAAGGCCTAATAAGGCATCTAGACCAAATGGCACAAGCTTTGGAATAGGGTAACTTGATCAGAATACCCCAAAACCCTTTCTGCTCAAATTCAAGTTTGAACAACTTTACATTACCAACTTTTTACCCGGAGCTTCAAACTTTGTGGGCATGATCCTAACCCCAAATGATGAAACTACACCAAGTGGTGCATCAAGGGGAGATGGTTAGCTTAACTTAAACTTGATGAAGCCATTTCTGTTGATTTCTAGGGTTCACCAAAGTTACATTGGCAAGTTTCTTCAAATGAGCCCAAATTTGGTGAAACACCCCATTTCCATATGACATTTAATCCTGTTAAGTGTCATAGCCAGTGGAGATCATTTGCTTGTCTAAAAAATGATCAAACACCTTCTTCCATTTTACCAAAACCATCATCTTGACCTCTTTTACCATTTACTTTTGCTTCAACTTTCTACCACAGCTTCACCTAGTTACATTCTACCCCCAGTAACTTCCCCATGTCCACAGCTCCATGATTGAGGGGGTGAAAACCCTAAGTTACCATGCTGGACAACCAAATTCTACCCATTTACCAGCTTCACTCCTCCCTCACTGAGCATCCAGAGCATCCAAGGCCACAGCTGGTTTATTTACTTCGTGCTGGACCCCCCAGACACGGCGGACACGACCAGTGAGCCAACAGCATGCCATGGCATGCAATTAGCACACTCCAGAGCACGCTACAGTGCGCACCCGCACTGTAGCTTCGCCCAATCCCTCGCCTCCGACCACCTCGTGCTCCCCCCTCGCGCCAACCGATGCACCTCGGCGTCCGCAACCTTCCCCGGCGCTGTCCCCCTCCTCCTTCGCCCTCCAGTGGACGCCCTCGCATGCGCGCCGGCCGCCCGCAAGCTCCACTCGTCGGCCTCGCACGCGCGCAGCTCCAGAGCCTTCCCCCGCTCCCCCTCTTCCTTCCCTCTGCCCTGGAACTCGTCCAGAAACACCCTAGACGTATCCCTGACGCCTCCCGTGCACTGTGGCGACGAGCAGAGGCTCGCCGGCGCACAGGTCCACGGGACCTCACCATTCTCCTATAAATAGGGCCCCCGAGCCCCTCCTCTCTTCACCAACAGCATCCTCCCTCTCTCAATCTCCTTCCTGAGCCACTCGCCTCTCTCCAGACCCGCCCGAGCTCGAGATCGAGCTCGAGCTCCGCCGTGGCGGCTTCCCGTCGCCAGCCCAGTACAGGCCGCCCTAGCCCTCCCTCTCGCTCGATCTAGCACCACAGCAAGTCACTGATGCGTTTCCCCCTCTTTCCCCTCTCTGCAGCTGCCGGAATCGACCGGAGTAGCAACCTCCCGACGCTCCTCCGCCGCGAGTCCTCGCCGCCGGCGAACCAGGCCCCTCCGGCGAGCCGCACCACCACCACTGGAACGACGACTCTCTGCTGAACCCGTTCCTGCCCGTAGCTTGCCCCGCCGTGCACCGTATCGCCGCCGGTGAGCTCGCCATCTCTCTAGCCGCAAGGTTGAAGATGACAGGCGGGCCCCGCCTGTCATCCTCACCTCCCTCTCGCTCCCCTCTCTGTCACTAACCGCTGGGCCCCGCCCGTCAGGTTTAAAAACCTGGCGCGCGCGCGCTGGCGCCCGTGCGGTGGGCTATTCGCCCTGGGCCATGCACTGTGGCCGTTCTGGCCCAGTGGCACAGGGCCTTTTTCTCTTTTTCTTTTCTGTGATTATTTCAAATAATTTCACAGAAATAAATAATTTTCCAAATGAATTAATTCCAGTTCCTAAAAACTTGTAAAATTCCAACCTATTTAATGGTGTCACTTCCACACATGTCCATGGACCTTTTCTGTTCTGTTCAAATTTAAATTCATATTTGAACAATAAAACTTCTGTTCAAATATTCTTAGACTCCATTCTGCCACTCCAAAACTCAAACTAAGAATTTTTGCCATCTTAGTTTTCCCTCTAGTATTTAACAAAAATAAGTTGACATTTTTCTGAGCATTTTGATTTTTCTGTTTTTATTGTGATCTTATTTTCCCGTTGTTATTTTGCGACGATTAGATACCGTATTTGACGAGGTTGCTGAAGAAGAAGGTGGGGAAGGATTTGAAGACTTTGAAGACCAAGCCAATCCAGGCAAGCAGACCTTTGACCATGATACACTTGTGTTCTTCGGAACCCGTTTGTTTCCGAATGCATGATGATAAGAGTTATGGCGGCGACCTAGTTGAGAACCACCACATGATGCATGCTTTACTCTTGATCTTGCTATGTGCTAGATGCAATGCAAATGGTTAGTAGTGATGCTTAGTGATGCATGTGTGTCATGAAACCTTCATTGTTGCGTTCTTTCCATAGAAAACCCCATTGGGTGCCCCTAATGCCCGAGGGTGATATTGAGTTAGGTCATCACTTGAGGAAGAAGTGATGTGCCGGTAAAGATCTTGTGCATGGGTGAAATGATGGATTAGATTTATGTGTGACTACCGTCCCAACCAAATATGTGCAACCACTCTATCCCTAATGGGACGGGGCGTTATTGATTACTTAGGCCGATACTAGCATGGTGCCCGCATTACTAGTTGATGGCTTCTCGCCCCTCGTTGGTTACCCCAAGTGGAAGGTTGAGATGTAGCGTAGCGGCAAATTTCCCTTGGCAAAGATACCAAGGATCGAATCCCGTGAGACTCCGAGGGTCGACAAGTAGGTGTCAACGGCGCCAGAAACTTAGCGGTTGACGGGACCTGCACACAGATACAAATAACTTTGCTCCCAACGAGTACAGAGAGGTTGTCAATCCCTCCGGCCTTGTTGTTTACAAAGGATCAAACACAAGAGATAATAATGATAGCTATGAATGCAACTAGGAAATAAAAACAGGAAGTAAATAGAAGGTGTGATCAGCGGTGGTAATATGGACCGGGGTCCCATGATGTTCACTAGTGATGTCTCTCTCCCAAAAGACGATAAAACAGCAAAGCGAGGTAAACAAATTACAGCTGGGAAATTGACAGGATTATGTGCGCAAACCAATGCTAACTATGCTGCAAAGAAAGGTAGAGGTTCAAAAGCATGGGCGGTACGCCAAGGCAAGTAGACCGAAATCCATCTGCATCTACTACTAATCATCCACCTTGAGATATCTATCCAGAACATCTCGCTGGTATTATGTTGCGAATCCCACCCAAAGTGTAAACTCAAAGCAACAGACAACTGTATTAAAAGAACTTTGCGTAAAGTAAACAATCCTTGCACCCGCAAGTACAAGCACCGTTGTTTTCTCCGTTGTGACAACAGCACATCCCCTAGACTCATGTTTCTGTCACTCAAGCTAGTCATCAGGGGGCATGAACCCACAATCAAGCATAACGCTCCCTCTTGGAGTTACTACCTACTACTTGGCCAAAGCAATAAACAGCAATGGAGAACATGCAAGAATTACTCAAGAACAAAGATATAAAAGAGGTGAATCAAATATATTACTCAAACACAATCTGAACATAGTCTCATAATCCATCAGATCCCAGCAAACTCAGCAAAGCAACAGCAGAAAGATTACATATGTGCCTCGATCATGTAGGGCAGCTCACGAGGTCTAAACCATGAAGAGCAAAGAGGGGAGGAGAACATCACATAGCTACTGATCATGGACCCATAGTCCAAGGTGGACTACTCACGACTCATCCGGGAAGCGTCCATGGTGGTGGAGAAGCTCCCGGTGGTGGTTCTCCCCTCCGGCAGGGTGCCGGGAAGAGTTCTCCTGATGCTCCCGATCTTGGAAGCGCTGCGGCGGCGGAACAGAGGCGAGATCGCGAAAAAGGGTTCTGTCCTCGAGGGTTTCGGGACGAGAGGGATATATATGCGAAGGGGGGCAGCCAGAGGCGGAGCAGGGGCCCCAGGCGCCCCCCTGGCGCGGCCAGGGGTGGGGCCGCGCCAGGTGGCCGCCTGGGCCTCCCCTGGCTCCCCTCTGGCCCATCTTTGGTTCTTCGCGAAGCTTCCTGTACGCTGATTTTTCCTGTATTTTCCCTGGAATTTTTGGAGCACTTTTAATATGGGGAAACCTGAAATAGAAAAACAGCAGAAAACAGGAACTGGCACTGTGGTGCACTGAGTTAATAGGTTAGTCCAAATATGATCAAAAGTGTATGGAAGTGTATCAATATCATAGCAATATCACACAAAAGAAGCATGGAGCAAGCAGAAATTATAGATACGTTTTCGACGTATCAACATCCCCAAGCTTAATTCCTGCTCGTTCTCGAGTAGGTAAATGATAACAAGCATAATTTCTTTGGTGACATGCTATCAACCATATAAGAACTTTTAAGTAAAGCAATCAAGGCATGTAATTCAATTCAAGTCATAACAAGCAAGAGTCTATATTAGCATTATAACAAGCAACATAAGAACATAAAGGTGCAAGAGCTCTCGCTGTCCGTGACTCGAATGTCTCCAAATGGTGTTTGCGTGCAAGAAAGGGGATAGGGATATACGAGAGAGTAAAACATAGTTTTTGTATTGTTGAGAACTTAATCTACTAAAGTTTCACACTTGGTCTTCTTTGGAATCTTATCTTGACTCATCCCCAGGCCACTAGCCAGGTACAAGTCAAAATGATCCACTCCCTTTCGATATTTTGAGCACTCATGCAATGGATGAGCGTAAGCAAGAAAGTTGACACTTAGGATGGCAAAGAGAGAAAAATGATGAAGGGGGAAGACAAAAAAGGTGTGAAAGGCTCACATCAATGAGGACAATCATAGGCGAGAGAAAGCCAAATGATAGATATGATGTGAGGAGTAGGGATTGCCATGCAACGGATGCACATATGAGCTAAGGTAAGCTCTCCAATGGAACTAGTGGGGGTGCATCCAACTTGCTCGCTCAAGAAGACCTAGAGCTCTTTTGAGGAGGCTCGTCATTGGAATATACAAGCCAAGTTCTATAGTGTGAAGGTCCCCACATAGCTATATGCATGAATGATAATCTCTATGGAGTACAAGGTATAAGATGGAGTACGAGTGTGGATCTCTCAAAAGGAATAGTAGTGTGCCCCCTTCTCTCTTTTTATTTCTTTTTCTCTTTTTTTTCTATTTTTTTTTATTTTTTTGTGGCCTCAATGGCTCTTTCTATTTAACTCTCATTTGTCCTCTTTGGGATCTTTTGATTTGTCCTCTTTGGGATCTTTTCCTCACTTTAGGGGCAACACTCTATAAATTACAAGAAGTATAGAAGATCTTTCACACTTTACATGAGTACTCAACATAAAGAAGATGAAACTATCATGATGTATGCAAATGTATGCCTCTGCCGGTGTAGCAGGATATGCAACGATACTAGCACGTCATGTAGCAATGATTAGGGCAAGGCCCAACTAGCATGCGGCTCATCGATCAAGCAAAAAGCATGTATGACATGAAGATCAAGTCATGAGAAGATGGATGTTGCATGGCAATGTATCTCGGAAAGGCTATGGAAATGCCTTGATAGGTAGGTATGGTGGCTGTTTTGAGGAAGGATATAATGAGGCTTATGATGATAGAGCGTATCGTGCCAAGGATTTGGATACACCGGCGAAGTATGCGCCAACTCTCGAGGTGAGAAAGGGCAATGCACGGTACCGAAGAGGCTAGAAAAATATGGCTAGGTGGAAGTGTCAACTTTCGAATACTCACATTAGTCCGAAGAACTCATGCACTTATTATCGGTAACTCTCAATCTAATTAGGAGGTTCACAAAGAGACAAGTACCCCGAGGAGGAGTGTATAGGGGTTTGGTTATCCTTGCGCATCCTCGACTCATGGTACGTGAGTGTACTCTAATATTCGATCCCTCCAAAGATTAGTGATCCATCTAGTAGCTAAAGTTCTCAACTATTTTCTAGGTTTTCGAAAATAAACACGGATTGCCCAAAATACGACATCTATCACTAATAGGCTAAAGCTCTTGACACCAAAAGTTCAGACATTACTCATGGCAATACCTCAAAACTATTGCAAGTTACTACTAAAATTAAATAGCAACCTCAATTACCTACTTTAAGTTAAGACACACAACTCAGTGCAACAGGCAAACTATCTTAACAAGATAAACATGAAAACTCAAGAGAGTTCAGCAACCAACTAAACAAAAGCTCTTTAAAAAGAAAAGCATGAAAACTAAGAGCTAAACATGACAGCAGCTATGGAAAGACAAAGAACACACACATCAAAGATAAGCATGAAAATCCTATGTTGTGTTCTAGGTTGAAGTGGAGCGTGTTTCTCTCCCACACAAAGAAAGCTGGGTTCTAACTTGTTATGAACAGCAAGCAAAGCTAAACAAAACTAAAAAAAGAAACTAAGAGCAAGACGCTCCAAGCATAGCACATAACGCATGAAGTGATAATATAGTGGAACGAAAGACGAACTGATAATTGTTGATGCAGAAGGGGATGCATGGGGGCATCCCCAAGCTTAGACGCTTGAGTCTTCTTGAATATTTCTTGGGGGTGCACAGGGGCATCCCCAAGCTTGAGCGTTTGACCCTCCTGAATCTTCTTTTATCATCTTCCCTCGCACACTTGAAAACTCCCTTCATACATAACTCATCATAATCTGATTAGCGAGGTTAGTACCCACAATAAAATAATTTTTCCCTACTAGAAATAAAGATAATCTTGAAGAGCTACTGTTTCTCAAGATTGCCAAAAGGTTTTTGCAAAGAAAAAGCAAGCTCAAGGTTTCCAAAACAAAGAAAAGGCAAAACAGGACAGAATCTGTGAAAAACAGACCAGCAGGTAGCAAATAATTTTTTCGGGGCACTTCTGCAACTGAAATCAAAAAACTCAGAACAGACGCTCGAAAACCAATTGTATAGAGCACGCTGTCAAAACAATTCAGATCAAAAAGATGATCTGGTGATTTTATTCGAATTTTTCTGTCCAAGGACAGAATCTGTTTTCTGGACAGCACGTCACAACTTTTGAACTTTCTTGCAATCGGAGGCTAAACTTGGCACAAAGCTGAAAAGAAAAGATACAATGATGATGCTACTGTAGTAACAAACATCAAGACACAACAAAAGCAAAATAAAACCTAATTCGTTGTGGGCTGCCTCCCAAAAGCACTTTCTTTTATGCCTTTAAGCTAGGCATGATGCAAAAAGAGAAGATCAAGTTTTATCAAGAGTAAGAGAATAGCTAGCCCGTGTAACGAACTCAAAAGGCAACTTAATCTTATTTCTAGGGAAGTGTTCCATCCCTTTCTTGAGAGGGAATTGGAATTTTATATTCCCCTCTTTCATGTCAATGATAGCACCAACGGTGCGAAGAAAAGGACGTCCCAAAATAATTGGACATGAAGGTTCACATTCAATATCCATAATAGTAAAATCAACGGGAACATAATTGTCATTGACAATGATAAGAACATCGTCGATCTTCCCCAAAGGTTTCTTTACGGAAGAATCAACAAGACGAACACCAAAAGAACAAGGATCAAAAGGTTTCAATTCAAACATATCATACATTCTTTTGGGCATAACGGAGGTACTAGCTCCAACATCACATAAAGCATAGCAAGAGAAGTTATTCAACTTAATTTTAATCATAGGATCCCAACTATCTTCTAGATTTCTAGGTATGGAGGCTTCTACCCTAAGCTTCTCCTCCCTAGCTTTGATGAGAGCATTAGTGATATGCTCCGTGAAGGCAAGATTAAGTGTGCTAGTGTGGGGATCTCTAGACATCTTGTGAAGAAAACCAATAACTTCAGAAAGGGTGCAATTATCAAAATCAAGGTCACTACTATCAAGTAAAGTGGTAGTGGTGTCCTTTAGGCTCACTTGTTTGGTAGCTTCTATGGTTATAGGAGTTTCTTCTTCTACGGTTGAGGTCATAGCATCACCATTAATAGGTCCAATGGGACTAGGAGTGCATTGGGTGCTAAGAGTTTGGATATCCTCAACAACTTGAATAGTAGCAACAGTGTGGTGGGTAGGAAGGCTCTTAATTCTATCTTCTTCCTCCTTTTCTCTAGCCCATCTCTTTTTAAGTTTAGCCATCATCCTAATGTTTTCATTAATTTCCACTTGAATAGCATTCATAGGAGTGGTCTTCCTCTCCTCAAGAGGTGAAGTTCTAATTTTAAGCAACTCTACCTCATGGGCTAAATTGTCTACCTTCGAAGAGAGATTATCTAGTTTGTCTACTTTTTCTTCTACACTCTTATTGAAGGCCTTTTGGGTAGTGATGAAGTCTTTAAGCATAATCTCTAGTTCAGAAGTGGAGTTCTTGGTGCTAGGATAAGCATTGTTGTTCCCATAGGAATTAGAGGGGAACGGTCTAGGGTTGCTACCAAAATTACTCCTATAAGCATTGTTATTGAAATTATTTCTAGAGATAAAGTTCACATCTACTTGATCTTGAGCAATCAAAGAATTTAAAGGAACATCATGAGGAACAATAGAAGATTGCTTGGAAAGTAGAGACATGATCAAGTCAACCTTTTCATTTAGGGAGGAAATCTCCTCGACAGAGTTTACCTTCCTACCAGTTGGAGCGCGTTCGGTGTGCCATTGGGAATAATTGGTCATCATCTCGTCGAGAAGCTTCGTGGCAGCACCAAGTGTAGTTGACATAAATGTTCCTCCCGCGGCCGAATCTAACAAGTTCCGCGAGGTAAAGTTCAAGCCTGCATAAAAAGTTTGGATAACCATCCAAGTAGTCAAACCATGAGTAGGGCAGTTCTTGACAAGAGATTTCATGCGTTCCCAAGCTTGGGAACGTGTTCATTATCCAATTGTTTAAAATTCATTATGTTACTCCTTAATTGGATAATTTTAGCAGGGGGATAGTACTTCCCAATAAAGGCATCCTTGCACTTGTCCCAAGAATCTATACTATTCCTAGGCAAGGATTGAAACCAGATTTTAGCTCCTCCTCTCAAGGAGAAAGGAAAAAGCTTAAGCTTAACAATATCACCATCTACTTCTTTGTACTTTTGCATATCACAGAGCTCAACAAAATTATTTAAGTGCAAAGCAGCATCATCTCCAGCACCGGAGAATTGATCTTTCATAACAAGGTTCAGCAAAGCAGGTTTAATCTCATAAGAAGGTGCTGAAGTGGCAGGTGTAGCAATAGGCGTGCAGATAAAGTCATTGTTGTTATGACAAGTGAAGTCACACAACTTGGTGTTCTCGATGGAACCCATAGCAGCAGCAAGCAAGATAACTATTTTTGTGATTTTTGGTAAGGGACACTAAAGCAAAAACTGAAAGGTAAACTAACAAGACTAAAAAGCAAAGATAAAAGATAGCGTGCAACTCCCCTATCTTGAAGAGTGGAGTCCCCGGCAACGGCGCCAGAAACTTGCTTGATGGCTTCTCGCCCCTCGTTGGTTACCCCAAGTGGAAGGTTGAGATGTAGCGTAGTGGAAAATTTCCCTTGGCAAAGATACCAAGGATCGAATCCCGTGAGACTCCGAGGGTCGACAAGTAGGTGTCAACGGCGCCAGAAACTTAGCGGTTGACGGGACCTGCACACAGATACAGATAACTTTGCTCCCAACGAGTATAGAGAGGTTGTCAATCCCTCTGGCCTTGCTGTTTACAAAGGATCAAACACAAGATATAATAATGATAGCTATGACTGCAACTAGGAAATAAAAATAGGAAGTAAATAGAAGGTGTGATCAGCGGTGGTAATATGGACCGGGGTCCCATGATGTTCACTAGTGATGTCTCTCTCCCAAAAGACGATAAAACAGCAAAGCGAGGTAAACAAATTACAGCTGGGCAATTGACAGGATTATGTGCGCAAACCAATGCTAACTATGCTGCAAAGAAAGGTAGAGGCTCAAAAGCATGGGCGGTACGCCAAGGCAAGTAGACCGAAATCCATCTGCATCTACTACTAATCATCCACGTTGAGATATCTATCCAGAACATCTCGCTGGTATTAAGTTGCGAATCCCACCCAAAGTGTAAACTCAAAGCAACAGACAACTGCATTAAAAGAACTTTGCGTAAAGTAAACAATCCTTGCACCCGCAAGTACAAGCACCGTTGTTTTCTCCGTTGTGGAAATAGCACATCCCCTAGACTCATGTTTCTGTCACTCAAGCTAGTCATCAGGGGGCATGAACCCACAATCAAGCATAACGCTCCCTCTTGGAGTTACTACCTACTACTTGGCCAAAGCAATAAACAGCAACGGAGAACATGCAAGAATTACTCAAGAACAAAGATATAAAAGAGGTGAATCAAATATATTACTCAAACACAATCTGAACATAGTCTCATAATCCATCAGATCCTAGCAAACTCAGCAAAGCAACAGCAGAAAGATTACATATGTGCCTCGATCATGTAGGGCAGCTCACGAGGTCTAAACCATGAAGAGCAAAGAGGGGAGGAGAACATCACATAGCTACTGATCATGGACCCATGGTCCAAGGTGGACTACTCACGACTCATTCGGGAAGCGTCCATGGTGGTGGAGAAGCTCCCGATGGTGGTTCTCCCCTCCGGCAGGGTGCCGGGAAGATTTCTCCTGATGCTCCCGATCTTGGAAGCGCTGCGGCGGCGGAACAAAGGCGAGATCGCGAAAAAGGGTTCTGTCCTCGAGGGTTTCAGGACGAGAGGGATATATATGCGAAGGGGGGCAGCCAGAGGCGGAGCAGGGGCCCCAGGCGCCCCCTGGCGCGGCTAGGGGTGGGGCCGCGCTAGGTGGCTGCCTGGGCCTCCCCTGGCTCCCCTCTGGCCCATCTTTGGTTCTTCGCGAAGCTTCCTGTACGCTGATTTTTCCTACATTTTTCCTGGAATTTTTGGAGCAGTTTTAATATGGGGGAAACCTGAAATAGAAAAACAGCAGAAAACAGGAACTGGCACTGTGGTGCACTGAGTTAATAGGTTAGTCCAAATATGATCAAAAGTGTATGGAAGTGCATCAATATCATAGCAATATCACACAAAAGAAGCATGGAGCAAGCATAAATTATAGATACGTTTTGGACGTATCACTAGTGACGGGAGGACTTGAGGTCTTTCCCGGGACGGGGTCGTGCTTGGATAGACGACCATGACTGTTTTTACAGGGCACCGGACACACCGTTGGTCCCTTCGTGTACGCGTGACATTGAAATTAGGGCAAGTCCCATGATCTATTGTTTGTACTCGAAGGCCGTGTACCAACGAGTGGACCCTATGTTAGTTTCGTCTAAGGAAAGATAATGACCGGGTGCTTCCCCCGAGTACTTGAGGTACTGCGGGATCGTGGGTGACACGAAAGCTTCCCGGATCTTGTGGGTAAAGCGCGCAACCTCTGCAGAGTGTAAAACTATTCGAATAGCCATGTCCACGGTCATGGACAGTTGGGTGGTGCTACTTAAACTATGTCCAGAATTTTACTACATCGGTGAAAGTATGTGTGTGTGATGAGTCAAGGTGGTGACTTGACTCGATGAGTTGAATCCTATCCATGTTGATATCGATAACCTGTCCTCGAGGTTACGTGAAATTATTGATGCATATACTTGATGGTAGAATATTTATTCTAGCCCATTGCTAGATTGCTCATTATTGTTCAATTGCATTGTTACTTTGAACCAAATCATGGGTTGCTTGCGAGTATATTCAAAGTACTCATTGGCTTGCCACTGGTTATTTAATTGGCCAAGCATGGAGGAACAGAAATATGAAGAAGAGTTCTATGGAGACAAACATGCGAACTAGGATGCTATCCCAGTCAGAATGCCTGTAGGGTTAAGGAAGATGGCATGGGTTCTACTTATCATCGAAGACTTCCGCTATTCGAGTTATTTGCTATTCAGCCCTTGAGGCTTTATCTATGTAAGACTTGGCCATAATGGCCTTAATTTTTGTAAGACGGTATGTATGGATGTAAGACTCTTGTTATTCAGCTTCTGTGTGTTCAGTGAGCATTGATCTCTGGGATCACTGTACACGTGCATTCGGTGATCTCGACTCTTAAGTCGGGGTCCCCACAGAGCTGGTATCAGAGCCATCCTGACTGTAGGAAGCCTTAGTTAGCATGGGCGTTAGTTAGATGAGACCCCTCTTCGAAAACCTTCTGAACCTCTTTTCTTTTCAAAACCTTACCAACCTGAGATATCATCAGCTTATTAACCGCTCCTATTCCACCGTTGTAGATGGCCGCTGTACCTGAAGAGCACCTGACCACTGGGTTTCCCTTGCTTCTCGAGGATAGCCTCCAGGAGTGTCAGTTCCACTGAGTGCCCATCCTCACGTACCTTGAGCATTGGGTTAGCGACACTGAGGTGGAGTACCATGTGGAAGTGATCGTGAAGGCAAACGATCCTCCCACAAGTTGGTTCTTTGAGGGACCCCAGATGGTAACACTACCTCTCGCTGTCGAGGCTGCTGCACTCAAGGCACTAACCCGTCTCCGCGAGCTTCTTCCGGAGATGGCAGCCAAGATGACAACCCGCTTCTTGCCTTACCGGAAGGAAGGTGAAGATGAGAGCAGCGCACTAGCCCCTCCACTGAAGGAAGGACTCCCGCTTCGATTCCAGACCTACTTCAGTCTATGTGCCGACAGCTTGGCACAAGATTTGGCCTCGGAATCGATGAAGCTCCGAGAAGAACTTCACAAGACCAAGGCACTTCTTCGTCGAGCAAAAGAGAAGACAGATAGGATCAAGAAGGAAGGTGCACCTCCAGGACAGTCCGCTATCGCGTACCGAGGCGGAAGGCCCTCCGGAGATGTATCTTCCAAGGATGAAGAACCACCTCGGCGACGCCGCATGACGGCAAGGGAATATCGCAAGTTTTTCCCTGCAACACCGACGAAACACTGACGTATCCAACTCCTCCACTCCCCCACACCCTCAAGTGACAAGGGGGCCCAGACAGATGAAGACAAGGAGGAAGACCCCGAAGAGCCAGAATACGCGACCGAGCATTCCGCCGCTTAGGCATTATTCGCTACTCGGATATGTCAGTTCGTGACCTCTACGGTAGGATAGGTCGTGTAACCCCTATGCGCAGTCAAGTCCTTGTATGGTTCATATGAAACCATCTAGTGTTTGCTTTTGTTGTGTTTGGATGCATGTCGTATTCTTCCTTCACGAATATGTAAACGACTGCATCACCCATTTGGATTTTAATGAAAGTGTTTGGCCCTTTCGGCCCTTGCATGATTTGATTAGTGTCACACCCACCCCCTTACTAGGCACCCATCTATATTGCTTTCCCTCTTCCAAGTCATGAGACCTTTTACCGCTCCAACAGGATGCCTGTTGTAACTTGTACTGGTACCTCTACCGAGCAGCCTGAAGCCGGAGAATCCGCTCAGTCAGAGGCCGGCCACGACCAAACCAACGACCAAGCTCCACCACCACCACCTCCTCCGAACATGGACATGGCTCAGCTTCTCCAAGCTTTCCGAGAGGAACGCCAAGCCAACACTGCAGCCCTTCAGTTGATTGCTCAAGCTGTTACCAACAACCGCCAACCGGCGGGGAATGGCAATGGACGTTCCATGTTGGCAGAGTTCAAGAAGCATGCACCGCCAACTTTCATCGAGACTGCTGAACCCCTGGATGCAGACGACTGGGTCCGCACCATTGAGGACTTGCTGGAACTAGTCGGATGCACCGAAGACCGCGAGAAGGTGGCTTATGCAGCCCACTGCCTCGGGGGGACTGCTAGAGCTTGGTGGGATGGATTCAAGGTCATGCATGCTGGACAAGACATCACTTGGGACAACTTCAAGGCAGAATTCTGCAAAGCCCACATTCCTTCTGGAATCATGGCTATCAAAAAGCGTGAGTTCCGAGCCCTGAAGCAAGGAAGTGGCACTGTCAAGGAGTACATGCAAAAGTTCAGTGTTCTGTCAAGGTATGCCCCTGAAGATGTCAGCACTGATGCTGCAAAAAGGGAGCGCTTCATGGAAGGCCTCAATCAGACTCTGCAGTACTCGCTTGTCGTGTGCGACTGCCCAACCTTCCCTGTCCTGGTGAACAAAGCACTCATGCTTGAAGACAAGCGGCGTGCTCTGGAAGACACTCGCAAGTGCAAGATGGTCAGCAAGGGAAGTTCCAGCAACCAGAAGCCTCGCCCGTGGCAGTTAGCCCCGGCCAAGCCAACCTATCAGCAACCAAGAGCTCCCGCACCTCGCACCAACTATCAGCCTCAGCAGTATGCCAACCCAAGGCCAGCCTTCAACCCCAATAACAGTGGTGGCAACAAGATCAACAATCCAAACCAAGTCACTTGCTTTGGATGTGGTCAGTCAGGACACATCTCAAGGGTGTGCCCCAACAAGAAGCCAGATGCCCCGCGCCCCAATGCGCAGAACCCAGGACAAGGTCGCGGGATGCCACCAAGGAACCCAGCTCCTCGCAACCCACCTAACCATGGGAAGGGGCGTGTGAATCACGTCACTGCTGAAGAAGCCCAGGAAGACCCGGACGTCGTGCTGGGTATGTTCCTTGTCAACTCAGCACCTGAAACTGTCTTGTTTGATTCTGGAGCCACGCATTCATTTGTCACTCAAAAATTTGCATTAAAAAGTGGCATGACCCCTACACCCCTGAATAACCCCATGGTGGTACAAACCCCCGGAGCAGAGATGAGAGCCAAGATAGGCTGTAAGGGAGTCAGTATTACCATTAACGGCGTAGACTTCCTAGCAGACCTTATCGTCCTGAGATCACAAGGCTTGGATGTGATCCTAGGCATGAATTTGCTTAGCAAGCACCAAGCCTTGTTAGACTGTGCCAATCGGACTATCACTGTGACCAATAACCAAGGAGTCGAAGTCAAGTTTGCTCCCAACTCCTCTTCCGCTCAAGCCATTCAAGTCAACTGTCTATCTGAAGTTGGGCTGGAGCAAGTACCGGTGGTATGCGAGTATCCCGATGTCTTTCCGGATGAGCTACCGGGAATGCCCCCTGACCGTGACATTGAGTTCATCATCGAACTCGTGCCTGGGGCAGGACCCATCTATAAGAAGCCTTATAGAACGGGGACGGAAGAATTAGCCGAGTTGAAGAAGCAACTGGAAGAGCAGCTGAGGAAGGGATTTATCCGCCAAAGTGCCTCCCCTTGGGGATCACCTGTTCTGTTTGTGGCAAAGAGGGACGGTACCATCCGCTTATGCATTAACTATCGCTCCCTCAATGAAGTTACA
This sequence comes from Secale cereale, assembly GCA_902687465.1. NCBI lineage: Eukaryota > Viridiplantae > Streptophyta > Magnoliopsida > Poales > Poaceae > Secale > Secale cereale. Next base: position 118,006,055 of record LR738712.1, on the reverse strand, counting down.
ATCAAGAACAAATATCCACTTCCCAAGATTGAAGATCTGTTTGATCAGCTCAGCGGAGCCAAGGTGTTCTCCAAGATCGACGTCAGATCTGGGTACTACCAACTGAAGATCAGACCCCAAGATATTCCGAAGACGGCATTCGTAACCCGATATGGCCTGTACGAGTGCACGGTCATGTCCTTTGGGTTAACCAATGCCCCAACTTACTTCATGTATCTCATGAATAAAGTCTTCATGGAATATTTGGACAAGTTTGTTGTTGTCTTCATCGATGACATTCTTGTCTTCTCAAAGACGGAGGAAGAACACGAGCAACATTTGAGGATGGTCCTAGACAAGCTTCGGGAGCACCAACTATATGCCAAATTCAGCAAGTGTGAGTTCTGGCTGCATAAAGTTGGATTCTTAGGTCATGTCTTGACCGAAGAAGGATTGCCAGTTGATCCCGCGAAGATCGAAGCTGTGACCCGATGGCAATATCCAACGACCGTCAAGGAAGTCAGAAGCTTCCTCGGACTTGCGGGCTATTACCGCAAATTCGTGGAAGGATTCTCTAGCATTACCCGGCCGATGACTCAGCTCCTCAAGAAGGACAAGAAGTTCGAGTGGACGCCAAAATGCGAAGAGAGCTTCCAAGAGCTCAAGAAGAGATTGACCACCGCCCCAGTTCTGGCAACACCTGATATTCACAAGGAGTTCGTGATATATTGTGATGCCTCTCGAACCGGGTTGGGAAGCATTCTGAAGCAAGAAGGCCGAGTCATAGCTTACCTCTCCAGGCAGCTACGACCTCATGAGGAGAACAACGCTACTCACGATCTTGAGTAAGCGGCAGTGGTTCATGCCTTGAAGACATGGCGGCATTACCTCCTAGGGAAACGGTGTGAGATATACACAGACCACAAAAGTCTGAAGTACATTTTCACCCAAAAGGAATTGAACATGAGGCAGCGAAGATGGTTGGAACTCATCAAAGACTATGACCTCAGTGTTCAATATCACCCCGGGAAGGCTAACGTGGTGGCCGATGCCTTAAGCAGGAAGGCTTGCTCCTTGAATGCTGATACGTCCAAAACGTATCTATAATTTATGCTTGCTCCATGCTTCTTTTGTGTGATATTGCTATGATATTGATGCACTTGCATACACTTTTGATCATATTTGGACTAACCTATTAACTCAGTGCACCACAGTGCCAGTTCCTGTTTTCTGCTGTTTTTCTATTTCAGGTTTCCCCCATATTAAAACTGCTCCAAAAATTCCAGGAAAAATATAGGAAAAATCAGCGTACAGGAAGCTTCGCGAAGAACCAAAGATGGGCCAGAGGGGAGCCAGGGGAGGCCCAGGAGGCCACCTGGCGCGGCCCCACCCCTGGCCGCGCCAGGGGGCGCCTGGGGCCCCTGCTCCGCCTCTGGCTGCCCCCCTTCGCATATATATCCCTCTCGTCCCGAAACCCTCGAGGACAGAACCCTTTTTCGCGATCTCGCCTCTGTTCCGCCGCCGCAGCGCTTCCAAGATCGGGAGCATTAGGAGAACTCTTCCCGGCACCCTGCCGGAGGGGAGAACCACCACCGGGAGCTTCTCCACCACCATGGACGCTTCCCGGATGAGTCGTGAGTAGTCCACCTTGGACCATGGGTCCATGATCAGTAGCTACGTGATGTTCTCCTCCCCTCTTTGCTCTTCATGGTTTAGACCTCGTGAGCTGCCCTACATGATCGAGGCACATATGTAATCTTTCTGCTATTGCTTTGCTGAGTTTGCTGGGATCTGATGGATTATGAGACTATGTTCAGATTGTGTTTGAGTAATATATTTGATTCACCTCTTTTATATCTTTGTTCTTGAGTAATTCTTGCATGTTCTCCGTTGCTGTTTATTGCTTTGGCCAAGTAGTAGGTAGTAACTCCAAGAGGGAGCGTTATGCTTGATTGTGGGTTCATGCCCCCTGATGACTAGCTTGAGTGACAGAAACATGAGTCTAGGGGATGTGCTGTTGCCACAACGGAGAAAACAACGGTGCTTGTACTTGCGGGTGCAAGGATTGTTTACTTTACGCAAAGTTCTTTTAATGCAGTTGTATGTTGCTTTGAGTTTACACTTTGGGTGGGATTCGCAACTTAATACCAGCGAGATGTTCTGGATAGATATCTCAAGGTGGATGATTAGTAGTAGATGCGGATGGATTTCGGTCTACTTGCCTTGGCGTACTGCCCATGCTTTTTAGCCTCTACCTTTCTTTGCAGCATAGTTAGCATTGGTTTGCGCACATAATCCTGTCAATTGCCCAGCTGTAATTTCTTTACCCCGCTTTGCTGTTTTATCGTCTTTTGGGAGAGAGACATCACTAGTGAACATCATGGGACTCCGGTCCATATTACCACCGCTGATCACACCTTCTATTTACTTCCTATTTTTATTTCTTAGTTGCAGTCATAGCTATCATTATTATCTCTTGTGTTTGATCCTTTGTAAACAACAAGGCCGGAGGGATTGACAACCTCTCTGTACTCGTTGGGAGCAAAGTTATCTGTATCTGTGTGCAGGTCCCGTCAACCGCTAAGTTTCTGGCGCCGTTGACACCTACTTGTCGACCCTCGGAGTCTCACGGGATTCGATCCTTGGTATCTTTGCCAAGGGAAATTTGCCGCTACGCTACATCTCAACCTTCCACTTGGGGTAACCAACGAGGGGCGAGAAGCCATCAAGCAAGTTTCTGGTGCCGTTGCCGGGGACTCCACTCTTCAAGATAGGGGAGTTGCACGCTATCTTTTATCTTTGCTTTTTAGTCTTGTTAGTTTACCTTGCCGTTTTTGCTTTAGTGTCCCTTACCAAAAATCACAAAAATAGTTATCTTGCTTGCTGCTGCTATGGGTTCCACCGAGAACACCAAGTTGTGTGACTTCACTAGTCATAACAACAATGACTTTATCTGCACGCCTATTGCTACACCTGCCACTTCAACACCTTCTTATGAGATTAAACCTGCTTTACTGAACCTAGTTATGAAAGATCAATTCTCCGGTGCTGGAGATGATGCTGCTTTGCACTTAAATAATTTTGTTGAGCTCTGTGATATGCAAAAATACAAAGAAGTAGATGGTGATATTGTTAAGCTTAAGCTTTTTCCTTTCTCCTTGAGAGGAGGAGCCAAAATCTGGTTTCAATCCTTGCCTAGGAATAGTATAGATTCTTGGGACAAGTGCAAGGATGCCTTTATTGGGAAGTACTACCCCCCTGCTAAAATTATCCAATTAAGGAGTAACATAATGAATTTTAAACAATTGGATAATGAACACGTTGCCCAAGCTTCGGAACGCATGAAATCTCTTGTCAAGAACTGCCCTACTCATGGTTTGACTACTTGGATGGTTATCCAAACTTTTTATGCAGGCTTGAACTTTACCTCGCGGAACTTGTTAGATTCGGCTGCGGGAGGAACCTTTATGTCAACTACACTTGGTGCTGCCATGAAACTTCTCGACGAGATGATGACCAATTATTCCCAATGGCACACCGAACGCGCTCCAACAGGTAGGAAGGTAAACTCTGTCGAGGAGATTTCCTCCCTAAATCAAAAAGTTGACTTGATCATGTCTCTACTTTCACAGGAATCTTCTATTGATCCTCATGATGTTCCTTTAAATTCTTTATTGCTCAAGATCAAGTAGATGTGAACTTTATCTCTAGAAACAACTTCAATAAAAATGCTTATAGGAGTAATTTTGGTAGCAACCCTAGACCGTTCCCCTCTAATTCCTATGGGAACAACAATACTTATCCTAGCACCAAGAACTCCACTTCTGAACTAGAGATTATGCTTAAAGACTTCATCACTACCCAAAAGGCCTTCAATAAGAGTGTAGAAGAAAAACTAGACAAACTAGATAATCTCTCTTTGAAGGTAGACAATTTAGCCCATGAGGTAGAGTTGCTTAAAATTAGAACTTCTCCTCTTGAGGAGAGGAAGACCACTCCTATGAATGCTATTCAAGTGCAAATTAATGAAAACATTAGGATGATGGCTAAACTTAAAGAGAGATGGGCTAGAGAAAAGGAGGAAGAAGATAGAATTAAGAGCCTTCCTACCCACCACACTGTTGCTACTATCCAAGTTGTTGAGGATATCCAAACTCTTAGCACCCAATGCACTCCTAGTCCCATTGGACCTATTAATGGTGATGCTATGACCTCAACCGTAGAAGAAGAAACTCCTATGACCATAGAAGCTACCAAACAAGTGAGCCTAAAGGACACCACTACCACTTTACTTGATAGTAGTGACCTTGATTTTGATAATTGCTCCCTTTCTGAAGTTATTGGTTTTCTTCACAAGATGTCTAGAGATCCCCACACTAGCACACTTAATCTTGCCTTCACGGAGCATATCACTAATGCTCTTATCAAAGCTAGGGAGGAGAAGCTTAGGGTAGAAGCCTCCATACCTAGAAAGCTAGAAGATAGTTGGGATCCTATGATTAAAATTAAGTTGAATAACTTCTCTTGCTATGCTTTATGTGATGTTGGAGCTAGTACCTCCGTTATGCCCAAAAGAATGTATGATATGTTTGAATTGAAACCTTTTGATCCTGGTTCTTTTGGTGTTCGTCTTGTTGATTCTTCCGTAAAGAAACCTTTGGGGAAGATCGACGATGTTCTTATCATTGTCAATGGCAATTATGTTCCCGTTGATTTTACTATTATGGATATTGAATGTGAACCTTCATGTCCAATTATTTTGGGACGTCCTTTTCTTCGCACCGTTGGTGCTATCATTGACATGAAAGAGGGGAATATAAAATTCCAATTCCCTCTCAAGAAAGGGATGGAACACTTCCCTAGAAAGAAGATTAAGTTGCCTTTTGAGTCTGTTACACGGGCTAGCTATTCTCTTACTCTTGATAAAACTTGATCTTCTCTTTTTGCATCATGCCTAGCTTAAAGGCATAAAAGAAAGCGCTTTTGGGAGGCAGCCCACAACGAATTAGGTTTTATTTTGCTTTTGTTGTGTCTTGATGTTTGTTACTATAGTAGCATCATCATTGTATCTTTTCTTTTCAGCTTTGTGCCAAGTTTAGCCTCCGATTGCAAGAAAGTTCAAAAGTTGTGACGTGCTGTCCAGAAAACAGATTATGTCCTTGGACAGAAAAATTCGAATAAAATCACCAGATCATCTTTTTGATCTGAATTTTTTTGAAAGCGTGCTCTATACAATTGGCTTTCGAGCGTCTGTTCTGAGTTTTTTGATTTGAGTTGCAGAAGTGCCCCTAAAAAATTATTTACTACCTGCTGGTCTGTTTTTCACAGATTCTGTCCTGTTTTGCCTTTTTCTTTATTTTGCAAACCTTGAGCTTGCTTTTTCTTTGCAAAAACCTTTTGGCAAACTTGAGAAACAGTAGCTCTTCAAGATTATCTTTATTTCAAGTAGGGAAAAATATTCTATTGTGGGTACTAACCTCGCTAATCCGATTATGATGAGTTATGTATGAAGGGAGTTTTCAAGTGTGCGAGGGAAGATGATAAAAGAAGATTCAGGAGGGTCAAACGCTCAAGCTTGGGGATGCCCCCGTGCACCCCCAAGAAATATTCAAGAAGACTCAAGCGTCTAAGCTTGGGGATGCCCCCATGCATCCCCTTCTCCATCAACAATTATCAGTTCGTCTTTCGTTCCACTATAATTTTATCACTTCATGTGTAATGTGCTATGCTTGGAGCGTCTTGCTCTTAGTTTCCTTTTTTTAGTTTTATTTAGCTTTGCTTGCTGTTCATAACAAGTTAGCACCCAACTTTCTTTGTGTGGGGGAGAAACACGCTCCACTTCAACCTAGAACACAACATAGGATTTTCATGCTTATCTTTGCTGTGTGTGTTCTTTGTCTTTCCATAGCTGCTGTCATGTTTAGCTCTTAGTTTTCATGCTTTTCTTTTTAAAGAGCTTTTGTTTAGTTGGTTGCTGAACTCTCTTGAGTTTTCATGTTTATCTTGTTAAGAGAGTTTGCCTGTTGCACTGAGTTGTGTGTCTTAACTTAAAGTAGGTAATTGAGGTTGCTATTTAATTCTAGTAGTAACTTGCAATAGTTTTGAGGTATTGCCATGAGTAATGTCTGAACTTTTGGTGTCAAGAGCTTTAGCCTATTAGTGATAGATGTCGTATTTTGGGCAATCCGTGTTTATTTTCGAAAACCTACAAAATAGTTGAGAACTTTAGCTACTAGATGGATCGCTAATCTTTGGAGGGATCGAATATTAGAGTACACTCACGTACCATGAGTCAAGGATGCGCAAGGATAACCAAACCCCCATACACTCCTCCTCGGGGTACTTGTCTCTTTGTGAACCTCCTAATTAGATTGAGAGTTACCGATAATAAGTGCATGAGTTCTTCGGACTAATGTGAGTATTCGAAAGTTGACACTTCCACCTAGCCATATTTTTCTAGCCTCTTCGGTACCGTGCATTGCCCTTTCTCACCTCGAGAGTTGGTGCATACTTCGCCGGTGCATCCAAATCCTTGGCACGATACGGTCTGTCATCATAAGCCTCATTATATCCTTCCTCAAAACAGCCACCATACTTACCTATCAAGGCATTTCCATAGCCTTTCCGAGATACATTGCCATGCAACATCCATCTTCTCATGACTTGATCTTCATGCCATACATGCTTTTTGCTTGATCGATGAGCCACATGCTAGTTGGGCCTTGCCCTAATCATTGCTACATGACGCGCTAGTATCATTGCATATCCTGCTACACCGGCAGAGGCATACATTTGCATACATCATGATAGTTTCATTTTCTTTATGTTGAGTACTTTTGTAAAGTGTGAAAGATCTTCTATACTTCTTGAAATATATAGAGTGTTGCCCCAAAGTGAGGAAAAGATCCCAAAGAGGACAAAATCAAAAGATCCCAAAGAGGACAAATGAGAGTTAAATAGAAAGAGCCATTGAGGCCACAAAAAATAAAAAAAATAGAAAAAAGAGAAAAAGAAATAAAAAGAGAGAAGGGGGCACACTACTATTCCTTTTGAGAGATCCACACTCGTACTCCATCTTATACCTTGTACTCAATAGAGATTATCATTCATGCATATAGCTATGTGGGGACCTTCACACTATAGAACTTGGCTTGTATATTCCAATGATGAGCCTCCTCAAAAGAGCTATAGGTCTTCTTGAGCGAGCAAGTTGGATGCACCCCCACTAGTTCCATTGGAGAGCTTACCTTAGCTCATATGTGCATCCGTTGCATGGCAATCCCTACTCCTCACATCATATCTATCATTTGGCTTTCTCTCGCCTATGATTGTCCTCATTGATGTGAGCCTTTCACACCTTTTTTGTCTTCCCCCTTCATCATTTTTCTCTCTTTGCCATCCTAAGTGTCAACTTTCTTGCTTATGATACGTCCAAAACGTATCTATAATTTCTGCTTGCTCCATGCCTCTTTTGGGTGATATTGCTATGTTATTTATACACTTCCATACACTTTTGATCATATTTGGACTAACCTATTAACTCAGTGCACCCCAGTGCCAGTTTCTGTTTTTGGCTGTTTTTGTATTTCAGGTTTTCACATTACGAGAACTGCCAGGAAAAATCCAGAAAAATTATATAAAAAATCAGCGTTCCAGAAGCTACCGTGCGCCCGAAGTACAGCGGGGGGGGCGGGGGGGGACCAGGGCTCCAGGCGCCCTGGCGGCGTGCCCCCCCTGGGCCGCGCCGGGGGGGCGCCTGGGCCCCCCGAGGCTCCGCTGATGCCCCCCTTTGGCATATATTTAAAGCGTCTCCCGAAACCCTCGAGACGGGAACTCTTTTTCGCGATCTCATCTCTGTTCCACCGCCGCCGCCGCTTCCAAGATCGGGACCACCAGGAGAACTCTTCCCGGCACCCTACCGGAGGGGAGGATCACCACCGGGAGCCTCTCCACCACCAGGGACGCCTCCCGGATGAGTTGTGAGTAGTCTCCCTTGGACCATGAGTCCATGACCAGTAGCTATGTGATGTTCTCCTCCCGTTCTTGTGCTTCCCTAATTAGTCCTCGTGAGCTGCCCTACATGATCGAGGCACATATGTAATCCTTATGCTGTTGTTATGATGAGTTTGCTGGGATCCGATGGATTATGAGATTATGTTCAGATTGTGTTTGAGTAATATATTTGATTCACCTCTTTTATATTTATGTTCGTAAGTAATTCTTGCATGTTCTCCGTTGTTATTTATTGCTTTGGCCAAGTAGTAGGTAGTGACTCCAAGAGGGAACGTTATGCTTGATTGTGGGTTCATGCCCCTCGATGACTAGCTTGAGTGACAGAAACATGAGTCGAGGGGATGTGCTGTTGCCACAAGGGGGAAAACAACGATGCTTGTGCCCGCGGGTGCAAGGATTGTTTACTTTACGCAAAGTTCTTTTAATGCAGTTGTCTGTTGCTTTGAGTTTACACTATGGGTGGGACTCGCAACTTAATACCAGCGAGACGTTCTGGATAGATATCTCAAGGTGGATGATTAGTAGTAGATGCAGATGGATTTCGGTCTACTTACCTTGGCGTACCGCCCATGCTTTGAACCTCTACCTTTCTTGCAACTTAGTCAGCATTGGTTTGCGCACATGGTCCTGTCAATTGCCCAGCTGTAATTCGTTTACCTCACATAGCAGTTTTATCGTCTTTTGGGAGAGAGACATCACTAGTGAACATCATGAGGCTCCGGTCCATATTACCATCATTGATCACATCCGCTATTTACTTTCCGCTTTTACTTATTATTGCAGCAATATCTATCACTACTATCACTTGTGTTTGATCCTTTGTAAACTACAAGGCCGGAGGGATTGCCAACCTCTCTGTACTCGTTGGGAGCAAAGTTATTTGTATCTGTGTGCAGGTCGACGTTGATTGCTAATATCTGGCGCCGTTAGCAGTTGACACCTTCTTGTTGAAACTGGGAGTCTCAGGGAAATTGATCCTTGGTATCTTTGCCAAGGGAAAACTTCCACTACACTCCATCTCAAACCTTCCACTTGGGGTAACCAACGAGGGGCGAGAAGCCATCAAGCAAAGTTTTCTGGCGCCGTTGCTGGGGACTCCACTCTTCAGGATAGGGGAGTTGCACGCTATCTTTTTCCTTTGCTTTTTAGTCTTGTTAGTTTACCTTTTAGTTTTGCTTTAATATCTTTTATCGAAAATCACAAAAATAGTTATCTCATTCTTTAGTTGTCATTATGTCGGGTCCTTTTGTCTTTGACGAGGCAGAAGTTCTCACCTTCAAACAAAGAGGTGGGGAAAGTTTGAAAGATGCTTGGTATAGAATTAATGATTCACAAAAAAAGCCACCAAGAAGCAACCTACTACTATCCTGCTTAGAAATTTTTATGTTGGAATTACTTCTTGGAATAGGTTTATTCTAGATACTGCTATCAATGGGAATTTCCTAGAGGCCCCAGTTTGGGAGTCTCTTAGTATTATTGAAAACCTTGTTGGGAATCCCCCTGTTGTTAGCATTCAAGAGGGCATCACCCTAGCTCACATTATGAAAAAACTTGAAAAGATAGAGCTAGAGATGCCAAACATTAATAAGATAAATGAGTTGGATCGTAAGATCCAAGGGAATTTGAATAGGCTTGATAGCTCCATGCATAAAATTTTCAAAACTTTGGAGACCATCAAATCCCATGACTTGGACTCTTCTGGGATAGACAAGATTGAGGAAATATTTGATACTCTAGGAACTACTTTCTCCTCAATCAAAACCAAAAAGGTAGAAACTCCGGCAAAGAGGGAGCCTAAGTTCGTTCACGTTCCAAAGGCTCCCCGTGCTAAAAGTAATCCATCTATTGCCAAAGGGGTTGAAACTGTAAAGACTTTGGAAGAAACACCTCTCTTTGATGAATGTATAAATGAATCTTCCCTTGACTTTTATCCTTTTGGTCTTCTCCCTAGAAGTATCTCTGTGAGGCCTTTATTTGAAAGTCCTCTTAAGACTAGTTGTATTATTGAAGAGCTTTTTGATGATCTTGATGACGGTTCAATTGATACAACTTGATCTCTATGCATTATGCCTAGCTTAAAGGCATAAAAGAAAGCGCTCTTGGGAGGCAGCCCACATGAATAAAATTTTATTTTGCTTTTGTTGTGTCTTGATGTTGTTAACTACAGTAGCATCATCATTGTATCTTTGCTTTTCAATTTTGTGCCAAGTATAGCCTCTGATTGCTAGAAAGTTCAAAAGTTGTGACGTGCTGTCCAGGAAACAGATTCTGTCCTTGGATAGAAAAATTCGTATAAAATCACCAGATCATCTTTTAGGTCTGAATTGTTTCGACAGCGTGCTCTATATAATTGTCTTTTGTGGGTCTGTTTTGAGTTTTTTTATTAGAGTTGCAGAAGTGCCCCGGAAAAATCATTTACTACCTGCTGTTCTGTTTTTCATAGATTCTGTCCTGTTTTGCCTTTCCTTCATTTTGCAAACCTAGAGCTTGATTTTTCTTTGCAAAAACCTTTTGGAAATCTTGAGAAACAGTAGACCTTCAAGAATATCTTTATTTCCAGCAAGGAACAATTATTTTATTATGGATACTAACCTCGCTAATCAGATTGTGATGAGTTATGTATGAAGGGAGTTTTCAAGTGTGCGAGGGAAGATGATAAAAAGATTCAGGAATGTCAAACGCTCAAGCTTGGGGATGCCCCCATGCACCCCCAAGAAATATTCAAGGAGACTCAAGCGTCTAAGCTTGGGGATGCCCCCGAGCATCCCCTTCTCCATCGACATTATCAGTTCGTCTTTCGTTCCACTATATTTTAATCACTTCATGTCTTATGTGCTATGCTTGGAGCGTCTTGCTTTTAGTTTTCCTTTTTCCTTAGCTTTTCATAACGAGTCGGAACTCAGCTTTCTTTATGTGGGAGAGAAACACGCTCCACTTCTACCTAGAACATAACATAGAATTTTCATGTCTATCTCTGCTGTGTGTGTTCTTTGTCTTTTAATAGCTACTATCATGCTTAGCTCTTAACTTTCATGCTTATCTTTCGAAAGAGCTTTTGTTTAGTTGGTTGCTTGAACTCTCTTTATCTATCATGATTATCTTATTAAGAGAGTTTGCTTCCGTTGCATTGGTTGATATGTCTATGATAAAGATGCTACGTGCATAATGGCGCTTAGTAGTTCATGTTTTCTTATGGTTAGTCTCAAATAGCTGGGGGATTTCCAATGTGTTATTGGAATACCAACATGATTTGTTTGCCTATGATGTGGTATGGTTTAGTAATATCTTCCTTCAAGAATTTATTTTGATTGACTTGGCGTATGCTCACGCATATTTAAGACTGTAAAGAAAGTCTGTCAAGCCTTGATGATCTTTTATTTCTGAGTAGCGATATAACTTCCATGCCTGATTCAATGTTGCTTTGTCGCTCTGCATGATTATGACCGTCATTGCTCTCTTAGTTGGTCGCTCCCAGTCTTTTGCTAACCTCCACCTGTACTAAGCGGACTGACTGCTTGTGCATCCAAATTCCTTTATACCAGTTATGCCATATGAGTCCACCATACCTTCCTACATGGTATTTACCTGCCATTCCTAACGAAGACTTGCATGTACCATCTCAAAATTATTCAAAAAGAAAAAAGCATTCTTATTTTGTGCCTCTGTTGTAAGTTCATGAGGAAGTAGTAGTTAATTCATGATCTTTTTAAGTTGGACAAGCTTCACCCCGGGATTGCATGTATAATGTGCAAACCCATAATACGAGAAGGAACTGGCATTGAGTGCGCCCGGCTCAAAAAGATAATATAACAAACAAACCCTCCTTCACGCTTTGTTCATGAGAAATCAGAAAACTTTGGCAGTGATAAAGAAAGGAGATTAAGAGGATGTGATCGTCCTCATTCGGGAGCCGTTCCTCGAAACTTGTCCATCTCAAGATGTGATTGAGTTGTCTGCTAGCATTCGTTGACGAAACATGCATGATCTAAAATAATAATAATTATTACCTCTGTTTTAAAACCAAAAGCTCTGGTACATGTTTTGTCTTTGTTTCCGACTACTAGTTTTCAACCTTGCCAACAAAAGCCACGGTTCGAGAGTCTCCACCTTCTTTTAAAAGCACCAACTACTGAGAGCATGATTGTCATTCTGAGTGTAATTGTAATGCCCCGGATGTAATACTTTCCCTTTTGGGCTTATAATATATCTCCGGCTTCATCTATTTCCATTTCGGGTTCTTTGTCTTTCGGGTTTTCGTCGTTTTGTTGTGTGAGTGTGTGGCATTCATTCATATCATGTAGACATGTGCATTGCATTGCATTTGTGTTGTGGGTTGCATCCGGTTCGTGGCGTTTCTTCCCGTTGTCCGTTTCGTCTTCCGGAGCTCCCTCACGTGTCCGTGACGTCCCGTAGGCCTACTTTGTTGTTCGGGCGTTTTTCGTTACCGGTGTGCCGCGAGGTTGTGTTGTGTGTTGTTGTTTTGTTGTGTGCAACCCGCCTCTCAAATCTCGTCTCGTTTGGACTCCGTTGACTTTTCCCTCCGTTGTCCGTGTGGGTCCGATGTGCCTTCACTTCGTGTCCCGGGAATACCCTACTGCTTTCTTTCATCTCCGTTTGGTCCTTTTAAATCATCCCCGCGATCGGATCCGTTGGATCACGATCGGAGGGCTCCTAACACCCCTAGTCTCCAAACCCTAGTCTAAAACTTGCTATATATAGACCCCTAGGTCTATTTGGGCATCCCCTTCTTCTTCCTCCTTCCCTCTATTTTTTTTTCTTTTTCAGATCTCAGATCCCCAGAAATTCCTCTGGTTCCTCGAGGGAACCAGCCAGCCGATCTGACCAGCCCTCGAATCGCCGCCGGCGCCAGGTCCCTTCGCTGGGTCAACGCCAGCCGTCGTGCCGATTTTTTTTCCTTCGAAGCCGCGCCGGGTCGCTCCACTTGGCGCCAGATCGACCCGTCGCTGCGACCGAGCCAGGCGGCCAGATCCGCGCCATCGGGCCAGGGGTCCGGTCCCCACATCGCCGCGCCGAGCCGGGCCGCGCGTCGCCCCGGCCCGACTCCTCCTCCTCGCCGTTTTCCGCGTCGGGCGACCGACCAGGCCGTCGCCAGCTGGAGCCTCCCGCGCCTGGGTCCGCTTCGCGTCGCCCCTCCCCGGCCCATACAACGCCACCGGCCCGCTACCTCCGTCGCCAACCGCCGCCAGGGCGCGTCGCGCGGGCCGCCAGCCGCCGCGTCTCGCCTCCCTTTGCCCCCTGCTGGGCCCGATCCGCGGTGGGCCGCCGGTCGCCGCACCGCCCCACGGGCCAGATCCGCCGCCGCTGCTGTTCCAGATCGGGCCTGCTACTGTTCACCGAGGCCGCACTGTTCATCTCAGCCCAGATCTGGATCTAGGTTGACCTAATCTTCTTCTAAGTCTCTGTTTTCTCTGTTCTGATATGCCTACTTTGACCTGCTGTATCTTTTTACCTGCTGCTCCGTTTTGAGCGTGTAGCATGTCCAGATGTTCGTGGAGATGCCCTCTACGTTTTACCTGTTGTAGTCATGCATGTTAGAGGTCATCTAGGGGCTTGTTTTGCTGTTGCAAGAGTGCATGATGATATAAACTGCTGTTATGTGTTATTTTCATGCCACCTTTGAATTGTGATATCTTTTAGCTCGTTTGTCCAAACGAGGCAAATGACATGTCCACGTGTTCGTCTTGCCACGAACTACGTGTTGGGTGTGATAGGTTGCATGGTAGATGTATTGTTTCCTTGTTATCATCGTTGCAAGATGCCATGTTCACATGTTGTGTTTTCACTTGTTATGAAATGCCATGTTGTTGAGCTTGTTGCAATCGGTGTGTTCACCACATTGATGCATGCTTGTGTGTTTCGGGATCACCGTCATATGTATTTTGATGAGGTGCTTACCCTTTGCCATGTTTAGTTTCGAGGTGACTTAACCATGCTCTTTTGTGTGCTATGATGTTATTGCTGTTTTAGGACTTAGTGAAATTTCACTAAGTCTGGAATCTGTAACGTTCCGATGCCATGTTCGTGTGATGTGTAGGACAAAGCATGATAGTTTTGGGGTGGATTTTTGATTGTTCCATGAAGTATATATTGTTGTCTTTCCATACATGTCCTCACATGTCCATTTGAGTGGCTGTAGCATGTTTATCTTTTGCTCCAAACTTTCAATAAAATTCTGCTGCCAGAATTTTATTTCAAAGTTCAATATGTCCAAGATCATTGCTATTGATCCGTGACTCCGTTGGGGGTGCACTTTGGACCTAGTTGCTGTACATTATATCTAGTTTATGTTCAAGTTCCTTGCCATGCTTTTTGGGTGCTGTAGATTAATTATTTTGAGCTCCCAAGATGCTATGTTGCTGTAATTTGCAGTTTTCGCTCAAATCTTGTTTCGGGCATAACTTTTAGCCCGTAACTCCGATTCCAGCGATTTTTATATCAAACTTGGGTGTTTTTCTGTGTAGATTAATAATATCAGTTTGTTATCTTGTTTTGAGGTGTTTTGCTTGAGTGATGTTTTACGTGCTCCATGTGCTTCACTAGTGCATCCATCATGCATACATGTTTTTCGAGTGCGCATTGCATCGTGTTGATTTTTGCTTGGTGTGTTTGTCTTGTTTAGACCCGGAAGCTGAGAACGAGTTTTCCAACGAGGTTGAGCACGAGGTTTCCAACGAGTTTGAGCAAGAGGACCCTTCTTTCGATCCGAACTTCTTCTCTTCAGGCAAGATGACCGAACCCCGATAACATTACTATCTTTGCCTATTGCTAGTAGTCTCGATCTATAGTTTTGCCTCGATGCCCATGTTCTTCTTGTCAGCCTCCTACTTGTAACCAATTGCCATGTTTAACCACCCTACCTATGCAAACCGTTGCTTGGCTAAGTACGCTTCGCTCAACCCTTCTTATAGCGTTGCTAGTTGCAGGTGAAGTGAAGATGCTTGCTCCATGTTGAAGTTTGGTTGGGTTATATCACACTATATAAATGCTTTAAATGAAATCACCTATATATTGGCAAGGGTGGAAGGCTAAGCCTTTTGCTTGGTGTTTTGTTCCACTCATGCCGTTAGGATCCGTATAAGCCGGTTTTATGTTCCTTGATTATGCGTTCCTAACACGGTTGGGGTGTATGGGACCCCCTCGATAAACCGCTATGTGCTAAGTCTTTTCCAGCAAATCCCAACATTGGTACTATTTGCCTAATAACAAACTAAACATGCATAAGGGAGTAATTAACCCTCTTTCTTAATCAACAACCCCGGGCCAGTGCTCCACATGAGTGTTGGTCCGAAACGGGGGTCCTGCGGGGCCATCTCGAGGAAACTCAAGGTTTGGTAAAAACCCGTAGCATCACCCATCCGGTCGTGTCCTGAGACCTAGATACGCGCGGCTACGATCAGGGTGACGACACGCCGGGAGGATTTGCTGGATTAGCCTTACCTTAGTTCGGTTTAACTTGAGCACGGGATTCCGAGGATACTCGGGTCTTCCCACTTTGGAGTTGCGACTCCGCGGATCGTGGGCTTGTAATGGGTCAAGTTGGAACACCCCTGCAGGGTTTGAACTTTCGAAAGCCGTGCCCGCGGTTATGTGGCAGATGGGAGCTTGTTAATTCCGGTTGTAGATAACTTGACACAATGATACCAATACACTACCAGCGTGTGTTCCGTGACTGTCAATTTCCGAATAGGGATTCGGGAGTTGAACACGGAGGGGTTATGTTTGTGAGCTTGTAGCTAGGATCACTTAGTGATCACTTCTCGCTTTGCCTTCTCTTCTCGCTCTCTCTTGCGTAAGTTAGTGCTAGTTGCTGCTGCAGACTCTTTGTTGTTCCTTCACCTCATTTCTTTCTTCAGCCTTTCCCTCACCTAAAGGCTTTGATAGTTCTGTTACCCGGGAACGGGATTGCTGAGTCCTCTGTGGCTCACAGTTACTTCACACTCCAGATGCAGGTCCAGCTGTGAGCTATCCAGGTGATGGCACCGAGCTGGATTGGGAGTACGACGAGGAGCGTAGTCGTTACTACGTGCGCTACCCGGACGATCAGTAGTGGAGTCTCTTACTAGGTTTCGATCCGCCTGTGGTTGTTTTATTTATCTGAGTTTGGTACTTTGACATTTGGCTTTTGCCCTTAGAGGGTTGTAGTGATCTTATTGTATGATGTTTGAGACTTGTATTGTTATTCTGTGACGTGGCGATTGTAAGCCAACTATTTTAAGTTTACTATCCCTTCTTTTACATGAGTTGTGCAAAGTTTACCAGACTTGAGATCATTCTAGGATGGAATTATGCCTTTAAGTCGGGCCTCGACCCGTAGGAGGTATAACTCCATCCTGGGCATTACAAGTTGGTATTCAGAGCCTTCTCCGACCTAGGAGCCCCCACTGTTTGATCGAACCGTTGACGGTTGAGTCTAGGCACACACTAAAAACTTTTTGAGTCTTATATTATATCGGAGAGTAGGATTTCTTTGCTTCCATCCCCTTTCTCTCTGGTGAGGACTCCTGACGTCTACTCTTGTCTCTCCTATCTTCAAAATTTGCACAAATTTTTTTTTTTTAGGAATCCCGCGAGTATTCTGGGATTGTTTCGATGTTCTTGTGACAAGGATATTGTTCCCGATGCCTCCTGTTACCGAGGAGTTGAGCTTCGGGGTATCATTGTAACAAGCATATCGCGACAGTACTAAATACTTAAGACGGCCGACATCGAAAATCTCCCCTATACGGCCAGTGGCACGATAACCCCGACATCACCCAGTACTGGGGAGGTAGTTCGGGAGTATTGCCATAGCTTGTTATAGTGGATGCTTTTCGAAGGTCCGAGGTACACAGTTTCCGAGAAAGACTGGTTATGTGTTGAAGGATGGATACACCTGGATGTAGGTTAGAGTTGATTGCGCGGTGCTTCCCGTGTATCCCCAACACCTGATTGCATAACTGGAATCTTTCGGAAAGCTATAGGTGGGTTTTATCCAGTAGATCGTAGGCATTCTTCCAACGAATGCAGGTTAGTGAGTTCGGGGTTCGACATTGAGTGAAGAGGTTATATGACCGAGGTTACTATCAGGAGTTGCATCTTAAAGGGTCCTTGGCTATGCTGATCCGGGGATTGCAAAACCTTTTCGTAACGCGTTCATATGCTTTCAGCACAAAGATGTTAGAACGAAACTCCTCTCTTGTGTTTGTTCCTTTCCGTACCTTGTTGTTTTTTCATTTTATCCTTTTGATCCCTATGTGGCTTCTCGTGAAGACTGATGTTATCAATTAACTAAGAAATTTCATTCGTTCTTATTGTTCGAATGATTATTGTGAAGACTTGTTGCAATTCATTCCATTGATTCAGCTTATTCCTTTTGTCAATCAATTGCTGATTCGTGGTCATCTCTTACAGGATGGCTCCGAAAAAGGTTCCGAATGCCAACCCAGAGGTGGAAGAGGTCCCAGAGCATCCTCCTTCACCTCCTCCTCCGCCTGAGGCTTGGAGAGCAATTATGCAGACTACTGCTCAGAACACTCAGTTGATGATGCAGATGATGCAGCAAATGCAGGCTATGCAAGCTAATCAAGCTAATCAGGGCGTTCCAATGAACCAAGGCAACTTCTTCCAGCAGCACCATGCTACCCTCAACCAGTTCTTGGCCAACAATCCTAAAGCTTTCAGTTACTGTGTCGACCCTCTTGATGCTGAGGATTGGTTGACCGACATAAAGAAGCATTTTGAGTGCAGTAACGTGAAAGAAGATGACTATGTGAAGTTTGCAGCCTTCCAACTGAAAGATCAAGCAGCTGACTGGTGGCAGCAGTACAAAGACTCAAGGCCGGGTCAAGTGATCTCGTGGGAGAATTTCTGCAAGGATTTCCGCTCGCATCACATTCCTACAAGTGTCATCGAGGGTATGCGTGAGCAATTCCGCAACCTCAAGCAGGGCTCCATGACAGTCTATCAGTATAATGTCAAGTTCCAAAACCTCGCTCGTTATGCAAAGCAAGACATACCTGATGCAAAGAGCAAAATCTATCAGTTCCGTGGAGGTCTCAAAGATGAACTTCAGCTTGCTCTCACTCTGTTCGAGCCAGACGAATTCGATAAGTTCTATAATATGGCTTTGAAACAAGAAGCAGCTCAGCTCAAGATGGAGGCTTCTAAAAAGAGAATTCGAGATGCTGTTCACTCTACCTCATCGTCTCAGTTGGCTGCGAAACAACAGAAATTCTGGCTTCCTCCTCCTCCAGCGATTCGAGCTCCATACAACAACTCCAACAACAAGAACTCTAGTGGTCGTGGTTTCTCCCACCCACCCAACCCAAGCAACCAGTCGAAGAAGCAGTTTCAGTCTCAAGGCTCCAAGTCCAGTGGCTCTCAGTTCCGTCCTCTCTCAGAAGTGACTTGCAACAAATGCACTCAGAAAGGTCACTATGCAAACAGATGTCCGAATCCGAAGCGTCTTCCACCTCCTCCTCCTATGAGTTCAGCTATTGTCAAGCATGATCCAAAGTCTGCAAGGGTTAATCTGATGAATGCAGCACAAGCGGAGGCTTCTTCTGATGTCATTCTGGGTAACCTTCCAGTGAACTCTATCCCTGCTAAAGTGTTATTTGATTCGGGTGCATCATGCTCTTTCATGTCTCAACCTTTTGCATCCAAGTATAATGTGGGCATCAAAAGCTTGCCAAGGGAGTTATCAGTTATTTCTCCGGGGAGACGAATGCATTCCAGTATTTATGCTCCGGATGTTTCTATTCGCATGGGCGATTATCGATTTTTGGCTTCTCCGGTGATTCTTGGGCATTCTGACATCGACCTCATTCTCGGAATGGATTGGCTTTCTCAGCACGATGCTCACATTGATTGCGCTCAAAAGGAAGTCAAATTGACTCATTCTGATGAAGATGTGATTATCTTCGCCTCCAGGGATAATACTATTCGGTTTTTCTCTCTTAATGATAAGGGTGAAATTAATGCCATAGAGCAAATTCCAGTGGTGAATGAATATCAAGACGTCTTTCCAGAAGAACTTCCAGGAATGCCTCCACACCGTCAGGTGGAGTTTGTCATTGAACTCGAGCCGGGCACCGAACCTATTTGCCGGCGTCCTTACAAGCTCTCTTCAGATGAATTGAAGGAATTGAAGAAACAGTTGGATGAACAGGAGCGTATGGGTCTCATCAGACCGAGTACATCTCCGTGGGGCTGTGGTGTCTTATTTGTCAAGAAGAAAGATGGCACGGAGCGTCTCTGTGTTGACTATCGTCCATTGAACAAGAAGACGATTAAGAACAAGTATCCGCTCCCCAACATCAACGAACTCTTTGAGCAGCTCAAAGGAGCTAAAGTGTTCTCTAAGCTTGACCTCCGAATGGGCTACCATCAAATTCGCATTCGCGAGGAAGACATTCCCAAGACGGCCTTCAGAACGAGCTACGGTTCATATGAGTATACCGTCATGTCCTTCGGTCTCGCCAATGCTCCTCCTACCTTCTCAAGGATGATGCATTACATCTTCAACCCCTATAATGGCGAGTTTGTGCTTGTGTATCTGGATGATATTCTGGTGTTTTCCAAGAATGAAGAAGATCACGAAAAGCACTTGCGTCTGGTTCTTGATCGACTCAGAGAGCATAAATTCTATGCCAAGTTCTCAAAGTGCGAGTTTTGGCTCGATAAGGTTCTCTACCTGGGCCACATCATCTCAGCTGACGGTATTGCGGTTAATCCCGAGAAAGTTGAAGCAATTGTCAACTGGGAAGCTCCTCAGAACGTCAAGCAGCTCCGCAGTTTTCTGGGTCTTGCCAGCTATTGCAGAAGGTTTGTGGAGAACTTCTCCAAGATTGCCAAGCCTCTTTCCAACCTCCTTCAGAAGAATGTCAAATACTTTTGGTCTCCCGAGTGTGAAGTGGCTTTCAAAACCCTCAAAGAGAAGCTTGTTTCTGCTCCAGTTCTGATTCCTCCAGATGAATCCAAGCCCTATGAAGTGTTCTGTGACGCTTCTCTTCAAGGCCTTGGTGGTGTGCTTATGCAAGAGAAGAGAATTGTGGCATACACTTCACGTCAGCTAAAGCCAGCCGAGAAGAACTATCCCACACATGATCTCGAGCTAGCAGCTGTGGTACATGCTCTGATTACGTGGAGACATCTGTTGTTGGGCAGAAAGGTCGACATCTTCACTGATCACAAGAGTTTGAAGTACATCTTCACACAGCCGCATCTGAACCTCCGCCAGACTCGTTGGGTCGAGATGATCCAAGAGTACAACCCCAGCATTGAGTACACTCCAGGCAAGGCGAATGTGATTGCAGATGCTTTGAGCAGAAAGGCATATTGCAACAGCCTTCTTATCAAGCCGCATCAGCCTGAGCTTTGTGAAGCTTTCAGGAAGCTCAACCTTCAGGTTGTTCCGCAGGGTTTTCTTGCAAATCTCCAAATTGCTCCTACCTTGGAAGATCAAGTCCGTGAGGCCCAGCTCAGTGATACCATGGTGAAGAAGGTGAAACATGGGATTGCAAAGGGCACTCCAAAATATAAGTGCTTCCGTGTTGATGAGAGAGATACCTTGTTCTTCGAGGACAGACTCGTTGTTCCCAAAGGTGATCTCAGGAAGCTCATAATGGAAGAAGCTCATGACTCTCTCCTTTCCATTCATCCTGGCAGTTCCAAGATGTATCAAGACCTCAAGCAATCTTACTGGTGGACACGCATGAAAAGGGAAATTGCCCAATTCGTGAATGAATGTGATGTATGCAGAAGAGTGAAAGCAGAACATCAACGTCCAGCCGGTCTTCTCCAACCTCTTCCTATTCCTGAGTGGAAGTTCGACCACATTGAAATGGACTTCGTCACTGGTTTTCCTAAATCCAAGAGAGGCAATGATGCTATCTTTGTGGTGATTGACAAGCTTACCAAAGTTGCTCACTTTCTTCCAGTCAAAGAATCAATCAATGCAGCTCAACTTGCAGAGCTGTACACTTCCAGAATTGTGTCCCTACATGGCATTCCTCAAGTGATATCCTCAGACCGTGGCAGCTTGTTCACATCAAGGTTCTGGGACTCCTTTCAGTCCGCCATGGGCACGAAGATCAGATTCAGCACTGCCTTTCACCCTCAGACTAGTGGTCAAGTCGAGCGTGTGAATCAGATCCTAGAAGATATGCTCAGAGCCTGTGTCATCTCCTTCGGCATGAAATGGGAGGACTGTCTTCCATACGCTGAGTTCTCTTACAACAACAGCTTTCAAGCAAGTGCAGGCAAAGCACCGTTTGAAATTCTCTATGGCAGAAAGTGCCGTACCCCTCTCAACTGGTCTGAAACAGGTGAACGCCAACTTCTTGGCAATGATTTGATCTCAGAAGCCGAAGAAATGTGCAAAGTCATACGTGAGAATCTCAAGGCCGCTTAGTCGCGTCAGAAGAGTTACTATGACGGAAAGCATCGTGATTTGGCTTTCGACATCGGTGATCATGTCTATCTCCGAGTTTCTCCGATGAAAGGAACCCAGAGATTCGGTATCAAAGGAAAGCTTGCTCCTAGATACGTCGGGCCTTTCAAAATTCTGGGCAAAAGAGGCGATCTAGCCTATCAGCTCGAGCTCCCTTCCAACTTTGCAAATGTTCATGATGTCTTCCATGTGTCTCAGCTTCGCAAATGCTTCAAGGCACCTGAGCGCATGATTCCGTTTGAGGAGATTGATCTTCAACAAGATCTTTCCTACCGAGAGCATCCAGTTGCAATTCTCGAAGAAACTGAACGCAAGACTCGCAACAAGACCATCAAGTTTCTGAAAGTCAAGTGGTCACATCACACAGACCGAGAAGCTACCTGGGAACGAGAAGATCATCTTCGTTCCGAGTACCCTTCCTTTTTCCAGTCCTAGATCTCGGGACGAGATCTTTTTGTAGTAGAGGAGAGTTTGTAATGCCCCGGATGTAATACTTTCCCTTTTGGGCTTATAATATATCTCCGGCTTCATCTATTTCCATTTCGGGTTCTTTGTCTTTCGGGTTTTCGTCGTTTTGTTGTGTGAGTGTGTGGCATTCATTCATATCATGTAGACATGTGCATTGCATTGCATTTGTGTTGTGGGTTGCATCCGGTTCGTGGCGTTTCTTCCCGTTGTCCGTTTCGTCTTCCGGAGCTCCCTCACGTGTCCGTGACGTCCCGTAGGCCTACTTTGTTGTTCGGGCGTTTTTCGTTACCGGTGTGCCGCGAGGTTGTGTTGTGTGTTGTTGTTTTGTTGTGTGCAACCCGCCTCTCAAATCTCGTCTCGTTTGGACTCCGTTGACTTTTCCCTCCGTTGTCCGTGTGGGTCCGATGTGCCTTCACTTCGTGTCCCGGGAATACCCTACTGCTTTCTTTCATCTCCGTTTGGTCCTTTTAAATCATCCCCGCGATCGGATCCGTTGGATCACGATCGGAGGGCTCCTAACACCCCTAGTCTCCAAACCCTAGTCTAAAACTTGCTATATATAGACCCCTAGGTCTATTTGGGCATCCCCTTCTTCTTCCTCCTTCCCTCTATTTTTTTTTTCTTTTTCAGATCTCAAATCCCCAGAAATTCCTCTGGTTCCTCGAGGGAACCAGCCAGCCGATCTGACCAGCCCTCGAATCGCCGCCGGCGCCAGGTCCCTTCGCTGGGTCAACGCCAGCCGTCGTGCCGATTTTTTTCCTTCGAAGCCGCGCCGGGTCGCTCCACTTGGCGCCAGATCGACCCGTCGCTGCGACCGAGCCAGGCGGCCAGATCCGCGCCATCGGGCCAGGGGTCCGGTCCCCACATCGCCGCGCCGAGCCGGGCCGCGCGTCGCCCCGGCCCGACTCCTCCTCCTCGCCGTTTTCCGCGTCGGGCGACCGACCAGGCCGTCGCCAGCTGGAGCCTCCCGCGCCTGGGTCCGCTTCGCGTCGCCCCTCCCCGGCCCATACAACGCCACCGGCCCGCTACCTCCGTCGCCAACCGCCGCCAGGGCGCGTCGCGCGGGCCGCCAGCCGCCGCGTCTCGCCTCCCTTTGCCCCCTGCTGGGCCCGATCCGCGGTGGGCCGCCGGTCGCCGCACCGCCCCACGGGCCAGATCCGCCGCCGCTGCTGTTCCAGATCGGGCCTGCTACTGTTCACCGAGGCCGCACTGTTCATCTCAGCCCAGATCTGGATCTAGGTTGACCTAATCTTCTTCTAAGTCTCTGTTTTCTCTGTTCTGATATGCCTACTTTGACCTGCTGTATCTTTTTACCTGCTGCTCCGTTTTGAGCGTGTAGCATGTCCAGATGTTCGTGGAGATGCCCTCTACGTTTTACCTGTTGTAGTCATGCATGTTAGAGGTCATCTAGGGGCTTGTTTTGCTGTTGCAAGAGTGCATGATGATATAAACTGCTGTTATGTGTTATTTTCATGCCACCTTTGACTTGTGATATCTTTTAGCTCGTTTGTCCAAACGAGGCAAATGACATGTCCACGTGTTCGTCTTGCCACGAACTACGTGTTGGGTGTGATAGGTTGCATGGTAGATGTATTGTTTCCTTGTTATCATCGTTGCAAGATGCCATGTTCACATGTTGTGTTTTCACTTGTTATGAAATGCCATGTTGTTGAGCTTGTTGCAATCGGTGTGTTCACCACATTGATGCATGCTTGTGTGTTTCGGGATCACCGTCATATGTATTTTGATGAGGTGCTTACCCTT
This sequence comes from Secale cereale, assembly GCA_902687465.1. Taxonomy (NCBI): domain Eukaryota; kingdom Viridiplantae; phylum Streptophyta; class Magnoliopsida; order Poales; family Poaceae; genus Secale; species Secale cereale. The sequence continues at coordinate 117,982,378 of LR738712.1, read as the reverse complement.
TGCCATGTTTAGTTTCGAGGTGACTTAAACATGCTCTTTTGTGTGCTATGATGTTATTGCTGTTTTAGGACTTAGTGAAATTTCACTAAGTCTGGAATCTGTAACGTTCCGATGCCATGTTCGTGTGATGTGTAGGACAAAGCATGATAGTTTTGGGGTGGATTTTTGATTGTTCCATGAAGTATATATTGTTGTCTTTCCATACATGTCCTCACATGTCCATTTGAGTGGCTGTAGCATGTTTATCTTTTGCTCCAAACTTTCAATAAAATTCTGCTGCCAGAATTTTATTTCAAAGTTCAATATGTCCAAGATCATTGCTATTGATCCGTGACTCCGTTGGGGGTGCACTTTGGACCTAGTTGCTGTACATTATATCTAGTTTATGTTCAAGTTCCTTGCCATGCTTTTTGGGTGCTGTAGATTAATTATTTTGAGCTCCCAAGATGCTATGTTGCTGTAATTTGCAGTTTTCGCTCAAATCTTGTTTCGGGCATAACTTTTAGCCCGTAACTCCGATTCCAGCGATTTTTATATCAAACTTGGGTGTTTTTCTGTGTAGATTAATAATATCAGTTTGTTATCTTGTTTTGAGGTGTTTTGCTTGAGTGATGTTTTACGTGCTCCATGTGCTTCACTAGTGCATCCATCATGCATACATGTTTTTCGAGTGCGCATTGCATCGTGTTGATTTTTGCTTGGTGTGTTTGTCTTGTTTAGACCCGGAAGCTGAGAACGAGTTTTCCAACGAGGTTGAGCACGAGGTTTCCAACGAGTTTGAGCAAGAGGACCCTTCTTTCGATCCGAACTTCTTCTCTTCAGGCAAGATGACCGAACCCCGATAACATTACTATCTTTGCCTATTGCTAGTAGTCTCGATCTATAGTTTTGCCTCGATGCCCATGTTCTTCTTGTCAGCCTCCTACTTGTAACCAATTGCCATGTTTAACCACCCTACCTATGCAAACCGTTGCTTGGCTAAGTACGCTTCGCTCAACCCTTCTTATAGCGTTGCTAGTTGCAGGTGAAGTGAAGATGCTTGTTCCATGTTGAAGTTTGGTTGGGTTATATCACACTATATAAATGCTTTAAATGAAATCACCTATATATTGGCAAGGGTGGAAGGCTAAGCCTTTTGCTTGGTGTTTTGTTCCACTCATGCCGTTAGGATCCGTATAAGCCGGTTTTATGTTCCTTGATTATGCGTTCCTAACACGGTTGGGGTGTATGGGACCCCCTCGATAAACCGCTATGTGCTAAGTCTTTTCCAGCAAATCCCAACATTGGTACTATTTGCCTAATAACAAACTAAACATGCATAAGGGAGTAATTAACCCTCTTTCTTAATCAACAACCCCGGGCCAGTGCTCCACATGAGTGTTGGTCCGAAACGGGGGTCCTGCGGGGCCACCTCGAGGAAACTCAAGGTTTGGTAAAAACCCGTAGCATCACCCATCCGGTCGTGTCCTGAGACCTAGATACGCGCGGCTACGATCAGGGTGACGACACGCCGGGAGGATTTGCTGGATTAGCCTTACCTTAGTTCGGT
>LR738712.1:117939819-117976415 GCA_902687465.1 Secale cereale | reverse complement strand
CGGGTGCAAGGATTGTTTACTTTACGCAAAGTTCTTTTAATGCAGTTGTCTGTTGCTTTGAGTTTACACTATGGGTGGGACTCGCAACTTAATACCAGCGAGATGTTCTGGATAGATATCTCAAGGTGGATGATTAGTAGTAGATGCAGATGGATTTCGGTCTACTTACCTTGGCGTACCGCCCATGCTTTGAACCTCTACCTTTCTTGCAACTTAGTCAGCATTGGTTTGCGCACATGGTCCTGTCAATTGCCCAGCTGTAATTCGTTTACCTCACATAGCAGTTTTATCGTCTTTTGGGAGAGAGACATCACTAGTGAACATCATGAGGCTCCGGTCCATATTACCATCATTGATCACATCCGCTATTTACTTTCCGCTTTTACTTATTATTGCAGCAATATCTATCACTACTATCACTTGTGTTTGATCCTTTGTAAACTACAAGGCCGGAGGGATTGACAACCTCTCTGTACTCGTTGGGAGCAAAGTTATTTGTATCTGTGTGCAGGTCCATGTTGATTGCTAATATCTGGCGCCGTTAGCAGTTGACACCTTCTTGTTGAAACTGGGAGTCTCAGGGAAATCGATCCTTGGTATCTTTCCCAAGGGAAAACTTCCGCTACACTGCATATCAAACCTTCCACTTGGGGTAACCAACGAGGGGCGAGAAGCCATCAGCTTACGCTCATCCATTGTATGAGTGCTCAAAATATCGAAAGGGAGTGGATCATTTTGACTTGTACCTGGCTAGTGGTCTGGGGATGAGTCAAGATAAGATTCCAAAGAAGACCAAGTGTGAAACTTTAGTAGATTAAGTTCTCAACATTACAAAAACTATGTTTTACTCTCTCGTATATCCCTATCCCCTTTCTTGCACGCAAGCACCATTTGGAGGCATTCGAGTCACAGACAGCGAGAGCTCTTGCACCTTTATGTTCTTATGTTGCTTGTTACAATGCTAATATAGACTCTTGCTTGTTATGACTTGAATTGAATTACATACCTTGATTGCTTTACTTAAAAAGTTCTTATATGGTTGATAGCATGTCACCATAGAAATTATGCTTGTTATCATTTACCTACTCGAGGACGAGCATGAATTAAGCTTGGGGATGTTGATACGTCCAAAACGTATCTATAATTTCTGCTTGCTCCATGCTTCTTTTGTGTGATATTGCTATGATATTGATGCACTTCCATACACTTTTGATCATATTTGGACTAACCTATTAACTCAGTGCACCACAGTGCCAGTTCCTGTTTTCTGCTGTTTTTCTATTTCAGGATTCCCCCATATTAAAAGTGCTCCAAAAATTCCAGGAAAAATATAGGAAAAATCAGCGTACAGGAAGCTTCGCGAAGAACCAAAGATGGGCTAGAGGGGATCCAGGGGAGGCCTAGGCGGCCACCTGGCGCGGCCCCACCCTTGGCCGCGCCAGGGGGGTGCCTCGGGCCCCTGCTCCGCCTCTGGCTGCCCCGCTTCGCATATATATCCCTCTCGTCCCGAAACCCTCGAGGACAGAACCCTTTTTCACGATCTCGCCTCTGTTCCGCCGCCGCAGCGCTTCCAAGATCGGGAGCATCAGGAGAACTCTTCCCGGCACCCTGCCGGAGGGGAGAACCACCACCGGGAGCTTCTCCACCACCATGGACGCTTCCCGGATGAGTCGTGAGTAGTCCACCTTGGACCATGGGTCCATGATCAGTAGCTATGTGATGTTCTCCTCCCCTATTTGCTCTTCATGGTTTAGACCTCGTGAGCTGCCCTACATGATCGAGGCACATATTTAATCTTTCTGCTGTTGCTTTGCTGAGTTTGCTGGGATCTGATGGATTATGAGACTATGTTCAGATTGTGTTTGAGTAATATATTTGATTCACCTCTTTTATATCTTTGTTCTTGAGTAATTCTTGCATGTTCTCCGTTGCTGTTTATTACTTTGGCCAAGTAGTAGGTAGTAACTCCAAGAGGGAGCGTTATGCTTGATTGTGGGTTCATGCCCCCTGATGACTAGCTTGAGTGACAGAAACATGAGTCTAGGGGATGTGTTGTTGCCACAAGGGAGAAAACAACGGTGCTTGTACCTGCGGGTGCAAGGATTGTTTACTTTACGCAAAGTTCTTTTAATGCAGTTGTCTGTTGCTTTGAGTTTACACTTTGGGTGGGATTCGCAACTTAATACCAGCGAGATGTTCTGGATAGATATCTCAAGGTGGATGATTAGTAGTAGATGTGGATGGATTTCGGTCTACTTGCCTTGGCGTACCGCCCATGCTTTTGAGCCTCTACCTCTCTTTGCAGCATAGTTAGCATTGGTTTGCGCACATAATCCTGTCAATTGCCCAGCTGTAATATGTTTACCTCGCTTTGCTGTTTTATCGTCTTTTGGGAGAGAGACATCACTAGTGAACATCATGGGACCCCGGTTCATATTACCACCGCTGATCACACCTTCTATTTACTTCCTGTTTTTATTTCCTAGTTGCAGTCATAGCTATCATTATTATCTCTTGTGTTTGATCCTTTGTAAACAACAAGGCCAGAGGGATTGACAACCTCTCTGTACTCGTTGGGAGCAAAGTTATCTGTATCTGTGTGCAGGTCCCGTCAACCGCTAAGTTTCTGGCGCCGTTGACACCTACTTGTCGACCCTCGGAGTCTCACAGGATTCGATCCTTGGTATCTTTGCCAAGGGAAATTTGCCGCTACGCTACATCTCAACCTTCCAGTTGGGGTAACCAACGAGGGGCGAGAATCCATCAAATGCCATTATTCAAAAGAGGCAGCCATCCCTGTTTAAGGAGCTCGAACAATTCAGTTTGGAATTAGTCACCCTTGGATTTCTGGATCATTTGGAAGTCAGACCGACCCTGATGGATGAAGTCAAGAAGGCGCAGGGTGGGCACGCATGCATTGAAGGTATCAAGAAGAAGATGAAGCTAGGCAAGGCCCCAGGATTCTTCAAGGACGAGCACGGGATTGTTTGGTACAAAGGCCGCATCTGCGTACCAAACAAGATGGAGCTGAAGAACCCGATCCTGCAAGAATCCCACGACACTCCGTATTCCATTCACCCTGGAGGAACCAAGATGTACCAAGACTTGAAGGAAAGATTCTGGTGACACGGGATGAAAAGAGAGATTGCAACCTATGTTGCAAAGTGTGATGTGTGCCAAAGGGTCAAGGCTGAATATCAGCGACCCGCTGGATTGCTTCAGCCACTCAAGGTTCCTGAGTGGAAGTGGGATAAAGTCGGAATGGACTTCATCACTGGATTACCAAGGTCGAATAGAGGACATGACTCCATCTGGGTCATAGTCGACCATTTGACCAAGGTGGCCCACTTCATTCCTGTCAGGACTACTTATGATGGCAACCGGCTGGCAGCTCTCTACATCGACAGAATCGTAAGTCTTCATGGCGTTCCCAAGGAGATTATGTCAGATCGAGGAACCCAGTTCACCTCAAGGTTCTGGAAGAAGTTCCAAGAAGCCTTGGGAACCAAGTTATCTTTCAGCACGGCTTTCCACCCACAGACCGGAGGTCAGACAGAACAAGTAAATCAAATTCTCGAAGACATGCTCCGAGCCTGTGTCTTGGCATATGGAGCCAAGTGGGAAGATTGCCTCCCTTTTGCCGAGTTCTCCTATAACAATAGTTACCAGTCGAGCCTTCAGATGGCACCATTTGAGGCATTGTACGGACGCAGATGTCGCACGCCCCTCAACTGGTCAGAGACTGGAGAAGGGCTAGTCTCTGGACCGAATATTCTCCGCGCAGCAGAAGAGCAAGTCCATCTAGTCAGAGAGCATTTGAAGGCAGCCAAGTCAAGGCAGAAGAGCTATGCTAACACTCACCGTCGGGACATGAGTTTCCATGTCTGGGACCATGTGTACCTGCGGGTAACTCCTGTAAAGGGAACCAAGCGTTTCCACGTCAAGGGGAAGCTCGCACCAAGGTTCATTGGACCCTTTGAGATCACTGCACGACGAGGAGAAGTGGCTTACCAGTTGGTACTACCATCTGAGCTATCCGATGTGCACAACGTATTCCACGTGTCACAACTCCGGAAATGCCTCCAAGTTCCGAACAAGCCTGATCTCTACAAGGATGTTGATCACCAAGCCATTGATCTGCAGCCTGATTTGACCTACCGCGAGAAGCCCATTCGCATTCTGGATGAAGCAGAACGACGGATGTGAAGCCGCACCATCAAGTACTTCAAGGTCCAGTGGAGCAACCACACGGAAGCAGAGGCAACCTGGGAACGTGAAGACTATCTTAGATCCGAGTATCCCGATCTCTTTTAAGACCTAGTTTAGGAATCTCGGGGACGAGATTCTTGTAAGGGGGGTAGGTCTGTCACACCCTGCATTTTGTAACATGTTATTTGCATCAATGAAGCATGAAAATTTGGACCAGCAATTTTTTGGCATCATTTGGCTTTTATTTGGAATTGAGTTTTTCTTCCTATGTTTTTCATGTGCTCATTAAAGTCAACTATTACCTCTTGAGGAATTCATCTCCATACCCAAAACTTCTGCCCAATGATCATACCAAGTGTTTATAGCAGTATAGTATTTTCTTATAAAATTAATTTGGCGAAAATGTATTTTCAAAATTTAGTATTCCAAAATCCCCTGAATTGAGGTTTGCACTGCAAGTGCTTGATTTAGGATGAGAAAATTATTTCAAAAAGTATATTTGAGACCTAGTAGTCATAGGACTCCCAGAAACAACAAAAGTATAATTTTAAAAGTTATTTTCCTATTTTATTTAAAAGCTTTTTCTTAAGGCCAGAAATGGTCTTTAATAGGGAAAAATTATTTAAGTATTTCAAAAATATTTGCCAAAATTCAGGGAGACTCATAGGACATATATTGTCCATATATAAGAGTTTCAACCCTTGGTCATGTTCAAAATAATGGGCTAATCCCTCTGAAACTTAAACTTGATGAAGCCATTTCTGTTGATTTCTAGGGTTCACCAAAGTTACATTGGTAAGTTTCTTCAAATGAGCCCAAATTTGGTGAAACACCCTATTTCCATATGACATTTAATCCTGTTAAGTGTCATAGCCAGTGGAGATCATTTGCTTGTCTAAAACATGATCAAACACCTTCTGCCATTTTACCAAAACCATCATCTTGACCTCTTTTACCATTTACTTTTGCTTCAACTTTCTACCACAGCTTCACCTAGTTACATTCTACCCCCAGTAACTTCCCCATGTCCACAGCTCCATGATTGAGGGGTGAAAACCCTAAGTTACCTTGCTGGACAACCAAATTCTACCCATTTACCAGCTTCACTCCTCCCTCACTGAGCATCCAGAGCATCCAAGGCCACAGCTGATTTATTTACTTCGTGCTGGACCCCCCAGACACGGCGGACACGACCAGTGAGCCAACAGCATGCCATGGCATGCAATTAGCACGCTCCAGAGCGCGCTACAGTGCGCACCCGCACTGTAGCTTCGCCCAATCCCTCGCCTCCGACCACCTCGTGCTCCCCCCTCGCGCCAACCGATGCACCTTGGCGTCCGCGACCTTCCCCGGCGCTGTCCCCCTCCTCCTTCGCCCTCCAGTGGACGCCCTCGCACGCGCGCCGGCCGCCAGCAAGCTCCACTCGTCGGCCTCGTACGCGCGCAGCTCCAGAGCCTTCCCCCGCTTCCCCTCTTCCTTCCCTCTGCCCCGGAACTCGTCCAGAAACACCCCAGACGTATCCCCGACGCCTCCCGTGCACTGTGGCGACGAGCAGAGGCTCGCCGGCGCACAGGTCCACGGGACCTCGCCATTCTCCTATAAATAGGGCCCCCGAGCCCCTCCTCTCTTCACCAACAGCATCCTCCCTCTCTCAATCACCTTCCTGAGCCACTCGCCTCTCTCCAGACCCGCCCGAGCTCGAGATCGAGCTCGAGCTCCGCCGTGGCGGCTTCCCGTCGCCAGCCCAGTACAGGCCGCCCTAGCCCCCCCTCTCGCTCGATCTAGCACCACAGCAAGTCACTGGTGCGTTTCCGCCTCTTTCCCCTCTCTGCAGCTGCCGGAATCGACCGGAGCAGCAACCTCCCGACGCTCCTCCGCCGCGAGTCCTCGCCGCAGGCGAACCAGGCCCCTCCGGCGAGCCGCACCACCACCACTGGAACGGCGACTCTCTGCTGAACCCGTTCCTGCCCGTAGCTTGCCCCGCCGTGCACCGTATCGCCGCCGGTGAGCTCGCCGTCTCTCTGGCCGCAAGGTTGAAGATGACAGGCGGGCCCCGCCTGTCATCCTCACCTCCCTCTCGCCCCCCTCTCTGTCACTGACCGCCGGGCCCCGCCCGTCAGGTTTAAAAACCTGGCGCGCGCGCTGGCGCCCGTGCGGTGGGCTATTCGCCCTGGGCCATGCACTGTGGCCGTTCTGGCCCAGTGGCACAGGGCCTTTTTCTCCTTTTCTTTTCTGTCATTATTTCAAATAATTTCACAGAAATAAATAATTGTCCAAATGAATTAATTCCAGTTCCTAAAAACTTGTAAAATTCCAACCTATTTAATGGTGTCACTTCCACACATGTCCATGGACCTTTTCTGTTATTTTCAAATTTAAATTCATATTTGAACAATAAAACTTCTATTCAAATATTCTTAGACTCCATTCTGCCACTTCAAAACTCAAACTAAGAATTTTTGCCATCTTAGTTTTCCCTCTAGTATTTAACAAAAATAAGTTGACATTTTTCTGTGCACTTTGATTTTTCTGTTTTTATTGTGATCTTATTTTCCCGTTGTTATTTTGCGACGATTAGATACCATATTTGACGAGGTTGCTGAAGAAGAAGGTGGAGTAGGATTTGAAGACTTTGAAGACCAAGCCAATCCAGGCAAGCAGCCATTTGACCATGATACACTTGTGTTCTTCGGAACCCGTTTGTTTCCGAATGCATGATGATAAGAGTTACGGTGGCGACCTAGTTGAGAACCACCACAAGATGCATGCTTTACTCTTGATCTTGCTATGTGCTAGATGCAATGCAAATGATTAGTAGTGATGCTTAGTGATGCATGTGTGTCATGAAACCTTCATTGTTGCGTTCTTTCCATAGAAAACCCCATCGGGTGCCCCTAATGCCCGAGGGTGATATTGAGTTAGGTCATCACTTGAGGAAGAAGTGATGTGCCGATAAAGATCTTGTGCATGGGTGAAATGATGGATTAGATTTATGTGTGACTACCGTCCCAACCAAATATGTGCAACCACTCTACCCCTTATGGGACGGGGCGTTATTGATTACTTAGGCCGATACTCGCATGGTGCCCGCATTACTAGTGACGGGAGGACTTGAGGTCTTTCCCGGGACGGGGTCGTGCTTGGATAGACGACATGACTGTTTTTACAGGGCACCGGACACACCGTTGGTCCCTTCGTGTACGCGTGACATTGAGGGCAAGTCCCATGATCTATTGTTCGTACTCGAAGGCCGTGTACCAACGAGTGGACCCTATGTTAGTGTCGTCTAAGGAAAGATAATGACCGGGTGCTTCCCCCGAGTACTTGAGGTACTGCGGGATCGTGGGTGACACGAAAGCTTCCTGGATCTTGTGGGTAAAGTGCGCAACCTGTGCAGAGTGTAAAACTATCCGAATAGCCGTGTCCACGGTCATGGACAGTTGGGTGGTGCTACTTAAACTATGTCCAGAATTTTACTACATCGGTGAAAGTATGTGTGTGTGATGAGTCAAGGTGGTGACTTGACTCGATGAGTTGAATCCTATTCATGTTGATATCGGTAACCTGTCCTCGAGGTTACGTGAAATTATTGATGCATAAACTTGATGGTAGAATATTTATTCTAGCCCATTGCTAGATTGCTCATTATTGTTCAATTGCATTGTTACTTTGAACCAAATCATGGGTTGCTTGCGAGTACATTCAAAGTACTCATTGGCTTGCCACTGGTTATTTAATTGGCCAGGCATGGAGGAACAGGAATATGAAGAAGAGTTCTATGGAGACGAACATGCGAACTAGGACGCTATCCCAGTCAGAATGCCTGTAGGGTTAAGGCAGATGGCATGGGTTCTACTTATCATCGAAGACTTCCGCTATTCGAGTTATTTGCTATTCAGCCCTTGAGGCTTTATCTATGTAAGACTTGGCCATAATGGCCTTAATTTGTGTAAGACGGTATGTATGGATGTAAGACTCTTGTTATTCAGCTTCTGTGTGTTCAGTGAGCATTGATCTCTGGGATCACTGTACACGTGCATTCGGTGATCTCGACTCTTAAGTCGGGGTCCCCACACCTAGCGTCACCGAACCATAAGTGTGTAGACCCTACGGGTTCGGGAGACACGTAGACATGACCGAGACGACTCTCCGGTCAATAACCAATAGCGGGATCTGGATACCCATGTTGGTTCCCACGTGTTCCTCGATGATCTCATCAGATGAACCACGATGTCAAGGATTCACTCAATCCCGTATGCTATTCCCTTTGTCTATCGGTACGGTACTTGCCCGAGATTCGATCGTTGGTATACCGATACCTTGTTCAATCTCGTCATGGCAAGTCTCTTTACTCGTTCCGTAATCCATCATCCCGTGACTAACTCCTTAGTCACATTGAGATCATTATGATGATGTCTTACCGAGTGGGCCCAGAGATTCCTCTCCGTCATACAGAGTGACAAATCCGAGTCTCGGTTCGTACCAACCCAACAGACACTTTCGGAGATACCCGTGGCGTGCCTTTATAGCCACCCAGTTACATTGTGACGTTTGGCACACCCAAATTATTCCTACGGTATCCGGGAGTTGCACAACCTCATGCTCTAAGGAAAAGATACTTGACATTGGAAAAGCTTTAGCATTACGAACTACACGATCTTGTGCTAGGCTTAGGATTGGGTCTTGTCCATCACATCATTCTCCTAATGATGTGATCCCGTTATCTATGACATCCAATGTCCATGGCCAGGAAACTGTGACCATCTGTTGATCAACGAGCTAGTAACTAGAGGCTTACCAGGGACACGTTGTGGTCTATGTATTCACACATGTATCGCTATTTCTGTACAATACAATTCAAGCATGAATAACAGACAATTATCATGAACAAGGAAATATAATTATAACCATTTTATTATTGCCTCTTGGGCATATTTCCAACACATACCCCCCGATACTAGCCATAGATTCAACAAAATAAGCAAACAACACACGCAAAACATAATCTATCAAAAAGAGAACATTATGTAGTGATCTGTAACTTTCTAATACTTATGTAACTCCAAAAATTCTTAAATAAATTTGTGGACGTGAGGAATTTGTCTATTAATCAACTGCAAAAAGAATCAACTTAAAAGCACTCTTTAGTAAAAAATGACAGCTAATCTCGTGAGCGCAAAAGTTTCTGTTTTCTACAGCAAGACCGCAAAGACTTCACCCAAGTCTTCCCAAAGGTTCTACTTGGCACAAACACTAATTAAAACACAAAACAATATCTAACCAGAGGCTAGATGAATTATTTATTACTAAACAGGAATGAAAGGCAAGGAATAAAATTGGGTTGCCTCCCAACAAGCGCTATCGTTTAACGCCCCTAGCTAGGCATTGAGATTGCAATGATGCTCACATGAAAGACAAGAATTGAAGCACAAAGAGAGCATCATAAAACATGTGACAATCATATCTAAGTCTAACATACTTCCTATGCATAGGCATCTTATAAGAAAACAAATTATTAAGGCAAGCAAAAACTAGCAAATGCAAGGAAGAAGACATGAACAATAGCAATCTCAATGTAACGAGAGGTAATTTAGCAACATGAAAATTTCTACGGCCATATTTTCCTCTCTCGTAATAATTGCATGTAGGATCATAAGCAAATTCAACAATATAGCTATCGCATAACATATTCTCAACACGATCCACATTCATGCGAAGTTGACACTCTTCGAAAATAGTGGGATCAACATTAACTAAAGTCATGACCTCTCCAAACCCACTTTTATAAAAAAATATCATAAGATTGAACATTCTCCAAATATGTGGGATCTAAAGTTGACACTCTTCCAAACCCACTTTCAGTATTATTGCAAGCATTATTATCAATCTTACATTCATCATGGGGATTAAATAAATTTTCAAGATCATAAGAAGAATCACCCCAATCATGATCATTGCAACAAGTAGTGGACATGGCAAAATTAGCATCCCAAAGCTTAGGGTTTTGCATATCATTAACACAACTGACATTAATAGATTTTATAATAACATCATTGCAATCATGTTTTTCATTCAAAGAGCCATCGCGAATCACTTCATAAATTTCTTCTTTCAACACTTCGTCACAATTTTTAGATTCATGAATTTCAAGCAAAACCTCATAAAGATAATCTAGTGCACTAAACTCACTAGCAATTGGTCCATCATAGTTGGATCTCTTAAAAAGGTTAGCAAGCGGATGAGGATCCATAAACGAAGATGCAAGCAAATAGAAGGCACATGGCAACACGAGCAAACATAAGATCGAACGAGAAAAAGGCAAATGAAAAGAAGGCAAATATTTTTGTGTTTTTCTGAAAATGTTTTAGAAGTGGGGGAGAGGAAAACGAGAGGCAAATGGCAAATAATGTAATGCGAGGGATAAGATTTTGTGATGGGTACTTGGGCAACGGCGCCAGAAATCCTTCTTGCTACCTCTTGAGCATGCGTTGGTTTTCCCTTGAAGAGGAAAGGGTCATGCAGCAAAGTAGCGTAAGTATTTCCCTCAGTTTTTCCCTAGTACCTGCACAAACGAGTAAGAACCTTGCAACCAATGTTATAAAGGGGTTGTCAATCCCTTCCTGGCCACTTGCAAAAGTGAGATCTGATAAAGATAATAAGATAAATATTTTTTGTATTTTGGTTGTATAGATTGAAAAGTAAAGATTGCAAAATAAACTACGATAAAAATAGCTAGTTGATGGGAGATTAATACTCCCTCCGTCCCAAAATAAGTGACTCAAAAGTGACTCAACTTTGTACTAAAGTTAGTACAAAGTTGAGTCATTTTTGAGTCACTTATTTTGGGACGGAGGGAGTATGATGGAAAATAGACCCGGGGGCCATAGGTTTCACTAGTGGCTTTGTGACGCCCGAGACCGACGTCCCGGAAGATTCCAGAAGGTTCCCGAAGATTCCAGACGTTCCGGGTTGCCCGTGTGTTTCTTTTGTGCTTGTGTTTTTATTTTTGCATTGCATCATGTCATCATGCCATCTTGTCATTTTTATTTTCGCATCCCAACCTTAATAATCCGTGTGGACCTTCGGTCCATTTAAATCGAGGGAAGAATGTCTTCTCTTTAAAACATATAAAAGTCTCTCATTATTTTAGGGAGCTATATTAATAAATATTCCATTTTGTTTGGTATCACCATAACACACTTGCATAATCTCCCCATGTCTTTTCACTTCGAGTTTCACCTTCAAAACCTTGTCTAAAATTCCTTCCGTTTTTTTCGAGACTCCTCCTAAAATTTAGACTCCTTTTAAACTCCTTGAGGCAAGCTATTTATTTAGTTTGCACTTCCCGTTTGTTGGAAATATTTTTGTGAGGTTGGAGTTATTCAGTAAAGCCTTACAAAAATGTCCATCATTTTATCCTTGTTCTTTGACCTTCTTTTCTTATTTTTATTTTGCTCCTTCTCTTTTGCTTCTGCTAAGGGAGATAAAAAAAGGCAGCAGCCCAGGCCGCCGGCCCATCCAGGCCTCTCCTCCTCCCTCCTCTAGGTCCAAGGCCACCCTGGCCCAACTCCTCCCGCACCAAAACCCTAGCGAAGCCCCGGTTCGCTCCTCCCTTCCCTGTCCGCCGCCAGCGCTCTCCTCTCTCGATCCAGTTTCTCTCTCTCTCGTCCTGTCCCCTCGCGCGAGCCGACCCCGCACCCTTCTGCCCCCGCTCGTTCGCCCCGATCTCCCTCGATCTCTCTCTCCCTCGATCTCTCTCCTCCCTCGAACCCTCTCCCTCCTCTCGATCTCCAGACCCCGTCGCCAAGAGCCCCGAGCCCGCGGCCAGAGGGCAGCCGCGCCAGAGGCTCTGCCGCCCAGCGCCCAGGCCGGCCAGGAGACGGCGTCCCTCGCCCGCGCCGCCGGTCCTCCTCTCCAGCAACGGCGCCCTCCAGGCCGCAGCCGCCGCCGTCCTCTTCTCCGCATCACCGGCGCGGACCTTCCCCTGCCTCTTCCTGCGCGCCTCGAGCCCGGCCCCGAGCGCCCCTTCCTCCGAGCTCCCGCGACCAGGCACCGGCGCCTTCCCAGCCGGGTCGGATCCCGTCGCCCCGCCACCTCTGCGTCGACTCCCCAAGCGCCGGCCCGCGGCCTGCTTCCTCCCCAGCGCCTCCAGGAGCCCCGCTCCCTTCGGCCGGCCAGAAGCAACGGCGCCCCGAGCGCGGGCCAGGTTCCAGCTAGAGCCTCGAGGCCCCGCGTCCTCCCTCGTCCAGCAAGGCCAGGAGCCCAGCAGCCCCGTGCGGCCCCGTTCTCCTCGCGGCCAGAGCGCCCCGAGCTCCCTCCTCTCCAGCTCACCAGTTCGCCCGTCCAGCGCCTCCTCAAGCTCTGCCCGGCGCCCGTGCTGCCCTTTTTGTTGTTCCTGTGCGTTTTGTTTTGTTTTGTTTTGTGTTGCCGTGTGCTATTGCAAATGTCCAGGCACCGTTCGTTGACCAAGTGGAGACCGGAGAAACGGAGATGCATCGAGTTCATCTACGGTAAAACCGAACGTCTACGGAAACGAGTACCCCTACGCTCGACGACCCTCATGTACCACGACGACTTGAAGATCTACGAAACAAGTACCACTATACTACGTGAACGAGTACCACGACGCCGTCGAACGCCAAGTACCTCTACATGACCGACAAGTACCACGACGACCCGAACTACTACCATCGCGTGTACCACTACCGTCGCCCGGAAAAGACGGATGCGCCAAGTACATCTACGGCCCGAACGTCTACCGACGCCGAGTACCACTACTTCCTCTACCGTCACCGCGAGTACCACTACCGTCGCCCGGAAACGAGGAATTCGCCAAGTACCACGACACGATGCCGTGAACCACTACTTCCTCTACGAGCTGCGAGAACAACTACTTCCACTACTACGGCTACTTCCTCGACGCTCTCGAACCGTCCCGAAACGAGTGTTTCGAAGGTATAACCCCGAGTCGTGACCCGTGTGATGCTTGCTTGTGTTGTATGAGATGTCTCCCTTGTGTGCTTCGTGCCCGTTCCACCTTTTGTCATGTTCCTCGGTTGCCTCGCCACCGACTCGTGGGAACCCGGCGACGGGATCACCCCATCATCTTGTTCAACTCGTTCACTCCACCTTTTGTTTTGCACCGGTCCCTCACCGAGTTACCGGTACCGATATGATGCCATTGCCTCTTTTCGGATCGTTGCCGTGGCACCCTTTCATTCCACCACGGTGACGAATGCTTCTTATCTTGTTAATTGTCAACCTTTTAATAAACTTGCATAAACTTGATCATGTCATCCGCATCATGTTAACAACATTGATATGTTAAATTGTGGTTGCTTATAATTATTAAACATGCTCATGGGGATTTTTTCCGGATATGTTGTTGTTATTCTCCGGCCTCATTTAAATTGTCTTAATAGTGTAGTTTTATTATGTTTCACCTCTTGCCATGCTAAAAACATTTAATCTAGTCTTGTAAATAACGAGAGTCAACTAAATATTTAAGTGTGGTGTTTCGTCAATATGCAACTCGTTGCATATTGATCTCCACTTAACTTGTAGTATTTGTTTGTGCACTTGCCATGCCATGCATAATTAAACCGGACATGCATCATACTTGCTTGTGCATCTTATGCCATGTTTATGATATGTATGTTTACCGTGTTGTTTCTTTCTTTCCGGTTGCTTCTCTTGTTAGCTTCGGTTTCGTTCCGGAGTTGTGAGGTTTCTCTCGACGGTGTTGCTCCGTCTTCTTGGATCCGTTCTTCTCCCTTGTGGAATTCCAGGCAAGATGACCGAACCCGGCTACCATTACTATCTTTGCCTATTGCTAGTAGTCTCGATCTATAGTTTTGCCTCGATGCCCATGATCTTCTTGTCAGCCTCCTACTTGTAACCATTGCCATGTTTAACCACCCTACCTACGCAAACCGTTGCTTGGCTAAGTACGCTTCTCTCAGCCCTTCTTATAGCATTGTTAGTTGCAGGTGAAGATTGAAGATGTTTGCTTCATGTTGAAGTTTGGTTGGGTTATATCACACTATATAAATGCTTAAAATGAAATCATCTATATACTGGCAGGGTGGAAGGCTAAGCCTTTTGCTTGGTGTTTTGTTCCACTCATGCCGTTAGGAACCGTATAAACCGGTGTTATGTTCCTTGATTATGCGTTCCTAACATGGTTGGGGTGTATGGGACCCCCTTGATAAACCGCTAAGTGCTAAGTCTTTTCCAGCAAGTCCCAACATTTGGTACTATTTGCCTCATAATAACAACTTAATTAAATAATTAAATTTGCATAGGGGGTCGCGTCCCCGAGGATTCTTAATTCTACATAGCAGGGGGGGCCAGCGCTGATGGTGTTGGTCCCAAACGGGGGTTCTGCGGGGCCGCCTTGGGGCAACCCGAGGTATTTGGTATCCACCCGTAGAATCGCCCATCCGGTCGTGTCCTGAGACTTAGATACGCGCGGCTACTATCAGGGTGTCGACACGCCGGGAGGATTTGCTGGATTAGCCTTACCTTAGTTCGGTTTAACTTGAGCACGGGATTCCGAGAATACTCGGGTCTTCCCACCTATGGAGTTGCGACTTCGCGGATCGTGGGCTTGTGATGGGCCAAGTTGGAACACCCCTGCAGGGTTTGAACTTTCGAAAGCCGTGCCCGCGGTTATGTGGCAGATGGGAGCTTGTTAATTCCGGTTGTAGATAACTTGACACAATGTTTCAATACACTACCAGCGTGTGTTCCGTGACTGTCAATTTCCGAATAGGGATTCGGGAGTTGAACACGGTGGGGTTATGTTTGACCGGCTTTAGTTAGGATCACTTCGTGATCATCTTTCGACCGAGGCACTTCTCTTCTCGCTCTCTTTTACGTAAGGTAGTGCTAGTTGCTGCTGCAGACTCTTGTTTGTTCCTTCACCTCATATTTCTTTCTTCAGCCTTGTCCTCACCCAAGGCTTAAATAGTCTTGTTACCCGGGAACGGGATTGCTGAGTCCTCTGTGGCTCACAGTTACTTCACCACACCAGATGCAGGTTCAGCCGAGTTTGATGCAGGAGTTGGATCAGTTCTTCACCGGGAGCTCAGTGAAGAGTTCGTGTCCGTTTGCTTGTGACGTTTCGACGATCAGTAGTGGTTTCTACTAGGATTTGATCCTTACCTGTGGCTTTCTGTTGTTTTGGTATCTTTCTTTTGGATCTTCACCCGTAGTCGGGTTGTGATGTTTTGAATGATGATTGCTTATGTAATGTGTTGTGTGAAGTGGCGAGTGTAAGCCAACTATCTCCTTTTGCATTTTAATCCCTCTTTTACATGAGTCGTGCAAAGATACCAAACTTGAGATCATTCTAGGATGGGCTTATACCTTTAAGTCGTGCCTCGACACGTAGGAGGTATAGTCCCATCCTGGGCATTACAAGTTGGTATCAGAGCCTTCTCCGACCTAGAAGCCCCACTGATTGATCGAATCGTTGACGGTTGAGTCTAGGCACACACTGAAAACTTTTTGAGTCCTATATTATATCGGAGAGTAGGATTTCTTTGCTTCTCATCCCTTTTCTCTCTGGTGAGGACTCCTGACGATTACTCTTTTCTCTTCTACTTTCAAAAATTGCACCAAATTTTTTTTTAGGATCCCGCGAGTATTCTGGGATTGTTTCGATGTTCTTGTGACAAGGATATTGTTCTCGATGCCTCCTGTTCCCGAGGAGTTGAGCTTCGGGGTATCATTGACACAAGCATATCGCGACAGTACTAAATACTTAAGATGGCCGACATCGAAAATCTCTCCTATACGGCCAGTGGCAAGATAACCCCGACATCACCCAGTACTGGGGAGGTAGTTCGAGAGTATTGCCATAGCTTGTTATAGTGGATGCGTTTTCGAAGGTCCGAGGTAAACAGTTTCCGAGAAAGACTGGTTATGTGTTGAAGGATGGATACACCTGGATGTAGGTTAGAGTTGATTGCGCGGTGCTTCCCGTGTATCCCCAACACCTGATTGCATAACTGGAAACTTTCGGAAATCTATAGGTGGGTTCATCTAGTAGTTCTAGGCATTCTTCCAACGGATGCTCGATATGAAGTTTGGGGTTCTACATTGAGTGAAGTGGTTTTATGGACTTGTTCTGATCGGGAGTTGCATCTTAAAGGGTCCTTGGCTATGCTGATCCGGGGATGACAAAACCCTTTTGTAACACGTTCCATGAGCTTTCAGCACGAAGATGTCGAACGAAGCTTCTATCTTGTATTTGTTCTATCTGATCCTTGTTCCTTTTTATTTATCTTTTGTTCTCCCTAGTGGCTTCTCGACCAGTTGATGTACCAGCGGAATTCATTCGTTCAATTCTCTGTTCGAATGATATTGTGAATATCATGTTGCATATCTATCCTTTGTTTTGTTTTGATTCTGGTATTCGAGTTGCTTCGATGTCAAATGTTGATTCCATACCTTTCTTAATCGGTGTTCTCATATTTTTATGGGAGTTCTACTTCTTCTTGATCATCAAGATGGTCATGTTAAATCCTTTTCAACCGGTGCCTTCTCTTCAAGTTATTTCATACGGACGTCGTTGAGAAATCTGACGATTTGTCTGTTTCATTCATCCCAAGTTGTCTTTGTTTTCCCCACCCTCCCACCCTTCTTCTTCTCAGAGCAAGAAATTCTCAAATGAAATATCCATTTTATTCATGTGATGTTTCTTCATTCATTTCCTTCAATGTTCTTATCCGGTGCTTTATTGTGAAGATGCTCAAGAGCTTCAAGTTCATCATTCTTTTGTTCTCAATTCTTCCGGTGGATGTAATTCAAGATTTTGGTGTTGATCTTATCCTTTTCCTCATTTCACAATGCTTTCTTATTCCGGTGCACCAATTAATCATTCTCCTCTTGCTATTCATATCCGGAGTGCTGAAGATTCATAATTCCATTCTTAATCCGTTCAAATTATTTTTGAAGATTGTCATCTTATTCAAGTCATTTAATTCAACCGGTGCAATATCTCTTAAGCAATCTTTTCAACGGTGTTTTCTTTTGAGTGGGCCCTAACCCACAGGTCTTTTCCCAGGATCTTACCTGACTCTTCTATTTCCGGAGTTATACTCAAATTCTTTTCAAACTGTGACGTAAGTATGATCCCCATCAGTCACATGCCTTCTCCAAGCTTGTTTTCAATTATTTCCATCTTTAGCTCCACCTTCCTCTTGTCATTCGTCCGGAGTATCTCGATATTCTTCATGGCTTTTCTCGTCTTCTTTCTTAGTATTTGGAGACCGGAGAAGAGTTTCTCTTAAACCTTGGCCCGTTCTCTTGAAGATTCGTGGTTCTAGCTTCATGTCAACCTCATTATTGTTCCGATTGTGAGGAATTCTTTTAACCATCCGAAGCATTTCATGAATTCTTTTCTTTGTGATCCTCCGAAGGCCATCATTTCAGAAGATTCTTCGTTCTCAGTTTTCAACTTCGTCCTCCAAATATTCTTCATTGATGTCTCTTCGTTCGTCTCCATATTCTTACGGTGGTTCTTTCTAGTTTACCCTTCCGTTGTTATCGTTTTAATTCACTCATTCTTTTCATAATCCTACCGGTGGTTCGTTGAGTAATTATCCGAGCTTGTGCGAGATCTCTCTTTAATTCTTTCCAACGAGAATAAGTAGTTTGCCAAATCCTTTGGTTGTCATCAATTAAATTGGTGAAGGAGATGCATAACATAATTCTTATTCTTATTCCTTCAAGGTGATTTAATTCTGTTGTCTGGAGCTTGTTCATCATATCATATTCTCGCTTCTAAGTTGTTCATCTTGTTTTCCGGAGCTCCATGTTGTTTCAATTATATCATTTCAAAGCTCCATCTAATTCATCGCAGGCCTTTGAATCTTATTCTTTCATCTATCACTTCTCATGTTTTCATTACCGGAGTTCTCATGGTGGTTCATCATGTTTAATTCATCCTCCAAGTATTCCTCAAGATTCTTGTTGGAGCTCAAGCATTCTTCATCATGCTTTCCAAGTGCAATTCTTTCTCCCTTTTTCTTTTGAGATGGTGTTATGTCATTTTGACAATTCCTTCATGTTTCATGACTCACGAGTTTTCAAGAATGAGATATTTAAAACCATCATTTCTTCTCTTTATGAGATCCTTTCAACCCCTCTTTTATTTCATTGGAGTTATCTTGGGTTATAATTCACCTAAAAGCTTTCCCTAAGGATTGTTGATATTATGGTGCTTATTAATGACCCAAGTTCTTCTTTTATCATTCCGGGGATATAAGTTTATCGTCTCCTTGTTGATCTCAATCAAATCAATTGTTTAAGTTAGTGGCTGGTTGTCACCTCTTAATTTTGAGATGTTTTCCATAAGCCCACATCAAGCTTATTCCTTTTCGTTGTTGTTTTTCCAACAACTCTGTTCAACCCTTCTTCGTGAGGATGCTATTTCAAATTCAATTTTGAGAGATGTTGTCATTTTCTTCTCCATTCATTTTTTCTTTCTTTGTTTATTATCTATTCTTTCATTCCGGAGGCATTGTAATGTTGTGCTCTCTCCAAACCATCATCTCGTTTTATCGAGATCATATTCTCCCTTGCTTGTTTATGTAACCGGAGTGTTGTATTCTTCATTCTAGTTCCCTCATCTTATCAAGTTTTAACTCTCTTTTAACCGGAGTGCTGTCTGAATCCTTCTTAACCTTGTGCCATTCTTTTAATTGTTTCGGAGGCAATATGTTGTTGTTTTCATCAAGTATCATCCCAACTTGGCTAGTTCTTGTTCAATTCCTTCCATTTTCAGACGGAGTGCTGTCCGAATTCTGTCATTCTTATTCCTTGGCCATACCATTGCAGTTTCATATTCTTTTGGTTCGTAAGCTCTTGCTTCATGTCTTTCAACCTACAAGGTTCTTGTTAGGTTCCTTGTTCCTCTTTTCTAACGGAGTTTTCATCTTCGTTCATCTCCGTTGCATTCTTTCTTTCAACTTGTTTAACCTCTCAAGGTTCCTTGGTTTCACTCGTCTGTCAAAGAAGCAACTTTGTTTTACCTCTTCCTCTTCCGTTTTTACCCGGTGATATCTCTAGGATCTCGGGTCGAGATCCTCTGTTAGTGTGGGAGAGTTGTGACGCCCGAGACCGACGTCCCGGAAGATTCCAGAAGGTTCCCGAAGATTCCAGACGTTCCGGGTTGCCCGTGTGTTTCTTTTGTGCTTGTGTTTTTATTTTTGCATTGCATCATGTCATCATGCCATCTTGTCATTTTTATTTTCGCATCCCAACCTTAATAATCCGTGTGGACCTTCGGTCCATTTAAATCGAGGGAAGAATGTCTTCTCTTTAAAACATATAAAAGTCTCTCATTATTTTAGGGAGCTATATTAATAAATATTCCATTTTGTTTGGTATCACCATAACACACTTGCATAATCTCCCCATGTCTTTTCACTTCGAGTTTCACCTTCAAAACCTTGTCTAAAATTCCTTCCGTTTTTTTCGAGACTCCTCCTAAAATCTAGACTCCTTTTAAACTCCTTGAGGCAAGCTATTTATTTAGTTTGCACTTCCCATTTGTTGGAAATATTTTTGTGAGGTTGGAGTTATTCCGTAAAGCCTTACAAAAATGTCCATCATTTTATCCTTGTTCTTTGACCTTCTTTTCTTATTTTTATTTTGCTCCTTCTCTTTTGCTTCTGCTAAGGGAGATAAAAAAAGGCAGCAGCCCAGGCCGCCGGCCCATCCAGGCCTCTCCTCCTCCCTCCTCTAGGCCCAAGGCCACCCTGGCCCAACTCCTCCCGCACCAAAACCCTAGCGAAGCCCCGGTTCGCTCCTCCCTTCCCTGTCCGCCGCCAGCGCTCTCTCTCTCTCTCGATCCAGTTTCTCTCTCTCTCGTCCTGTCCCCTCGCGCGAGCCGACCCCGCACCCTTCTGCCCCCGCTCGTTCGCCCCGATCTCCCTCGATCTCTCTCTCCCTCGATCTCTCTCCTCCCTCGAACCCTCTCCCTCCTCTCGATCTCCAGACCCCGTCGCCAAGAGCCCCGAGCCCGCGGCCAGAGGGCAGCCGCGCCAGAGGCTCTGCCGCCCAGCGCCCAGGCCGGCCAGGAGACGGCGTCCCTCGCCCGCGCCGCCGGTCCTCCTCTCCAGCAACGGCGCCCTCCAGGCCGCAGCCGCCGCCGTCCACTTCTCCGCAGCACCGGCGTGGACCTTCCCCTGCCTCTTCCTGCGCGCCTCGAGCCCGGCCCCGAGCGCCCCTTCCTCCGAGCTCCCGCGACCAGGCACCGGCGCCTTCCCAGCCGGGTCAGATCCCGTCGCCCCGCCACCTCTGCGTCGACTCCCCAAGCGCCGGCCCGCGGCCTGCTTCCTCCCCAGCGCCTCCAGGAGCCCCGCTCCCTTCGGCCGGCCAGAAGCAACGGCGCCCCGAGCGCGGGCCAGGTTCCAGCTAGAGCCTCGAGGCCCCGCGTCCTCCCTCGTCCAGCAAGGCCAGGAGCCCAGCAGCCCCGTGCGGCCCCGTTCTCCTCGCGGCCAGAGCGCCCCGAGCTCCCTCCTCTCCAGCTCACCAGTTCGCCCGTCCAGCGCCTCCTCAAGCTCTGCCCGGCGCCCGTGCTGCCCTTTTTGTTGTTCCTGTGCGTTTTGTTTTGTTTTGTTTTGTGTTGCCGTGTGCTATTGCAAATGTCCAGGCACCGTTCGTTGACCAAGTGGAGACCGGAGAAACGGAGATGCATCGAGTTCATCTACGGTAAAACCGAACGTCTACGGAAACGAGTACCCCTACGCTCGACGACCCTCATGTACCACGACGACTTGAACATCTACGAAACAAGTACCACTATACTACGTGAACGAGTCCCACGACGCTGTCGAACGCCAAGTACCTCTACATGACCGACAAGTACCATGACGACCCGAACTACTACCATCGCGTGTACCACTACCGTCGCCCGGAAAAGACGGATGCGCCAAGTACATCTACGGCCCGAACGTCTACCGATGCCGAGTACCACTACTTCCTCTACCGTCACCGCGAGTACCACTACCGTCGCCCGGAAACGAGGAATTCGCCAAGTACCACGACACGATGCCGTGAACCACTACTTCCTCTACGAGCTGCGAGAACAACTACTTCCACTACTACGGCTACTTCCTCGACGCTCTCGAACCGTCCCGAAACGAGTGTTTCGAAGGTATAACCCCGAGTCGTGACCCGTGTGATGCTTGCTTGTGTTGTATGAGATGTCTCCCTTGTGTGCTTCGTGCCCGTTCCACCTTTTGTCATGTTCCTCGGTTGCCTCGCCACCGACTCGTGGGAACCCGGCGACGGGATCACCCCATCATCTTGTTCAACTCGTTCACTCCACCTTTTGTTTTGCACCGGTCCCTCACCGAGTTACCGGTACCGATATGATGCCATTGCCTCTTTTCGGATCGTTGCCGTGGCACCCTTTCATTCCACCACGGTGACGAATGCTTCTTATCTTGTTAATTGTCAACCTTTTAATAAACTTGCATAAACTTGATCATGTCATCCGCATCATGTTAACAACATTGATATGTTAAATTGTGGTTGCTTATAATTATTAAACATGCTCATGGGGATTTTTTCCGGATATGTTGTTGTTATTCTCCGGCCTCATTTAAATTGTCTTAATAGTGTAGTTTTATTATGTTTCACCTCTTGCCATGCTAAAAACATTTAATCTTGTCTTGTAAATAACGAGAGTCAACTAAATATTTAAGTGTGGTGTTTCGTCAATATGCAACTCGTTGCATATTGATCTCCACTTAACTTGTAGTATTTGTTTGTGCACTTGCCATGCCATGCATAATTAAACCGGACATGCATCATACTTGCTTGTGCATCTTATGCCATGTTTATGATATGTATGTTTACCGTGTTGTTTCTTTCTTTCCGGTTGCTTCTCTTGTTAGCTTCGGTTTCGTTCCGGAGTTGTGAGGTTTCTCTCGACGGTGTTGCTCCGTCTTCTTGGATCCGTTCTTCTCCCTTGTGGAATTCCAGGCAAGATGACCGAACCCGGATACCATTACTATCTTTGCCTATTGCTAGTAGTCTCGATCTATAGTTTTGCCTCGATGCCCATGATCTTCTTGTCAGCCTCCTACTTGTAACCATTGCCATGTTTAACCACCCTACCTACGCAAACCGTTGCTTGGCTAAGTACGCTTCACTCAGCCCTTCTTATAGCATTGTTAGTTGCAGGTGAAGATTGAAGATGTTTGCTTCATGTTGAAGTTTGGTTGGGTTATATCACACTATATAAATGCTTAAAATGAAATCATCTATATACTGGCAGGGTGGAAGGCTAAGCCTTTTGCTTGGTGTTTTGTTCCACTCATGCCGTTAGGAACCGTATAAACCGGTGTTATGTTCCTTGATTATGCGTTCCTAACACGGTTGGGGTGTATGGGACCCCCTTGATAAACCGCTAAGTGCTAAGTCTTTTCCAGCAAGTCCCAACATTTGGTACTATTTGCCTCATAATAACAACTTAATTAAATAATTAAATTTGCATAGGGGGTCGCGTCCCCGAGGATTCTTAATTCTACATAGCAGGGGGGGCCAGCGCTGATGGTGTTGGTCCCAAACGGGGGTTCTGCGGGGCCGCCTTGGGGCAACCCGAGGTATTTGGTATCCACCCGTAGAATCGCCCATCCGGTCGTGTCCTGAGACTTAGATACGCGCGGCTACTATCAGGGTGTCGACATGCCGGGAGGATTTGCTGGATTAGCCTTACCTTAGTTCGGTTTAACTTGAGCACGGGATTCCGAGAATACTCGGGTCTTCCCACCTATGGAGTTGCGACTTCGCGGATCGTGGGCTTGTGATGGGCCAAGTTGGAACACCCCTGCAGGGTTTGAACTTTCGAAAGCCGTGCCCGCGGTTATGTGGCAGATGGGAGCTTGTTAATTCCGGTTGTAGATAACTTGACACAATGTTTCAATACACTACCAGCGTGTGTTCCGTGACTGTCAATTTCCGAATAGGGATTCGGGAGTTGAACACGGTGGGGTTATGTTTAACCGGCTTTAGTTAGGATCACTTCGTGATCATCTTTCGACCGAGGCACTTCTCTTCTCGCTCTCTTTTACGTAAGGTAGTGCTAGTTGCTGCTGCAGACTCTTGTTTGTTCCTTCACCTCATATTTCTTTCTTCAGCCTTGTCCTCACCCAAGGCTTAAATAGTCTTGTTACCCGGGAACGGGATTGCTGAGTCCTCTGTGGCTCACAGTTACTTCACCACACCAGATGCAGGTTCAGCCGAGTTTGATGCAGGAGTTGGATCAGTTCTTCACCGGGAGCTCAGTGAAGAGTTCGTGTCCGTTTGCTTGTGACGTTTCGACGATCAGTAGTGGTTTCTACTAGGATTTGATCCTGACCTGTGGCTTTCTGTTGTTTTGGTATCTTTCTTTTGGATCTTCACCCGTAGTCGGGTTGTGATGTTTTGAATGATGATTGCTTATGTAATGTGTTGTGTGAAGTGGCGAGTGTAAGCCAACTATCTCCTTTTGCATTTTAATCCCTCTTTTACATGAGTCGTGCAAAGATACCAAACTTGAGATCATTCTAGGATGGGCTTATACCTTTAAGTCGTGCCTCGACACGTAGGAGGTATAGTCCCATCCTGGGCATTACAGGCTTCTCTCAAGATAGCATATTTTATGGTGGGTGAACAAATTACTGCCGAGCAATTGATAGAAAAGCGCATAGTTATGAGAATATCTAGGCATGATCATGTATATAGGCATCACGTTCGTGACAAGTAGACCGAAATGATTCTGCATCTACTACTATTACTCCACACATCGACCGCTATCCAGCATGCATCTAGAGTATTAAGTTCATAAGAATAGAGTAACGCATTAAGCAAGATGACATGATGTAGTGGGATAAAATCAAGCAATATGATATAAACCCCATCTTTTTATCCTCGATGGCAACAATACAATACGTATCGGTTCCCTCTCTATCACTGGGATCGAACACCGGAAGATTGAACCCAAAGCTAAGCACTTCTCCCATTGCAAGAAAGATCAATCTAGTTGGCCAAAGCAAACTGATAATTCGAAGAGACTTGCAAAGAAATCAAATCATGCATATAAGAATTCAGAGAAGAACCAAATATTGTTCATAGATAATCTTGATCATAAACCCACAATTCATCGGATCTCGACAAACACACCGCAAAAAGTATTACATCAAATAGATCGAGAAGAAGATCGAGGAGAACTTTGTATTAAGATCCAAAGAGAGAATAAGCCATCTAGCTAATAACTATGGACCCAAAGGTCTGTGGTAAACTACTCACGCATCATCGGAGAGGCTATGGTGTTGATGTAGAAGCCCTCCGTGATCGATCCCCCTCCGGCGGAGCGCCGGAAAAGGCCCCAAGATGGGATCTCACGGGTACAGAAGGTTGCGGCGGTGGAAATAGGGTTTCATGGTGCTCTTGGATGTTTCCAGGGTATATGAGTATATATAGGCGAAAGAAGTAGGTCGGTGGAGCTACGAAGGGCCTACAAGGGTGGGGGTGCGCCTACCCCCCTGCGCGCGCCCTCCTGACTCGTGGCCGCCTCGTTGCTTCCTTGACGTCCACTCCAAGACTCCTGGATTGCGTTTGTTCCAAAAATGATCCTCGCGAAGGTTTCATTCCGTTTGATATTCCTTTTCTGCGAAACACTGGAATAGGCACAAAAAACAGCAATTTGCACTGGGCCTTTGGTTAGTAGGTTAGTCCCAAAAATAATATAAAAGTGCATATTAAAGCCCATTAAACATCCAAAACAGATAATATAATAGCATGGAACAATAAAAAATTATAGATACGTTGGAGACGTATCAGCGACCACCGGTCAATTGGGTGGTGGATATCGGTTAGGCATCAACCCTCGATGCGCCTCAGGGTCATGGAGAATGGTAGATGGAATCAGCACTAGGTGACTGGCACGTTCGTGGAGCGGCATGGGTAGGCAAGTCGTGACCGGATTTGCATTGTCTTAGCCCTATCCCCACGCGTGGGCTACTGTTGTTCTAGGCTCCAAGAAGAAAGCCGAGTTATCGAGGAGGTCGTCCGAAAGTAGTGCCCTACAGCGGTGGATCTCCGCCGCCCATGCATGACCAGAGGCCGGAACGGCTAGTACTGGAACCCTTTCCAGGTTCAAGTGTCAGTCATTTGGCAGGTGCACACACTACTAGGGAAAACCCTAGTAGTAGCGCTTGAAATATACATAGCAGTAGCCTTGGTATGGGCAGCGCTACTGGTAAGTATGGTTAGCAGTAGCGTTACCCTAACCGGCGCTACTGCTAACTCTCTGTAACGCTTGAACAAACGAAGTGCTGCTGCTAATCCAACACTGCTAGTGATGCTTTCCAGCGCTACTTCTAGTATTCCTGCATTCACAGATTTACACCCCCTCTACGTATTTGTGATGTATTTATACATGCTCTATACAGTAGTTTCATCATATTATACTAAACATACACTAATCTCATCATATCATAGACATACAGTAGTCTTGTCATACCATCATCATCATCATCATTCAACAAAAAATATCATCACATCTCAAAAATAGCGATAAACAAGTCATGTCATTTCTCGAATAAGCGCAACTGCATGGTCATGGCACACACACAAGTTTCATCATCTCTTTCTAAACCATGATGTAGAAGAGAAGAGCGATCAACATGAGTGATACGTCCAAAACGTATCTATAATTTCTGCTTGCTCCATGCCTCTTTTGTGTGATATTGCTATGATATTTATAAACTTCCATACACTTTTGATCATATTTGGACTAACCTATTAACTCAGTGCACCACAGTTCCAGTTCCTGTTTTCTGCTGTTTTTCTATTTCAGGTTTCCCCCATATTAAAAGTGCCCTAAAAATTCCGGGAAAAATACAGGAAAAATCAGCGTATCGGGAGCTTCAAGAAAAACCAAAGCAGGGCCAGAGGGGAGCCTGGGGTGGCCCAGGCGGCCACCCAGCGCGGCCCCACCCCTGGCCGCGCCAGGGGGCGCCTGGGGCCCCACCTCCGCCTCTGGTGACTCCCTTTTGCATATATATTGCTCGCGTCCTGAAACCCTCGAGGACGGAACCCTTTTTTACGATCTCACCTCTGTTCCGCCGCCGCCGCGCTTCCAAGATCGGGAGCACCAGGAGAACTCTTCCCGGCACCCTGCCGGAGGGGAGAACCACCACCGAGAGCTTCTCCACCACCATGGACGCTTCCCGGATGAGTTGTGAGTAGTCCCTCTTGGACCATGGGTCCATGACCAGTAGCTATGTGATGTTCTCCTCCCCTCTTTGTTCTTCATGGATTAGACCTCGTGAGCTGCCCTACATGATCGAGGCACATATGTAATCTTTATGCTGTTGCTCTGCTGAGTTTGCTGGGATCCGATGGATTATGAGATTATGTTCAGATTGTGTGTGAGTAATATATTTGATTCACCTCTTTTATATTTATGTTCTTGAGTAATTCTTGCATGTTCTCCGTTGCTGTTTATTGCTTTGGCCGAGTAGTAGGTAGTAACTCCAAGAGGGAACGTTATGCTTGATTGTGGGTTCATGCCCCTCGATGACTAGTTTGAGTGACAGAAACATGAGTCTAGGGGATGTGCTGTTGCCACAAGGAGGAAAACAACGGTGCTTGTACTTGTGGGTGCAAGGATAGTTTACTTTACGCAAAGTTCTTTTAATGCAGTTGTCTGTTGCTTTGAGTTTACACTTTGGGTGGGACTCGCAACTTAATACCAGCGAGATGTTCTGGATAGATATCTCAAGGTGGATGATTAGTAGTAGATGCAGATGGATTTCGGTCTACTTGCCTTGGCGTACCGCCCATGCTTTGAGCCTCTACCTTTCTTTACAGCATAGTTAGCATTGGATTGCGAACATAATCCTGTCAATTGCCCAGCTGTAATTTGTTTACCTCGCTTTGCTGTTTTATCATCTTTTGGGAGAGAGACATCACTAGTGAACATCATGGGACCCCGGTCCATATTACCATCACTGATCACACCCGCTATTTACTTCCTGTTCTTATTTCCTAGTTGCAGTCATACCTATCACTATTACCTCTTGCGTTTGATCCTTTGTAAACAACAAGGCCGAAGGGATTGACAACCTCTCTGTACTCGTTGGGAGCAAAGTTATTTGTATCTGTGTGGAGGTCCTGTCAACCGCTAAATTGGCGCAGTTAGCGTTGACACCTACTTGTTGGCCCTCGGAGTCTCACGGGATTCGATCCTTGGTATCTTTGCCAAGGGAAACTTGCCGTTACGCTACATCTCAAACCTTCCACTTGGGGTAACCAACGAGGGGCGAGAAGCCATCAAGCAAAGTTTCTGGCGCCGTTGCCGGGGACTCCACTCTTCAAGATAGGGGAGTTGCACGCTATCTTTTATCTTTTCTTTTTAGTCTTGTTAGTTTACCTTTTAGTTTTTGCTTTAGTGTCCCTTTACCAAAAACCACAAAAATAGTTATCTTGCTTTTAGTTGGCATTATGTCTGGTCCTTTTGCCTTTGGTGAGGCAGAAGTGCTCACCTTTAAACAAAGAGGTGGTGAGAGTCTAAAAGATGCTTGGTATAGAATTAATGATTCTAAAAAAGAGCCACCAAGAAGCAATCTACTACTATCCTGCTTAGAAATTTTTATGTTGGAATTACTTCTTGGAATAGGTTTATTCTAGATTCTGCTATCAATGGAAATTTCCTAGAAGCCCCAGTTTGGGAATCTCTTAGTATTATGGAAAATCTTGTTGGAAATCCCCCTATTGTTAGCATTCAAGAGGACATTACCCTAGCTCACATTATGAAAAAACTTGAAAAGATAGAGCTAGAGATGCCAAGCATTAATAAGATAAATGAGTTGGATTGTAAGATCCAAGGGAATTTGAATAGGCTTGATAGCTCCATGCATAAAATTCTCAAAATTTGGAGACCAGCAAATCCCATGACTTGGATTCTTCTAGGATAGATAAGATTGAGGAAATCTTTGACACTTTAGGAACTACTTTCTCCTCAATCAAAACCAAAAAGGTAGAAACTCCGGCAAAGAAGGAGCCTAAGTTCGTTTACGTTCCAAAGGCTCCTCGTTCCAAAAGTAATCCATCTATTGCCAAAGGGGTTGAAACTGTGAAGACTTTGGAAGAAACACCTCTCTTTGATAAATTTATAAATGAATCTTCCATTGACTTTCTACCTTTTGGTCTTCTCCCTAGAAGTATCTCTATTAGGCCTTTATTTGAAAGTCCTCTTAAGACTAGTTGTACTATTGAAGAGCTTTTTGATGATCTTGATGATGGATCAATTGATACAACTTGATCTTTTTGCATCATGCCTAGCTTAAAGGCATAAAAGAAAGCGCTTTTGGGAGGCAGCCCACAACGAATAAAATTTTATTTTCCTTTTGTTGTGTCTTGATGTTTGTTACTACAATAGCATCGTCATTGTATCTTTTCTTTTCAGCTTTGTGCCAAGTTTAGCCTCCGATTGCAAGAAAGTTCAAAAGTTGTGACGTGTAGTCCAGGAAACAGATTCTTTTCTTGGACAGAAAAATTCGTATAAAATCACCAGATCATCTTTTTGATCTGAATTTTTTTGACAGCGTGCTCTATACAATTGTCTTTCGGGCGTCTGTTCTGAGTTTTTTTATTTGAGTTGCAGAAGTGCCCCGAAAAAATTATTTACTACCTGCTGGTCTGTTTTTTCACAGATTCTGTCCTGTTTTGCCTTTTCTTCGTTTTGCAAACCTTGAGCTTGCTTTTTATTTGCAAAAACCTTTTGGCAATCTTGAGAAACAGTAGCTCTTCAAGATTATCCTTATTTCCAGTAGGGAAAAGTTATTTTATTATGGGTACTAACCTCGCTAATCAGATTATGATGAGTTATGTATGAAGGGAGTTTTCAAGTGTGCGAGGGAAGATGATAAAAAGATTCAGGAGGGTCAAACGCTCAAGTTTGGGGATGCCCCCGTGCACCCCCAAGAAATATTCAAGAAGACTCAAGCGTCTAAGCTTGGGGATGCCCCCGTGCATCCCCTTCTCCATCAACAATTATCAGTTCGTCTTTCGTTCCACTATATTTTAATCACTTCATGCGTTATGTGCTATGCTTGGAGCGTCTTGCTCTTAGTTTCCTTTTTAGTTTTCTTTAGCTTTGCTTGCTGTTCATAACGAGTTAGAACCCATCTTTCTTTGTGTGGGAGATAAACACGCTCCACTTCAACCTAGAACACAACATATGATTCTCATGCTTATCTTTGCTGTGTATGTTCTTTGTCTTTCAATAGCTGCTGTCATGTTTAGCTCTTAGTTTTCATGCTTTTCTTTTTTAAAGAGCTTTTGTTTAGTTGGTTGCTGAACTCTCTTGAGTTTTCATGTTTATCTTGTTAAGAGAGTTTGTCTGTTGCACTGAGTTGTGTGTCTTAACTTAAAGTAGGTAATTGAGGTTGCTATTTAATTTTAGTAGTAACTTGCAATAGTTTTGAGGTATTGCCATAAGTAATGTCTGAACTTTTGGTGTCAAGAGCTTTAGCCTATTAGTGATAGATGTCGTATTTTGGGCAATCCGTGTTTATTTTCGAAAACCTACAAAATAGTTGAGAACTTTAGCTACTAAATGGATCACTAATCTTTGGAGGGATCGAATATTAGAGTACACTCACGTACCACAGGTCGAGGATGCGCAAGGGTAACCAAACCCCCATACACACCTCCTCAGGGTACTTGTCTCTTTGTGAACCTCCTAATTAGATTGAGAATTACCAATAATATGTGCATGAGTTCTTCGGACTAATGTGAGTATTCGAAAGTTGACACTTCCACCTAGCCATATTTTTCTAGCCTCTTCGGTACCGTGCATTGCCCTTTCTCACCTCGAGAGTTGGCGCATACTTCGCCGGTGCATCCAAATCCTTGGCACGATACGCTCTGTCATCATAAGCCTCATTATATCCTTCCTCAAAACAGCCACCATACCTACCTATTAAGGCATTTCCATAGCCTTTCCGAGATACATTGCCATGCAACATCCATCTTCTCATGACTTGATCTTCATGTCATACATGCTTTTTGCTTGATCGATGAGCCGCATGCTAGTTGGGCCTTGCCCTAATCATTGCTACATGACGCGCTAGTATGATTGCATATCCTGCTACACCGGCAGAGGCATACATTTGCATACATCATGATAGTTTCATTTTCTTTATGTTGAGTACTTTTGTAAAGTGTGAAAGATCTTCTATACTTGTAATACATAGAGTGTTGCCCCTAAAGTGAGGAAAAGATCCCAAAGAGGACAAATCAAAAGATCCCAAAGAGGACAAAATCAAAAGATCCCAAAGAGGACAAATGAGAGATAAATAGAAAGAGCCATTGAGGCCACACAAAAAAATAAAAAAAAATAGAAAAAAAGAGAAAAAGAATTAAAAAGAGAGAAGGGGGCACACTACTGTTTCCTTTTGAGAGATCCACACTCGTACTCCATCTTATACCTTGTGCTCCATAGAGATTATCATTCATGCATATAGCTATGTGGGGACCTTTACACTATAGAACTTGGCTTGTATATTCCAATGATGAGCCTCCTCAAAAGAGCTCTAGGTCTTCTTGAGCAAGCAAGTTGGATGCACCCCCACTAGTTACATTGGAGAGCTTACCTTAGCTCATATGTGCATCCGTTGCATGGCAATCCCTACTCCTCACATCATATCTATCATTTGGCTTTCTCTCGCCGATGATTGTCCTCATGAGCCTTTCACTCCTTTTTTGTCTTCCCCCTCTATCATTTTTCTCTCTTTGCGATCCTAAGTGTCGACTTTCTTGCTTACGCTCATCCATTGCATGAGTGCTCAAAATATCGAAAGGGAGTGGATCATTTTGACTTATACCTACTGACGGTCTGGGGATGAGTCAAGATAAGATTCCAAAGAAGACCAAGTGTGAAACTTTAGTAGATTAAGTTCTCAACAATACAAAAACTATGTTTTACTCTCTCATATATCCCTATCCCCTTTCTTGCACGCAAACACCATTTGGAGACATTTGAGTCACGGACAGCGAGAGCTCTTGCACCTTTATGTTCTTACGTTACTTGTTACAATGCTAATATAGACTCTTGCTTGTTATGACTTGAATTGAATTACATGCCTTGATTACTTTACTTAAAAGTTCTTATATGGTTGATAGCATGTCACCACAGAAATTATGCTTGTTATCATTTACCTACTCGAGGACGAGCAGGAATTAAGCTTGGGGATGTTGATACGTCCAAAACGTATCTATAATTTCTGCTTCCTCCATGCCTCTTTTGTGTGATATTGCTATGATATTTATGCACTTCCATACACTTTTGATCATATTTGGACTAACCTATTAACTCAGTGCACCACAGTGCCAGTTCCTGTTTTCTGCTGTTTTTCTATTTCAGGTTTCCCCCATATTAAAAGTGCCCTAAAAATTCCGGGAAAAATACAGGAAAAATCAGCGTATCGGGAGCTTCAAGAAAAACCAAAGCAGGGCCAGAGGGGAGCCTGGGGTGGCCCAGTCGGCCACCCGGCGCGGCCCCACCCCTGGCCGCGCCAGGGGGGCGCCTGGGGCCCCACCTCCGCCTCTGGTGACCCCCTTTTGCATATATATTGCTCGCGTCCCGAAACCCTCGAGGACGGAACCCTTTTTTACGATCTCGCCTCTGTTCCGCCGCCGCCGCGCTTCCAAGATCGGGAGCACCAGGAGAACTCTTCCCGGCACCCTGCCGGAGGGGAGAACCACCACCGAGAGCTTCTCCACCACCATGGACGCTTCCCGGATGAGTTGTGAGTAGTCCCTCTTGGACCATGGGTCCATGACCAGTAGCTATGTGATGTTCTCCTCCCCTCTTTGTTCTTCATGGATTAGACCTCGTGAGCTGCCCTACATGATCGAGGCACATATGTAATCTTTATGTTGTTGCTCTGCTGAGTTTGCTGGGATCCGATGGATTATGAGATTATGTTCAGATTGTGTGTGAGTAATATATTTGATTCACCTCTTTTATATTTATGTTCTTGAGTAATTCTTGCATGTTCTCCGTTGTTGTTTATTGCTTTGGCCGAGTAGTAGGTAGTAACTCCAAGAGGGAACGTTATGCTTGATTGTGGGTTCATGCCCCTCGATGACTAGTTTGAGTGACAGAAACATGAGTCTAGGAGATGTGCTATTGCCACAAGGGGAAAAACAACGGTGCTTGTACTTGCGGGTGCAAGGATAGTTTACTTTACGCAAAGTTCTTTTAATGCAGTCGTCTGTTGCTTTGAGTTTGCACTTTGGGTGGGACTCGCAACTTAATACCAGCGAGATGTTCTGGATAGATATCTCAAGGTGGATGATTAGTAGTAGATGCAGATGGATTTCGGTCTACTCGCCTTGGCGTACCGCCCATGCTTTTGAGCCTCTACCTTTCTTTACAGCATAGTTAGCATTGGTTTGCACACATAATCCTGTCAATTGCCCAGCTGTAATTTGTTTACCTCGCTTAGCTGTTTTATCGTCTTTTGGGAGAGAGACATCACTAGTGAACATCATGGGACCCCGGTCCATATTACCATCACTGATCACACCCGCTATTTACTTCCTGTTCTTATTTCCTAGTTGCAGTCATACCTATCACTATTACCTCTTGCGTTTGATCCTTTGTAAACGACAAGGCCAGAGGGATTGACAACCTCTCTGTACTCGTTGGGAGCAGAGTTATTTGTATCTGTGTGCAGGTCCTATCAACCGCTAAGTTGGCGCAGTTAGCGTTGACACCTACTTGTTGGCCCTCGGAGTCTCACGGGATTCGATCCTTGGTATCTTTGCCAAGGGAAACTTGCCGTTACGCTACATCTCAAACCTTCCACTTGGGGTAACCAACGAGGGGCGATAAGCCATCAATGAGCAAGAGCGCGACTATGTAGTACTTGAGGCACCGACGGTTCCGCCCCGCTCTTGCCGGAGCGTCCACCTCAAGTAACTACTTTCTGCTTCGGCTCTGCTGTCGAACCCTCTGTGACTAGCACCCGGGTACTTGTCCACCTGGGCCTGAGTGTCTGGCCAGTGGTCGTAGACTCCTGGAACCCTCCCAACGAACACGACGTAGCAGTCATTCGCCATCTCTGACCTATGTACCTGCATCGTCAGTTGATGAATTGAATGATAATATGCAACATAATGTACTTAAGAAAAAAAAGAGGCATAATTAGAAAAGTACAAGAAACTTATAGTAAACATAAATGACGAAGTTCCTCATACCCAAACTAACTAACTAGAGCGATCAGCCCTCCATGTCGGTGGTCCAATATTCATAGTCAGGGAGGAAGCACCCGAGCTTCATGAAAGGCTTAAGGTCCAGACGTTGAGCGAGTAGCAGTGCTCGGACATCATCCCTCGTCATTGTTGGCCCATGGTAGAACATCCCTCTTGGTTTGAGGACCTGCTTCATGACCACTTGGGCAAGTTCACACTATACATGATAAAACTCAGCTCGGATTTGATGATCCAGTGTCTTTCTTATGCTTGTGGCCCAGCTGACAATCTTGGCATCTTTGATAGTAGCTGACTTGCGAAGGCGCAGATTATCCCTTTTGTACTCGAGAAGGTGATGCATGAGGTAGAATCCATCAGCCGTACTAGTGTGCGGTTGCTGGATGCAGTAGAAGTCGGTCTTATGGCGGAAAACCAGCCGGTTCTTCATGTGCCTTTTCACCTTGATATATCCACCAGACAGGATGAAGGTTAACAGGGTACTATCGACAGCACTTTTTACGTGCGTGTAATACTTTTTCTTGAGGTTCTTCGATGAGTCCAAGTACATAGCATGGGAGTATTCCGGGTACAGAACAATGAGGGCGGCACCGCCTCCACTGCGCAAATTAA
Organism: Secale cereale; assembly: GCA_902687465.1. NCBI lineage: Eukaryota > Viridiplantae > Streptophyta > Magnoliopsida > Poales > Poaceae > Secale > Secale cereale. Next base: position 117,942,305 of record LR738712.1, on the reverse strand, counting down.
GTACACCTCAAATTAGCCTCCATGCTTAGAAAGGAATGATTAACACTTCCGAAAGGATATGCGTGGATGACTTACGTGGGATGATAAGGCAGGAGAATCGCTTCCTTTTCCTTATTAGCAATCATGAATTCACCAAGGTACTTGCTCGCATAGTTACGGTGCTCTTTGCAAACCGCCAAGAAGCTCTCGTGCATATAGAACGGGTCCGCGACGCAGATATATTTTATTTTCTCGATCCTAATGAAGTAGTTGAGATACATTGCATACATGCGGATGAACTGGAAATCCAGCTTGGTCATGTGGAACATGTCGTAGATGTAGTCAAATCATAGGATGAACTGATTCACATGCCAGTTCTCAACGTACAACTTCCCACCCGGCACCTGAGCCGCATAAAGCGAGTATCCTAGTTTTTCCGCAATTAGAAGGCTTTTCTCTTGGCCATCACATCTTCATGGAGTCTCCTTAGATCATTGTTCAGTATGTGCTCTAGCGCTTTGGCACGTAGGATTGGCTCGCTGGCAACATGGAAACGATTCGCACCTTCAACAGGTATTTTGTCTACCACCCGGGGCTTCATAGGCGGCTGGCTGCTTGAAGCAGCTCTGGCACCTTTAGGGCATTTCCTGTCTGGTCTCCTCCTTTGCTTATTGGCGGGTGACGGTAGTGAGCCCACCATACCTTCTCTAACCACTACCCCCAGTGTCATCGGGCTAATCAGTGGATGGCCCTTGGGGTGTTGCTGGGTAGAGGTGGCATCTGGAGGCGTCTCCTGCGAGGATCGCTTGAAGAGAGACCTTTTGCATTCTGCCTTCGGACATTCTGGCTTCGACAAATCATGCAGCATCAAGTCATCATCTCCATGCTCATAGCCTGAGTCTTCCTTGTACCGAGCCATCAATCCTCCATCATCATAGGTGGTATTGAAATACTTGTTTGGGTCATCATCATCCTCCTCCATGTAATCATCACCATTTGCTTCTTCGACAACGGGGGCGACATGATCTGGCACTAATGGAGGCTCTCCCTTGCGTCATCCGCTATCACCCACCACTACAGGTGCAGGTAATTTGGTAGGTGTGGTGGTGTTCATACCTTCTTGAGAACGTGGCGTTGGTGTGATACTAGGCGCCTCGAGACGAAGAAGAGACTTCGGCCAAGGCAAGAACCAGCTCTTGCATGCGCCAATCCTCTTAGGGGTCTCGTCATCATCGACTAGTACTGCTACCTCTTGAGCTTGCGTTGTATTCCCTCGAAGAGTAAAGGGAGATGCAGCACAGTAGCGTAAGTATTTCCCTCAGTTTTTGAGAACCAAGGTATCAATCCAGTAGGAGACCACGCGCGAGTCCCTCGCACCTGCGCAAACAAATAAGAACTTCGCAGCCAACGCGATAAGGGGTTGTCAATCCCTTTACGGTCAATCACGAGAGTGAGATCTGATAGAGATGATAGTTATATTTTTGGTATTTTTGGTTTAATAAAACAGCAAATAAAAGCAAGAAAAGTAAAGTAGATGTAGATTGATATGTTGAGAATAGACCCAGGGGCCATAGTTTTCTCTAGTGGCTCTCATGATAGCGATATTCTACGACGGGTAAACAAATTACTTTCGAGCAATTGATAGAAAAGCAAATAATTATGAGACTATCTAGGCATGATCATTGTATATAGGCATCACGTCCGAGACAAGTAGACCGAAACGATACTGCATCTACTACTATTACTCCACACATCGACCGCTATCCAGCATGCATCTAGTGTATTGAGTTCATATGAACAGAGTAACGCCTTAAGCAAGATGACATGATGTAGAAGGATAAACTCAAGCAATATGATGTAAACCCCATCTTTTTATCCTTGATGGCAACAATACAATACGTGCCTTGCTGCCCCTACTGTCACTGGGAAAGGACACCGCAAGATTGAACCCAAAGCCAAGCACTTCTCCCATTGCAAGAACTATAGATCTAGTAGGCCAAACCAAACCGATAATTCGAAGAGACTTGCAAGGATATTATGAGCACACATAAAAAGTTCAGAGAAGAACCAAGTATCTTTCATAGATAACCTTGATCATAAACTCACAATTCATCGGATCTCGACAAACACACCGCAAAAAGAGATTACATCGAATAGATCTCCTCGAAGACCGAGGAGAACTTTGTATTGAGATCCGGAGAGAGAGAAGAAGCCATCTAGATACTAGCTTTGGACCCGAAGGTCTGTGGTAAACTACTCACAACTCATGGTGAGGGCGATGATGATGATGATGATGACGGCCTCCGTGATGGATCCCCCTCCCAGAATAGGCTCCAAGATGGGATCTCCATGGGAACAGAAGCTACGGAGGTGGAATTAGGGTTTTCTCTCTGCATATGGAGTTTCTGGGGTACGTAGGTATATATAGGAAGAAGGAGGGCACCGGGGGCCACAAGGGCCAGCCTCGAGGCAGGGGAGCGCGCCCTGCGAAGGGGGGCGCCCCCCCC
>LR738712.1:117891603-117939784 GCA_902687465.1 Secale cereale | reverse complement strand
CCCCCCCCCCGCCCTCGAGGGCAGGCCCTCTGTCCCCTGACTTGGTCCTGACGTTTCCCGAGCGTGATTTTCTCCAAAAATAAAATATCTCTCGCGAAGGTTTCATTCCGTTTGGACTCTGTTTGATATTCCTTTTCTGCAAAACCCTGAAATAGGCAAAAAAACAGCAATCTGGACTGGGCCTTTGGGTTAGTAGGTTAGTCCCAAAAATGATATAAAAGCGAATGACAAATCCCATTAAACATCCAAGACTTCATAAAGAATAGCATGGAACAATCAAAAATTATAGATACGTTGGAGACATATGAAGCATCCCCAAGCTTAATTCCTGCTCGTCCTCGAGTAGGTAAATGATAAAGAAAGAATTTTTGATGTGGAATGCTAACCAATATAATTTTTCAACGTAATTCTCTTAATTGTGGCATGAATGTTCAGATCTGAAAGACTCAAGATAAAAGTATATATTGACATAAGAAATAACAATACTTCAAGCAATACTAACAAAGCAATCATGTCTTCTCAAAATACTATTGCTAAAGAAGTTATCCCTACTAAATCATATAGTGTTGGCTATGCTCCCTTATTATCACACAAAAATATTCATATCATGCACAACCCCGATTTTAGCCAAGCATTTGTTTTCATGCTCTATCTTTTCAAACCTTAAAAATTTCACGCAATACATGAGCGTGAGCCATGGATATAGAACTATGGGTGGAATAGAGGTGGTTGTGGAGAAGACAAAAAGGAGGGAGATAGTCTCACATCGACTAGGCGTATCAACGGGCTATGAAGATGTCCATCAATAGATATCAATGTGAGTGAGTAGGGATTGCCATGCAATGGATGCACTAGAGCTAAATATGAATGAAAGCTCAACAAAAGAAACTAGTGGGTGGGCATCCAACTTGCTTGCTCACGAAGACCTAGGGCATTTGAGGAAGCCCATCGTTGGAATATACAAGCCAAGTTCTATAACGAAAATTCCCACTAGTATATGAAAGTGACTAAGCATGAGACTCTCTACAATGAAGAACATGGTGCTACTTTGAAGCACAAGTGTGGAAAAAGATAGTAGGAATTGTCCCTTTTTTTCTTTTTTATATTTATTTGGGCCTTTCTTTCTTTTTTCTTTGGCCTTTCTCTTTTTTTTTTGCGGAGGGGCTTTATAGATTCAGCATTTCCTCCCATGGGAACAATGCTCTAATAATGATGATCATCACACTTTCATTACAACACGAAATTACAACTCGATACTACATCAACAATGTATGACTCTATATGAATGCCTTCGGCGGTGTACCGGTATGTACAATGAAACAAGAGTGACATGTATGAAAGAATTATGCATGGTGGCTTTGCCACAAATACGATGTCAACTACATGATCATGCATGGCAATATGACAATATGATGCGTGTCATATAAACGGAACGGTGGAAAGTTTCATGGCAATATATCTCGGAATGGCTATGGAAATGCCATGATAGGTAGGTATGGTGGTTGTACTGAGGAACAATATGGTGGCTGTTTTGAGGAAGGATATATAGTGGGTTTATGGCACCGTCGACAGTTGTGCGGTACAAGAGAGGCTAGCAATGGTGTAAGGGTGAGAGTGCGTATAATCCATGGACTCGACATTAGTCATAAGAACTCATATACTTATTGCAAAAATTTACGAGTCATGAAAACAAAGAAATCAACGCATGCTCCTAGGGGGGAGGTTGGTAGGAGTTAACCATCATGCGCCCCCGTCCTCCACACAAAGGTTGTCATTCTACAAATACCTCATGCTTTAACTTAGTCAGACAACGGTTCACCATACGTGCATGCTACGGGAATCACTAACCTTAACACAAGTATTTCTCAATTTCATAATAACTCCACTAGCATGACTCTAATATCACTATCCTCATGTCTCAAAACAATTATCAAGCATCCAAGATCTCATTCTATTCAATGCACTTGGTGTGAAATTTTTTACTACATTGACGTTGGATGTCTATCATGTGAAGACTAGTTTCTTTAGCCTAAACACTTTACCATGCTATTTTAATAGACTCTCAAATAGATATAAGTGAAGCATGAGAGTTCAAAAGTTTCTACAAAATACTACCACCACCATGCCCTAAAAGATATAAGTGAAGCACTAGAGCAAAAAGCTATTCAACTCGAAAGATATAAGTGAAGCACATAGAGTGTTCTAACAATTTATAGGCCATATTTAACTCTCTCAATTAGGTTTGTCCAGCAAGGATGATTGTGGCAAACTAACAAGCAAATACTCAAATTATACAAGACGCTCCAAGCAAAACACATAGCATGTTGCGAATAAAAATATAGCTCCAAGTATAGTTACCGATGGATGAAGACAAAAGAGGGGATGCCTGCCCAGGGCATCCCCAAGCTTAGGCTTTTGATTATCTTGAATTTACTTGGGGTGCCATGGGCATCCCCAAGCTTGGGACCTTGCTACTCCTTGTTCCATAGTCCATCAAAGCAATACTCAAAACTTGAAAACTTCACAACACAAAACTTAGATAAAAATTCTCGTGAGCTCCGTTAGTAAGAGAAAGCAAACCACTACTCAAAGGTACATCAATGAATTCATTCTTTGTTTATATTGGTGTCAAACCTACTGTACTCCAAGTTCTCTATGGTTCATATCCTCCAATATTACTCATAGATGCATCGGAATAAGCAAACAACACACGAAAAACAGAATCTTTCAAAGACAGAACAGTCTGTAGTAATCTGCAGGGTTCGCCTACTTCTGGAACTCAAAATAATTCAAACTAAATTGGTAAATTTGCGAAATTTGTCTACCAATCATCAGAAAAAATAATAAATTAAAAATCACGCTCCAGTAAAATCCCACGACTACTGTAGCGAGCGCTAACGATTCTGTTTTTCACAGCAAGATCATATAAACTCCACACAAGTCTTACCAAAGGTTCTACTTGGCACAAACACTAAACAAAACACGAAAACACATCTAATCAGAGGCTAGATGCAATATTTATTCCCTAACAGCAACAAAAGCAAAAAAACATAAAATTGGGTTGCCTCCCAACAAGCGCTATCGTTTTACGCCCCTAGCTAGGCACGATATAAGATAAATCTAGGGATAGCCATCTTTGGAAGGCAATTCATAAGTGGCTCTCATGATAGATTCATATCGTAATTTAATTTTCTTTCTAGGAAAATGTTCCATGCCTTTCCTTAACGGAAATTGGAATCTAATATTTCCTTCCTTCATATCAATAATTGCACCAATCGTTCTAAGGAAAGGTCTACCAAGAATAATAGGACATGAAGGATTGCAATCTATATCAAGAACAATAAAATCTACGGGCACATAATTCCTATTGGCAACAATAAGAAAATGATTAATTCTTCCCATAGGTTTCTTAATAGTGGAATCCACAAGATGCAAATTTAAAGAACAATCGTCAAGCTCATGGAACCCTAGCAAATCACACAAAGTTTTTGGGATAGTAGAGACACTTGCACCCAAATCACACAAAGCATAGCATTCACAATCTTCTAATTTTATTTTATAGTAGGTTCCCACTCATCATAAAGCTTTCTAGGTATAGAAACTTCCAACTCAAGTTTTTCTTCATAAGATTGCATCAAAGCATCAACTATATGTTTAGTGAAAGCTTTATTTTGACTATAAGTATGCGGAGAATTTAGCACAGATTGCAACAAGGAAATACAATCAATCAAAGAGCAATTATCATAATGGAATCCCTTAAAATCCAAAGTAGTGGGTTCATCACTATGCAAAGTTTAAATCTCTTCACTCCCACTTTTAGCAATTTTAGCATCAAGATCTAAAAACTCCAAATTATTGGGACACCTTAAAGCAGAATCATCTCCAATCCTATTCTCATCAAGATTAATACTACTCCCTCCATCCGAAAATACTTGTCATCATAATGGATAAAAGAGAATGTATCTAAAACAAAAATACATCTAGATACATCCCCTTTTATTCATTTGGATGACAAGAATTTCCGGACGGAGGGAGTAGAAAACAAGGATCTAATAGGAGATACATCAATAACTTTCAGATCTTCATCTTTATTTTCACGATAACTAGAAGAACACGATTTAATATAATCTTCTCTTTTAGCATGCATTCTAGCGGTTCTTTCTTTGCATTCATCAATGAAAATTCACATGGCTTTGAGAGACTCATTGATATCATGCTTAGGTGGGATAGATCTAAGTTTTAAAGAATCAACATCAAGAGTAATTCTATCCACACTTCTTGCCAATTCATCAACCTTAAGCAATTTCTCTTCAAGCATAGCATTGGAATTCTTTTTGCGAGATCATAAACTCCTTAACACTAGTTTCAAATTCATAAGGCATCTTTCCATAAGAGTTGTTGTAGGAATTACCAAAATTATTAGAGTAATTACTAGGAAAAGGCCTAGGATTAAAATTACCTCTATAAGCATTGTTACCAAAATTATTCCTACCAACAAAATTCACATCCAAAGATTCATTGTTATTCTCAATCAAAGTGGACAAAAACATATCATTAGGACCAGAAGAAGCACTCTTAGCAGCAAACATTTTCATAAGTTCATCCATCTTTCCACTAGAACCACTAATTTCTTCGATAGCATGCACTTTTTTACTAGTAGATCTTTCGGTGTGCCATTGAGAATAATTAACCATAATATTATCTAGGACTTTGGTAGCTTCTCCTAAGGTGGTTTCCATGAAAGTGCCTCCGGCGGCCGAATCTAAAAGATTTCTAGAAGCAAAATTCAAGCCAGCATAAAAGTTCTGAATAATCATCCATAGATTCAAACCATGTGTCGGGCAATTACGTATCATTAATTTCATTCTCACCCAAGCTTGTGCAACATGCTCATGATCTAGTTGCTTAAAATTCATAATATCGTTTCTAAGAGAGATTATCTTAGCAAGTGGGAAATACTTAGAGATAAAAGCATCTTTGCACTTATTCCACGAATCAATACTATTTCTAGGCAAAGAGGAGAACCAAGTTTTAGCACGATCTCTAAGTGAAAACGGAAATAACTTCAATTTAACAATATTGTTATCTGTATCCCTTTTCTTTTGCATATCACACAAATCAACAAAGTTGTTTAGATGGGTAGCGGCATCTTCACTAGGAAGGCCGGAGAATTGATCTTTCATGACAAGATTCAACAAAGCAACATTGATCTCACAAGATTCAACATCAGTAATAGGAGCAATCGGAGTGCTAATAAATTCATTGTTGTTGGTATTGCAGAAGTCACACAATTTGGTATTGTTCCGAGCCATAGTGACAAGCAAGCAATCCAACACATACAAGCAAACAAGAAGCAAGCGAACGATAAACACACGGCGGAAGAAGGGTAAATAAAACGGCAAGGGTGAAGTGGGGGAGAGGAAAACGAGAGGCAAAAATGTAATGCGAAGGATAAGGGTTTGTGATAGGTACTTGGTATATGACTTTTGCGTAAGTATTTCCCTCAGTTTTTGAGAACCAAGGTATCAATCCAGTAGGAGACCACGCGCGAGTCCCTCGCACCTGCACAAACAAATAACAACTTCGCAACCAACGCGATAAGGGGTTGTCAATCCCTTTACGGTCACTTACGAGAGTGAGATCTGATAGAGATGATAGTTATATTTTTGGTGTTTTTGGTTTAATAAAACAGAAAATAAAAGCAAGAAAAGTAAATTAGATGTATATTGATATGTCGAGAATAGACCCGGGGGGCATAGTTTTCTCCAGTGGCTTCTCTCATGATAGCGATATTCTACGGCGGGTAAACAAATTACTGTCGAACAATTAATAGAAAAGCGAATAATTATGAGACTATCTAGGCATGATCATTGTATATAGGAATCACGTCCGAGACAAGCAGACCAAAACGATTCTGCATCTGCTACTATTACTCCACACATCGACCGCTATCCAGCATGCATCTAGTGTATTGAGTTCATACGAACAGAGTAACGCCTTAAGCAAGATGACATGATGTAGAGGGATAAACTCAAGCAATATGATGTAAACCCCATCTTTTTATCCTCGATGGCAACAATACAATACGTGCCTTGCTGCCCCTACTGTCACTGGGAAAGGACACCGCAAGATTGAACCCAAAGCCAAGCTCTTCTCCCATTGCAAGAACTATAGATCTAGTAGGCCAAACCAAACCGATAATTCGAATAGACTTGCAAGGATATTATGAGCACACATAAAAAGTTCAGAGAATAACCAAATATCTTTCATAGATAACCTTGATCATAAACTCACAATTCATCGGATCTCGACAAACACACCACAAAAAGAGATTACATCGAATAGATCTCCTCGAAGACCGAGGAGAACTTTGTAATGGGATCCGGAGAGAGAGAAGAAGCCATCTAGATACTAGCTATAGTCCCGAAGGTCTGTGGTAAACTACTCACAACTCATGGTGAGGGCGATGATGATGATGATGAAGGCCTCCGTGATGGATCCCCCTCCCGGAACAGGCTCCAAGATGGGATCTCCACGGGAACAGAAGCTACGGCGGTGGAATTAGGGTTTTCTCTCTGCGTATGGAGTTTCTGGGGTACGTAGGTATATATAGGAAGAAGGAGGGCACTAGGGGTCACAAGGGCCAGCCTCGAGGCAGGGGGCGCGCCCTGGGAAGGGGGGCGCACCCCCCACCCTCGAGGGCAGGCCCTCTGTCCCCTGACTTGGTCCTGATGTTTCCCGAGCGTGATTTTCTCCAAAAATATCTCTCGCGAAGGTTTCATTCCGTTTGGACTCCGTTTGATATTCCTTTTCTGTAAAACCCCGAAATAGGCAAAAAAACAGCAATCTGGACTGGGCTTTTGGGTTAGTAGGTTAGTCCAAAAAATGATATAAAAGTGAATGATAAAGCCCATTAAACATCCAAGACTTCATAAATAATAGCATGGAATAATAAAAAATTATAGATACGTTGGAGACCTATCAGGTACCGGAGGAGGAAAATCCTCAAAGCTCGCTAAGACACGGGCCTCGTTAACCTTGAAGACACCATCAGGCATCTCTTGGTTGTGGAACATGCGGTCCTTTGGCTTCACGATAGTTGCCTTTCCCACGGCCACCTTCTGTCCCTTGATGTCGTAGAGTAGGGTGCATGATGCATCGTCGGCCTACGAAGGAGACATGTCTGTGACGTCAAACATCCGAAAGGCAAGAGAAACGGAAGAATATAGACATGCTGGTGAAAGGGTATGACGTGTAATTACCGCAAGGGCTTCGAGCTCAGCGAGCGACGAAGGCCCGCCGAGCATGCCAGAGACGGAGGTTGGGCTGCTATGAACAGGAGCGGGACCTTTTGAGATTGCTTGAGCAGGTGCTGGTGCTGTGGTGTTCGCTGAATTGCTCCCGACAAAGTTGGGAAGGGGGAAGTCCTCAGGCCGTGCATTTGGATTGCTCTTCAACCAGTCGAAAATTGCCGAAATCAAGCTGGCCACCGCGTGAGTGACCGCTGCATTGGCTGCCCCGAGCAACTCTTCTTTGGTCTTATTGACCGCAATCGTGACCTTCTCATTGATGGGATGGTCTGCTGAGTGACCAACCGTCTCTTCCTTCTTTCCTCTGGCTCCTCGTGGTAGCACGTCTTCCACGAGGCACCATCTCCAACGTCGTGCACACTTCCATAGGACGGCGGCTTGTCCATCGGGACCTTTTTCAGTATGTTCAGGGCCCGGTTGAATGGGGTGTCCCACTTGGGCCTCGCCGATGACTGTGACGACTCGTCGCTTTCGGCTGCCTTTTGGTGCTGCTCTTTCTTCAAAAGGAACGTGGATGGTTTACTAATAATGTGACAAAACTTGTAGTCGAATTTGTTGGAAACTAATATGATAATGTGGTAATATAACAACTACCAGAAGTCTCATGAACTCCCTCGTGTTCAGGTCCGTGTAAAAGATCTTTTTGACGTGGTCCCACTTATACCGGGCCCTGATCCTGTCATGCTCCAGCGGGTCGGTGAACTCTACCAAGGGGTCTGGGTTTTTGTGACTTTCACGTTCGGCGTCCTCCTTGGCCCATACATGCCTCTTCCCCTTGTAGCCACAGCTTCCGAGGTGGTGGGGAGGCGTGTTCCTGGCTTGGAGCGCCTTCATTTCCTCCGAGCTTGCATTGACTTCTTCTTTACTGCAATTCTTCTTGAATTTTACAAAGTCCTCTTCCGTTATTGACGGGTTATCAGCATGAATCCTGGACCACGCTTCATTCTTCGCAATCACTTTTTTTCACCCGAACTTTCCAGGAGGACAAGTCGTTGGTGAACGTCACCATCGCCTTATCGTTTATCTTTGTCATGGCGACATCGTCCCACGGCTCTTTAAATTGGCTTTCATCCCGGCCAGGGAACAGGAACCTATTATGCAACTTCTTTAGGAGCATGTGCTCCATATGTGGTATCTTCTTCAACTTCTCGTCGTTGATGTTGGCGGTTTCCTGAGGATGCATCCTAGTTGATTGCCCCAGCACGAGCGCGCTTCCTCCGGCGCTGTTGGCTCTAACTTCTTGGGGTGCATCTCTGTGACCAAAATTTGTCCCGTGTCGAGCTCGTTTGGTCTTCGTGACCTCTTCTTCCTCGGTGCTACGACAACATCGTTGCCGGTCTCGGGGGTGGTGTCAGTGCCGGTGCCAGTGTCGATGTCGGTGTTAGGGTTGGTGCCACTGCCGCCGCCATGCAACCCCATTTGTTGTTCGTCCAGGTAATTGAAATAGTGATTTGCCGCCTCGATGGGGTCTACTGCGAGGCAAGCAGAACCCCCGGCTTTGGCGTTGGTAGAGATGTTTCCTATTCAACAATTGTAAATAAAAGATATAATGAAGAGAAAAATGGGGCCTATATTTGGTCGGAATGTTGATTCATTCCCCTTCTAACAAATCCCGGGTACTCCATATGTCCAGGTCATGCCGAAAATCACTGAAATTTTCGGCATGACCTTTGCTAAAAAGTGGACATATTGAGCACCTGAAATTTGCTGGAATGGAAATGAATCAACATTCCGACAAAACATAAGCCACTCGGATATTTTTCGACATTCAACCAACATTGCAAAACCAACATATAACATCAATGACATATATAATTTGCAAAATGTATCATTCAAGCAAAACCATGCTTGCACTTAAAAACACAAAAATGACAAAATTTCTCTCTCTGCTACAAATCCTAGGGTTCATACATAGCTAACTTATATAGCTAACCTAGTTTTTGCTATAGTTTTTTAGTTGCTCAAAATATATCATTAGAGCACAAACTTGCTACAAAAATTTGCTAACTTGCTAAAAAACAAAAAACAAAAAATTGTTAATTAGCTACTGCCCTAGTTTGCTAACTTGCTAACTTGCTAAAAAAATGCCAGCTTTGCTAAATTTGCTAAATTTTCTAAATTTGTCGTAAAATTTGCTACTAGTTAGCTACTGCATTTGCTACATTTTCCCTACCTAATTGAACCCTAAACTGAAAACCTAGTTTCATTTCTAAAAAAAAAGAAAACCTAATAGACAGAGATAGGGGGGGTGGGGGCAGGGGGTGGTAGTACCTGAGGAGGAGGAGGTGGCCGGCGTGGATGAGGATGAGGATGAGGAGGAGACCGGAGCGGACGAGGAGGAGGTCGGAGCGGCGGCGGCGCGGACGAGGAGGAGGTCAGAGCAGCGCGGACGATGAGGAGGAGGAGGCCGGCGTCGAAGTCCAGGTCGAGGGGCGACGGCCGGCGGGCAGGCGCGACGACGGCGGCACGGGCGGCGACATCAGAGAGAGGAGGGGGAGAGATGGGAGAGTGGGGGAGGGGAATGGGACTTGGCAAAATTTTGAGCCCGCGTGGGCGGTGATTAACTCAAAATAGTAGTAGCGCTGGTTTCGGAACTAGTTCTATAGCTAACTTAGCTATGTCGTTGGTTCCTAACCCAGCGCTACTGCTAAATATTCGAATTTTATTTTATTTTTATTTCTAAAATACAAGTAGCAGTAGTGCTTGTCCTCTAACCAGAGCTATAGCTAACTTAGCTATAGCACTTGTTACCAACCAAGCGCTACTGCTACGTTTCTTTTCTTTTTATAATTTTCCTTTTCTAGTTTTTAGTTTTTTTTTTATTATTTTTATTTTCTGTTTACTTTTCTTGTTCTTTTGTATTGCTTTATCCCTGTTCTTTTCTTTTTTGTTTACTTTTTTTTGTATTGCTTTTATCCCTACGACGTCTCCCTCCCACACTGCGCGAATATCACCGGAACCATGCATGTAATTGAAGGGGGATACGATTACATCAGTTGACCGATAACGGTTACTTAAGTGCGTACACAAAATAGATGCATATATATAAATAATGGTTTCTCAGCTGCGTCGACGACGTTTCACATTGAGCTTCTTCCCTTTCTTGTTCGTTGTCGAATAATTGAGCCCCTCCTTGTGACTTTTTCGTAATTATGGACTACGATCTTTCTTAGGTAATGTAGTATTGATTCTTCTTTTCACGTATGCTTCATCATCGTCATCATCTTCCCTCATCGGGTTACCGTATTGGTCTTAGTCTTCCTCGTTGGCAACTCTAGCCATTACGACGATGCTCCTTTTGGATCTCCTCACTACAACACGACTGGGATTGGCTGGGTCGGTTATGAAGAAGCATTGTGTCACGTGCTTAGCGTGTACCCATGGCTCATTTTTTACGATGATGTTAACGTTCACGGGAGTGCTCTTCGCGTCGGGTATAGACATGGTAGTGAAATACTTGTTTTCTCTTATGACGTCCTTGGCCCATCTGACACGGAACATCGTCCCATCTTGATTCTAGCATAGTCAAGCTCCCAGATCTCTTCGACCCTTCTGTTGAATCTTGCAGTTCTACCGTTGGCGTCGGTCACGCATTCAGTTGTCACCCCGGAGTTCTAGCAATCACTATCCATGTCTTTGGCCTCCATGTAGAACGTGTACCCGTTGATATCATATGACTGATAGGTCGCGAGCTTGGGTGCGGGGCCATGTGCTAAGGCATGAGCATTCCGTCCGAACTGCCCTCTTCCGGGGGATTTTCAAGAACTTGCTCTTTGAACAACACAAGGAAGTGGTGTTGTGCTCTATAGTAACTTCGTCATCCGTCTTGAGCATCCCCTTATCACAGTACTTCTTTGCGATGCTTTCTTTGTGCCATGCCACATAATCATCTACCACATCTAGGTGTTGTAGCACTACTAAGTTAGCCCTGTCAAAGTCGTTCTGTCGATCCGAGTAGTCCACGTGCAATTCCCCCCGGCCGTTGGTGTGACCATCTCCTTCGACCTTCTCATCGTGCTTCTTGACGGGCAAACCAACAACAGGGTCTCCGGCGCCTATATAATTCTCGCAAAAGGAGATTCACTCATGCGTCAGATACCCCTGGATGATGCTCCCATTGCGATGGGACATGTTACGAACGAATCCTTTGATGACCCCATTCATCCTCTCGAACGGCATCATGTTGTGAAGGAATGTCGGCCCGAGGTCGATGATGTCATCCATGATGTGGACACATAGATGCACCATGACGTCAAAGAACGTGGGCGGGAAGTACATCTCAAGCTCACATAGTATGACAATGATCTCTTCATGTAGCCTTCGGAGCTGCTTCACACTTATGGACTTTCGAGAGATAACGTTGAAGAAGTTGCAGAGACCAGTAAGCGTGCCACATACGTGCTTCTCCATTATCCCTCTAATGGCAACCGGGAGTATCTGCATCATCATCACGTGACAGTCATGAGACTACATCCCGCTGAACCTTTTCTTCTTGGGGTCTAGAAATCTGCTTACCTTCCCACAGTAACCGGAACTGACTTTGATTCCCACAAGGCACTTGATGAATTGATTGACATCCTTCGCACTTAAGGTGAAGCAAGAAGGGGGGCAATAATTCTCCTCTTTCTTGTTGACTTTTCTGCCCCTTTCCCCCTCCTCCGTCTCTGTCTTCGTCTCCTCCGTCCACTTTTTACGATGGAGATCTTTCCTGATCCTCAAATCTTCCAAGTCTTTCATTGCCTTTGGCCCATCCTTTGAGTTCTCCGGCATGTTCATCAGTGTGCCAAGCAAGCACTCGAGGACATTCTTCGTGATATGCATTTGATCAAGGCAATCAGGCGTGTCGTGATTAGGCCAGTACTCCAAATCCCAGAAAACAGACCTCATTTTCCATACCTTCAGCAGCGGCTCTGACACCTTTTTCATCTTTCCCGGCGTGGGGCACTGTTTCCAGTTTCTCAAGAGCTCGTTGATTTCGGTGCCGCTCCTCTTATGTGGAGGTCCTCGATGCTCAGCCAACCCATTGAATAGATCTCCATGCTTTCTCCACGGGTCATCCTTCTCGAGCCATCTACGATGCCCCATGTACACGATTTTCTCGGACCCGCCATCTTTCATTGACGTAAGCTGTTGACACGTTGTATCATCCATGCACCTCGTGCATCCGCAGTATCCGTGGCACACCTAGCCTGAGGTGTACCCGTAACCGAGATAGTCGTGCACCGTCATCATCAGCGCGACTTATTATGGAAATATTCTCCTTTGCTGGCGTCCCATGTCCATGCCGGTGTTTTCCATAATGTGTCTAGCTCCTCTTGCAAGAACCCATATACAAGATAATATTATATCCTGGTTGTTTCGGCCCTTGAATCAGCATGCTCATGTGTATGTACTTTGTCTTCATGCACTTCCATGTGGGGAGGTTGTACATCCATACAAACACAGGCCATGTGTTGTGGTTGGTGTTCTGGTTTCCAAACGAATTCATGCCATCGGTACTCGCACTAAGCATGATGTTCCTTGGATCTTCTACGGCAAATCCATATATGGCGTTGAATGCTCTCCACTGGCTACCATCTACGTGGTGTCTCAGCTTGAGATCATCTCCATCGTCGGGTTTCTTCCTCTCCGCATGCCAGCACATGAGCTTTGCTTCCTTAGGATCTACGAAATACCGCTGCAGACGGGGAGTGATCAGAAAGTACCATACAACTTTCTGAGGACCTTTCATTCCTGACTTCTTGTACCGAGAGGCATTGCACGTTGGACAGCTGGTTTTTTCCACGTGCTCCCCCCCGATAAATGATGCAATCGTTGATGCATGCGTGGTACCTAATGTGCGGCAAATCAAAAGGGCAAACGGTTTTCTAGGCCTCCTCGACACTAGTAGGACACAGGTTCCACACGGGAAGAACTTTTTTATGTAGATACTTCAAATGCTCGTCTAGGCTTTTGTCTGTCCATTTGTTTTTGGCCTTCATCTTTAGAAGTTCGAGCGTTAAACTCAAGCGGGTCACCTCGGGATCGCAACTGTCATACAATGGAGTCTTCGAGTCTACTTCAAGTTGCGCCAGCTTGGCCTTCTCTATAGAAGCAGCTCTCTCGCTAGTCATACTCTTGCGAAGAAGGTCTCGGACATGAGGGTCCTGCACGGCTGCACTTAGTAGTGTCGAAGGCTGCGACATGACCGCCGCCTCTTCTTCGCCATGTCCGGACTCTTCTTTGCCATGTCCAGAATATTCTCTGCCGCCGTCATTTCCAGACTCTTCCCCACCGCCATCGTCTTCGTGTCAATCGGTCATCTCTTCGTCTAGCCCCGTCGCCATGTCATTATTCCCTGCCATGTGCACATCCTCATCATCATCATCTTCTTCACTTATCCACTGATTATAGCCATCCATGAAACCATTCATCAGCAGGTGCACCTTCAAAGTGCCACGATCAAAAGGGTCCAAAAGGACTCCTTCTTTGCATCTTACACACAGACGTCTAATCCCAGTCCGATTATTTCCATACATGTCCATCACCGTGGATTGCATGTATCGCTCCACAATGCATCCACTCACCTTCATAACCGACTACACGGTATAACAAGCAAAAGGGTTATAAACAAAATGCATGCATGCTTGAAATTCCTATAAAAATTTGGCATGACCTTGTCTAAAAATAGGACATATCGAGTTTGCTCGAAATTCACCGAAACGGAAATAAATCGACATTTTGGCAAAACATAAGAAACTCGGGGGCATGTCACTCGCACAAATCTCTCCATATCCCAAACACACATATTCTCATTCACATGCATATTCCCATTCTTGAAATGCACAATTTTTTACTCATATATATATATATATATATATATATATATATATATCCCGAGAGAGACCGGTCGACAGAGCACGGTTCGATGATGAGGCCTTTCTCTACCTATACGAACTGAAAGTGTGGATGGCTAAATATCTAGCTATATCTAGTTGTTGGGGAGGAGAGATGACTCTAGCTAACTAATGGAGACGGAGTTATGGTGGAGGGGGCATTAATGGGGAGAGAAGAGAGGTAGGAGAGGAAGAGAGGGATGAGATGCCATTTATGAAGAAGAGTTATGGTGGAGGAGGACATTAATGAGGAGAGAAGAGAGGTAGGAGGAAGAGAGAATAAGAGCAACAATGGTGCAGAGTGGAGAGGGGAAAGGAGGGGGGAGAGAGGGCAAAGTGGGGAGAGGAGGCGGAGGGGGTGAAAAGGTGGCACCAGCCGCAACTAGAAGTAGCGCTACTTACCAAAACATGTTGTTGCTACGGGACTTAGTAGTAGCGCTCTCCTGGAAAAGTGCTACTACTAAGTGGGGCCCATTAGCAGTAGCGGCTCAATAAAATAAAGCGCTACTACTAAAGTGTTAGTAGGAGTGTTGGATTCTATACAGCGTTGCTACTACAGCTACTATCGATGGCCTCGTCTGGTCCCACATAGTAGTAGCATGTTTTTATTTTCCAGTGCTACTGCTATAGAGTTACTAGTAGCGCCACCCTGGAACAACGCTACTGATAACTAGCAGCAACAGTGACTATTTTCTAGCGCTACTACTAAGCTCCTGTGTATAAGCATTTCCCTAGTAGTGACATTGTGTCATGACACTAGGATGGCGGCCTCCCAGTACCTCTCCCATGGTGGTGGAGCCCTCAACGGTGCCAAGGTGAATGGGGCCACGCTGCATCTCCCCGAGGAGGAGCCGGCCTCGAGGTCGTGCTTTCCTAGCGTCCACTTCCACGACATTGCTCCAACGGTGGGCTGGGGGATTCCGTTAGAGACGAGAGAGCAGAGCAGGGAAAGGAGTGAGCACGGATGGGCAGCCCCACCTCTCTCGCATGTGTGGCATTTAAAGGACTAGGAGCTAGTCGTTGAGTGGCCGTCGCGTGGTCCTGAGGCAGAAACCAAGCAGATGTGCGACGCTTGTCTCCTATCCTTTTTCTCACAAACACAACCCAAATTTAGGCTAGAAATGACTCTGCGCAAACACGAAATGGACAGAAACACGGAATGTGTCACCGTGTTGGGTCGTGGTTTATGTCCACACGGACAGAAATGAACGCTAGCAGAGAAAAACGTCACCGCTTTCGAGTTGCCTTATTTCTCTCACATGTGTGAGTGATACTCCATATCAGAAGTACTTCATTACCGGATAAAAAAATACTTTATTACAAACATGAATTTTTTTAGGGTCTGGTCTTGTCAAACGAAGGGTGTAGCTCGGTTGTTGTTTTTACTGGCCTACTATATGTGGAATGTTACTGGACAGCGCAGGGCGATGCTCCTAAGTCCTATGAACTCTTCTCAAGGTGCCCCTCCTCGCAGAAAAAATGTGTTCCTCCCCCACTCCAGAGTGGGTTTGCCCACCCGCATCCGCCGCCACCAGAATACGCTGCCGGGCGAAGCCCGTGTGGCTAGTCGCGGTGGCGGAGCCAGTCTCTCATGGACTCCCCTTGCTCTGTGGATGACAGGACCTGGGGGCGGCCGGCGGCGTCCTGATCTGATGTGCATCTCGATGTACGGCGGCTGGACTCGGCAAGCGGTGGAGGTCAAGGTTCGTCTTGTGGCGGTCGGACAGATCAGGGAGATTTTGTGCTTGCGGCCATGACCATGATGGGGTCGCTGGCCTCGGCCAGATCTGGTCGTGGCTGGTTGCTGGTGGCTGGACTTGTCCGTGATATCCGGTGGCTGGCTACCTGTTGGGGGGAACGAAGCATGAAAATAAAAAAAATCCTATGAACACCCAAGATCTATATATGGGAAATATAGCAACGAGAGGGGAGAATGTGTCCACGTACCCTCGTAGACTGTTAAGCGGAAGTGTATATTACGCGGTTGATGTAGTCGTACTTGTCACGGCCCAATCGCAATCCAATCTGATGAAGTATTGAACAGACAACACCTCTGCCTTCAGCACACGTATGGCTCGATAACGTCTCCTCCTTCTTGATCCAGCAAGCAGGAGGGGAGAATTAGATTGGATCAGAATTAGCACAATGGCGTGGTGGTGATGGTGGTGGTGGAACGCTGATAGCACTTCGCTAAGCATCGTCGAGACGAGGTGGTGGAGTAACGGGAGAGAGAGGGGAGCCCAGGGGCTGGTGTGTTGATCTGTGTATCTCTACACCTTTGGTGTAGCCCCTCCCCTCTATTTATAT
Source organism: Secale cereale (assembly GCA_902687465.1). Lineage (NCBI taxonomy): Eukaryota > Viridiplantae > Streptophyta > Magnoliopsida > Poales > Poaceae > Secale > Secale cereale. Next base: position 117,923,292 of record LR738712.1, on the reverse strand, counting down.
AGGTGTAGGGGCTAGGAGTCCAGCCCTACTCCTAATAAGAGTTGGCGCCAAGGGGAAGGAGTCCTACTCCTAGTAGGAGTTGGATTCCTAGTCCCCTTTCACATGTCTTAGCCAGATGGGACTCTTAGGGGCTCATGCGCCTGGCCCATGTAGGCCAAGGTACCCCCTTAAGCCCGTGCTGGCCTATGGAACGTGGTGGACTCACTTGTGGACATTCGGACTCCCCCAAAAGGAACCTTCTGGAAGCTTCCTGGTACAATACCGAAAAACTGATTTTTTTGAAACCCTGAAAACAACTATCCATATATAAATATTTACCTCCGGTCCATTGCGCAGCTCCTTGTCATGTCTGGGATCTCATCTGGGACTTCGAATAACATTCGGTTACCAACATCAAAATATCCCAATATTACTCTAGCATCACTGAACGTTAAGCGTGGAGACCGTACAGGTACGAGAATCATGTAGACATGACCTAGACACATCTCCGGTCAATTACCAATAGCGGAACTTGGATGCCCATATTGGTTCCTACATATTCAACGAAGATCTTTTATCGGTTTAACCACGATGTCGAGGATTTGGATAATCCCGTATGCAATTCCTTCTGTCCGGCGATATGTTACTTGTCCGAGATTCGATTGTCGGTATTTGCATACCTACACTACTGCAAGATGGTCCAAACGAGACAGTCAAATTGGAGACCCTTCGACAAAACTGTGTGCGATGCATCAATCACAAATGGTGATGTAATAAAACCGTCAAAAAAGATGCAAAACGTTTGCGACGACGGTGACATCAAACACGGTTCATATTGGAGTTACGTGTGCGATGAGTGGCAAACGGTTAATTCAGAAGAAATGTTTGCAATGATGCAGAACAACAGAAACAGGCAGCCAGATTAGGGCATGTGCGATATACGGCATACAATTCACTAGGATGAACTGTGTGTGATTAGGCAACACAATAGAAACGGTTCAACTGAACAAGATGTGTGGGACACGCGGCAGACAGGTTCGTAATAAGAAATGTGTGCGAAGACAAACAATAAGACAGACGATTGCTGCTAATAAGCCGTGTGATTTGCTCTGTCTATAGAAGAATTACATAAGTGACTATACAGATAATTCACACACACCTCAATAAACAATTGTATGCATTATAAAGTAGGAGAAACAATCGTCTAGTCATCTACCTCTTGTGATGCTCCGGCTACTGCTCCGTGGCTCGATCCCTCGTCTGGGGCAGGAAGAAGACACTCCCTCATGTCAATGATCCGCTTGTACATCTCGTAGCTTGTGTACACGTCCTAGGCTGCGTACGTGACGTGTTGGTCATCTAGTCTCTCATGCCAGACACTGTGCCAGGGGTTCTTGACCTTCTTGCTCTCAACCTTCATCTTCATATAGTAGGGGTCGATGATGGCCAAGGCGAGGTTAACCAGGGAGTTCTTTTTGTTGTTGTTGCTGCCCCAGACCTTGTAGTGGTCCTGGATGTTGACAAGATTCTGGCATTTCAAGCCCGAAAGCTTGAGCGCTTTTAGATCGTTGGTGGTGTCCACCGTAGCAAAATTGTAGTCAGAGCTGTTGATAAACCCGGAGAAACCCTGAAAGCACAAGTGCTCCCTGGGTGATTTTGGTAATTAATGTCAACATATCTCTTGTTGGACTAATGTTTTCATCTAGTATATTTCAGACAAGTTCAACAAATGGAGTGGCATGGACTACAGGATGTGGAACCCCTTCAAGATGATAAGGACAAAGGATTGGCTCAAGCTCAAAGCTCAGGACTCTACATTTGCTATTTCAGTGATCCAAGATCACATTGAGTCCTTAGGAAAGCCAATACTATTAAAAGGGGATGAGGTGTTGTTTAATGGTTTGCTTACTCAAAGTGCTTAGTGATATACTCCAAATCCCTCAACCACTTTCTCACATCCACATATGTCCCAAACCAAAAGGCAAACTCGGCCCTACCGAAAAGTTCTATCCGGCACCACCAAGTTTATTTGACATAGCCACTGCCAGAAACCCTAATCATTTCGGTCTCACCGAAAGGGATCTCGGTCTCACCAAGATGGCAATGTAAACTCTCTGTTTCCTATTTGAAACATTTCGGTCTAACTGAGATGTGAGAATCGGTCTCATCGAGTTAGCATTGCAAACTCTCTATTGCCTATTCGTAACGTTTTGGTCCCATCGAAACGAGCGAATCGGTCCCACCGAGTTTGCCTGACCAACTCTCTGGTGTGCTTATTACCAAAATCGGTCCCATCGAGTTTGTGTAATTGGTCTCACTGAGATTACGTTATGCCCTAACCCTAATGAAATCGGTCCCACCGAGTTGATCATATCGGTCCCACCGAAATGCCTAACGTTCACATTATGAACTAAATCGGTCTGACCGAGTTCTCTGAATCGGTCCCACCAAGTTGGTAAATTGTATGTAATGGTTAGATTTTGTGTGGAGGCTATATATACCCCTCCACCCACTCTTCACTCGTAGAGAGAGCCATCAGAACATACCTACACTTCCAACATACATGTTCTGAGAGAGAACCACCTACTCCAGTGTTGAGATCAAGATATTCCATTCCTACCACATAAATCTTGTTCTCTAGCCTTCCCCAAGTTGCTTTCCACTCAAATCATTCTTCCACCATATCCAAATCTATGAGGAACCGTTTGAGTGTTGGGGAGACTATCATTTGAAGCATTTGAGCAAGGAGTTCATCATCGACACACCGTCTATTACCTTTTGGAGAGTGGTGTCTCCTAGATTGGTTAGGTGTCACTTGGGAGCCTCCGACAAGATTGTTGAGTTGAACCAAGGAGTTTGAATGGGCAACGAGATCGCCTACTTTGTGAAGATCTACGCTAGTGAGGCAAGTCCTTCGTGGGCGATGGCCATGGTGGGATAGACAAGGTTGCTTCTTCGTGGACCCTTCGTGGGTGGATCCCTCCGTGGACTCGTGCAGCCGTTACCTTGCGTGGGTTGAAGTCTCCATCAACTTGGATGTACGATAGCACCACCTATCGGAACCACGACAAAAACATCTGTGTCTACACTTGCGTTTGCTCCTTCAAACTCCTCCCTTTGCCTTCATATGCAATTGTTTTACATTCCGCTGCTATACTCTTAGAATTGCATGTGTAGGTTGATTGCTTGACTTGTGCTTATTTGCTAAAATCTTCCAAGAATTAAAATTGGGAAAAGGCTAGTTTTTTTATTTTTGTCAATTAGTCAAAGTTGCATGCTTTACTTTCCAATACCCACACACTCTTGTTATGCATGCTTGATGTGTATTATGAATGTTAAATATGTGCTAAATCTACACCTAAATTTAAGTAATATTAAAAGCCGCCACTTTTCTTGCTAGGAGTCTATTCACCCCCTCTAAACACCACTTCTCGATCCTTTCAATTGGTATCAAAGCTTTGGTCTCCATTGCTTTGGTTTAACCACCATTTGAGAAAGATGGATGAGTCTACGTTGGGGAGTATTAGACGTAGAGTGCCTATGCTTGATGGAAAGTACTTTCATGAATGGAAAAATGAGATGCTTGAGATCTTCAATGAATATCATTTGAACAATTATATTGATAATCCTTGTATGCCCCCTATTGATGCTTCGAATCCTACTTTCAATGAGAAACTTGACATGGTTCGAAATCTTAGAACTGTTAATCTTATCACTAGAGGATTGCCTAGAAACTTGCTTGTATGTTTGCCAACTTTTGAATGTGCTTATACTATATGGAGGTTCCTAGAGGAACGATTCCCAAATTATTCTTTGAATTTTTTTGATGAGATTCTCCATAAGTCTATTGCCTTGGATAGGATGAATACTAGTGATCCTAAGTTTAGTGATTGCTTATTTGAGCTTCGTGATCTCATGCGTGCCAAAGGAGATGTTGGAATTATTAGCAATATCATTTTCGAAGTGTCAGGACCCCGATCCTAAGTCACACCGATCTAGCTGTAACACGTCATATCACTTTGCGGCCTCACGGACGGTATCCCCACGGGTGCCACCTTACCTGGCCCGGGACCGTTTGCGCATTTTGGCACACGTATATGACAGTGTCGCTAGCATCCATATGACAGAGAACCCAGGCCGACATGGCTAGTTATAAACCAAAAGTGGCACTAAATTACAGAGACAGGCATCCATGACCCAGCAACGAACGTGTCGGTCATCAACGTATGAACCCAAGTCGTAGCAAGCTACATGGACTTAAAGGAACAACGCGTGACATTTCCCCTAAGGGACAGACACAGGAACGAAGAAGGACACATGCCGGCCATCCTACGTGTTCCGAGCAGTAGCAAGCTGCCAAGGCTCATTGGAAGCACTAGGAGGCATTTCCCTGTAAGATAGGCTACCAAAGGAAAACAACTAGGTGTCGGATCCCACACATACCAAGCATTTCAATCATACACACAATATGCTCAATATGTGCAAATACAACATTGCATCACAACAGAACTCTATGACTCAAAGTACTTTATTTAAGAGGCTCCAAGAGCCATACATAACATATCCATACAGGTAGGGGTCACATGACCCAACACTCAAGTCATATAGTCATACAAGCACAAGCGGAAGTTAACATGTCTGAGTACAGACAACTTGGAAAATAAAACAGGCTTGGTCTAGCCTGACTATCTACAAGGCCCTTCACAAGCTCCAGATCTCCGTCTGGGTAGCAAGCTACTCGTCGACGTCAACGTCTATGTAGAACCCATCAGAAGGGGCAGGGTTCTCCTCTTCAACAGTTATTAAGCAAACATGAGTACAAAGGTACTCAGCAAGTCTTACAACAGAACCTATCATACATGCAACATTATCAACAGGGGTAGTGGAGTTCATAGCAGAAAGCTAGCTTTGACTCTTGGCTAACCTATACTACAACTCTCAACAGATTGCAAGATATTACTACGTACACGAGTCCTCTACTCACCACAACAATACACCACCGAGGATCCTCTTCCGTCATCCTACGGAAGGGCCATCCACGGCACTCACACTTGTCTTGAGGCTTTTAGTAGTATCCATCAACTTGTCTATGAACTGTAAGAGTAATCAAGTAGTCTGTACCGCGAACAACGACTATTCGAATAGATTGATAACCCTGCAGGGGTGTACTTCTTCACACACGCTTCCACCACTTATCGCTGATTACTCGACATGTACTCGGCAACCTTCAAGCGGAAGCCCAGCGAGGGTGTCGGCCACGACCTGACTAACTACAGAAGTCTCTCGTCCAGGTTTATCGCCTATTTGGGTTCCATCCGTGGGGTGATCCGGCCGGGGTGTCGCTCACGGCCCCAAACGATGTGTACAGGGTTCCTGAGTCACCAAACGGGCAACCGGTACACCGTGCCACGTACCTGTCGCATCACAGCCCACCCCGAGGGTCAGCGCTGTGCATGACCACCAGTAAACTACAAACACCAGAAACTAATTGCAACACCTGGACAGAGATCAAGGATAATTAATAAGTCGAGAGGGTCAATTAAGGATCCCAATGTGTGGTAGTAGCTAAAACTTGAACCACACATACAGATCTCGGGTCCTATGGACGGTTCCAATGAAACAACCCACCACGTACTCCTACATGGCCTTTCATCGATACCTTTACCAAACATGTTCCACACTTCCTTCTCTTTACCGGTATGATCATTTCACTCTGATCCATCACCCAGATGAATCAGACCCGACACAACTCTAAGCATAGCAGGCAACATAAACAAATAGCATGGTGGATCACACATCACATGGCTCAATCAACTCCTACACATGCTAGTGGGTTTCAACCATTTACTGTGGCAATGACAGGTCATGCAAGGGAATAGGGTTCAACTACCGCAGCAAGTAGCAGTTCACACGCTGTTGCCTTAATGCAGTAAAAGAGAGCAAGAGCGAGAAGATGGGTTTGTATTGGAATGATCAATGATTGCTTGCCTGACATAGTGGTTGTTTGGTACTGCTCTTCAGTTGGATACGCAGAAGTATCCTCGGGAGTAGGACCTAACACGGAGAATATCAGCGATACAATCAATAAGCAAACAAATGCAACAATATGATGCATGCTCATGATATGGCAAGATTCATGTGTTTTGGGCTAACGCAACTATTACCAGAAGGGTTTGAGCCCATTTGAATCAAAGATTCAAATTGAAACTCAAACTATTATTTATTTAAGTGCATTATCATGTTTTAAGGTGAACAGCAATGTTAACTTGCTCAAACATGCATGAAAGAAGTGCCATTGGAAAGATTGGATTTTTCTGATCAATTTTCATATATAAATCTTTTCCATCTGAGCTACTGTTGAATTTATATGATTTTTTGAAGTTTAAAGCATTTTCTGGAATTTCCTGAATTGTTTTTAAATCAAATAATCCCAGAAAATCCTTTACTGCGTCAGCATGACATCATGCTGACATCAGCAAGTCAACAGACCTGATCCAGGTCAAACCTGACTGGTGGGTCCCTCATGTCAATGTCTCTGGAGCTAATTCCGATCAAAACTAGAGTTGACTGGGTTTGACTAAGCGATGGGGCCCACTGTCAGTGACTGTGGTGGTTAATCTAATTACTGTTAGCTCCTAATTAACAGGCCACGTCAGCCCGCCGAGGTTTGGCCGGCGGCGACCATTTCGCACGGCGGTGACTCGTCGAAATCCTTGTTCCGCCGACCATTTGTCGCGCGGATGGGCTCTGTGTGCTCCTGGTGATGCACCGCATCCAACGGTGCCACTTGTGGGTCGATTGGTCGCCGGAGTCGACGGCGACGAGCTGGTCCGCGGCGGCGCTCGCACGGAGTTGGCCGGGACGGCGTTGTGGTGCACGGGAGGAGGAGTTAGGGGTGGCATTAGCTTGCTGGTGATCTACTGATCCTAGTGGCGTGCTCAGCTGCGAGGCACAGTGGCTGTGGCCACGGCGGCGATTTTACCGGCGGTGGTGAGCTTTAGTCAGCAAGGGGGCGGCGGCTACAAGGCATAATCGAGCCCGCGGAGAGAGGGGTTCGAAGCGTGAGCTCACAGCGGTCGCAGAGGGCGTCGAAGCGAGCTCGAGGGAGGTCGGACGGCAGCGTACGGGCGGCGGCAATCTCCGGTGCCGAAGGTTGAAGACGACGGCGGGGAGGGCGTTGCAGGGCTTCTGGCATCGTGTGCGTCGGTGGGGAGCTTCGGGGCGATGCGGCGGAGCTAATGGTGCGTCGGGGAGGCGAGGGAGTGGCGTAGGGCGCGGTGGCAGCGATCGACGGCGACGAGCTCGCTCGGTGGAGCTCGGCGGAGGGGAGAGGGGAGGGGAAAGACACAGGGTTGAGGGGAAACCATCGAGGGGGTCTGCGTGGCGTCTTCCAGGTCCATCCAGAGGGTCGAAGGGGCCAGCCAGGCAGGCAGGAGGTGGCCGGCGCATCGGCGGCGCTCGCCACCGAGCTGCTTCGTGCGCTGGCATGGCGAAGAAGACGGGGATGCCCCTGGTGGGCTGGGCCGTCTGGGCCAGGCAGGTAAGTGGGCTCAGGTAAGTCTGCTTCTTCCTATTTTTTTCTATTTACTTTCTGTTTCATTTCTTTTGCAACTTTGTTGAATTAATAAAAATGCCAGAACATTTTTATAACTCATAGAACTAATCATGCCCACTGTTTATAATATGAACAGTATGGAACATTTTAGTTTATGATTATTTGGGCACATAGAATATTTTATAGCATTTAAATGCCCAAATGCAAATACCATATGAATTAATCCAGAGACCTTGGGTGTCCTAGAAAATTGTGCACCATTTTTGGCAGAGATTTAAGACCAAGGCAGAAATTATGAACATTTTTGAAGGGCATTTTGGGTACATTGGAAAAAAAATTAACAAACCCTAGTTGTTAGAAGAGGGGTGCTGGGGTTTCTGTCATTCCCATTTCAAGTTTCTTTGGAAAGTAAACATGATGCACACTCTAGCTAGTCCTAATGCAAGCACTGACTAGGGATGTGACAACTCACCCCCACTCAAAAGAATCGCGTCACGAGATTCGGGTTCCTCCGGAAAGAGGGTGGGGTACTCTAGTCGAAGACAATCCTCCCTTTCCCAAGTAGCTTCACTCTCGGAATGATGTGACCATTGAACCTTGAGAAACTTGATATTGTGACGTCAAGTGGTGATACGTCCAAAACGTATCTATAATTTCTGCTTGCTCCATGCCTCTTTTTGGTGATATTGCTATGATATTTATACACTTCCATACACTTTTGATCATATTTGGACTAACCTATTAACTCAGTGCACCCTAGTGCCAGTTTCTGTTTTCGGCTGTTTTTGTATTTCAGGTTTTCCCATTACGAGAACTGCCAGAAATATCCCGGAAAAATTATATAAAAAATCAGCGTTCCAGAAGCTACCAGGCACCCGAAGCACAGCCGGAGGGGGGCCACCAGGGCCCCAGGCGCCCTGGTGGCGCGCCCCCCCTGGGCCGCTCCGGGGGGGGGGTGCGCCTGGCCCCCCGAGCCTCGTCTGATGCCCCCTTTGTCATATATTTATATCGTGTCCCGAAACCCTCGAGACGGAAACCTTTTTCGCGATCTCATCTCTGTTCCGCCGCCGCCGCGCTTCCAAGATCGGGAGCACCAGGTTAACTCTTCCCGGCACCCTGCCGGAGGGGAGGATCACCACCGGGAGCTTCTCCACCTCCATGGACGCCTCCCGGATGAGTTGTGAGTAGTCTCCCTTGGACCATGGGTCCATGACCAGTAGCTATGTGATGTTCTCCTCCCGTTCTTGTGCTTCACTAATTAGTCCTCGTGAGCTACCCTACATGATCGAGGCACATATGTAATCCTTATGTTGTTGCTATGATGAGTTTGCTGGGATCCGATGGATTATGAGATTATGTTCAGATTGTGTTTGAGTAATATATTTGATCTACCTCTTTTATATTTATGTTCGTAAGTAATTCTTGCATGTTCTCCGTTGTTATTTATTGCTTTGGCCAAGTAGTAGGTAGTGACTCCAAGAGGGAACGTTATGCTTGATTGTGGGTTCATGCCCCTCGATGACTAGCTTGAGTGACAGAAACATGAGTCTAGGGGATGTGCTGTTGCCACAAGGGGGAAAACAACGGTGCTTGTGCCCGCGGGTGCAAGGATTGTTTACTTTACGCAAAGTTCTTTTAATGCAGTTGTCTGTTGCTTTGAGTTTACACTATGGGTGGGACTCGCAACTTAATACCAGCGAGATGTTCTGGATAGATATCTCAAGGTGGATGGTTAGTAGTAGATGCAGATGGATTTCAGTCTACTTACTTTGGCACCGCCCATGCTTTGAACCTCTACCTTTCTAGCAACTTAGTCAGCATTGGTTTGCGCACATGGTCCTCTCAATTGCCCAGCTGTAATTCGTTTACCTCACATAGCTGTTTTATCGTCTTTTGGGAGAGAGACATCACTAGTGAACATCATGGGACTCCGGTCCATATTACCATCATTGATCACATCCGCTATTTACTTTCCGCTTTTTACTTACTATTGCAGCAAAACCTATCACTATTATCACTTGCGTTTGATCCTTTGTAAACTACAAGGCCGGAGGGATTGACAACCTCTCTGTACTCGTTGGGAGCAAAGTTATTTGTATCTGTGTGCAGGTCCACGTTGATTGCTAATATATGGCGCCGTTAGCAGTTGACACCTTCTTGTTGAAACTGGGAGTCTCAGGGAAATCGATCCTTGGTATCTTTGCCAAGGGAAAACTTCCGCTACACTGCATCTCACACCTTCCACTTGGGGTAACCAACGAGGGGCGAGAAGCCATCAAGCAAAGTTTTCTGGCGCCGTTGCCGGGGACTCCACTCTTCAGGATAGGGGAGTTGCACGCTATCTTTTACCTTTGCTTTTTAGTCTTGTTAGTTTACCTTTCAGTTTTTGCTTTAGTATCTTTTATCGAAAATCACAAAAATAGTTATCTCATTCTTTAGTTGTCATTATGTCGGGTCCTTTTGGCTTTGTCGAGGCAGAAGTTCTCACCTTTAAACAAAGAGGTGGGGAAAGTTTGAAAGATGCTTGGTATAGAATTAGTGATTCTCAAAAAAGAGCCACCAAGAAGCAACCTACTACTATCCTGCTTAGAAATTTTTATGTTGGAATTACTTCTTGGAATAGGTTTATTCTAGATACTACTATCAATGGGAATTTCCTAGAGGCCCCAGTTTGGGAGTCTCTTAGTATTATTGAAAATCTTGTTGGGAATCCCCCTGTTGTTAGCATTCAAGAGGACATCACCCTAGCTCACATTATGAAAAAACTTGAAAAGATAGAGCTAGAGATGCCAAACATTAATAAGATAAATGAGTTGTATCGTAAGATCCAAGGGAATTTGAATAGGCTTGATAGCTCCATGCATAAAATTTTCAAAACTTTGGAGACCATCAAATCCCATGACTTGGACTCTTCTAGGATAGACAAGATTGAGGAAATATTTGATACTCTAGGAACTACTTTCTCCTCAATCAAAACCAAAAAGGTAGAAACTCCGGCAAAGAGGGAGCCTAAGTTCGTTCACGTTCCAAAGGCTCCCCGTTCTAAAAGTAATCCATCTATTGCCAAAGGGGTTGAAACTGTAAAGACTTTGGAAGAAACACCTCTCTTTGATGAATTTATAAATGAATCTTCCCTTGACTTTTATCCTTTTGGTCTTCTCCCTAGAAGTATCTCTATGAGGCCTTTATTTGAAAGTCCTCTTTAGACTAGTTGTATTATTGAAGAGCTTTTTGATGATCTTGATGATGGTTCAATTGATACAACTTGACCTCTTTGCATTATGCCTAGCTTAAAGGCATAAAAGAAAGCGCTTTTGGGAGGCAGCCCACATGAATAAAATTTTATTTTGCTTTTGGTGTGTCTTGATGTTGTTACTACAGTAGCATCATCATTGTATCTTTGCTTTTCAACTTTGTGCCAAGTGTAGCCTCTGATTGCAAGAAAGTTCAAAAGTTGTGACGTGCTGTCCAGGAAACAGATTCTGTCCTTGGATAGAAAAATTCGTATAAAATCACCAGATCATCTTTTTGGTCTGAATTTTTTCGACAGCGTGCTCTATATAATTGTCTTTCGTGCGTCTGTTCAGAGTTTTTTGATTGGAGTTGCAGAAGTACCCCGAAAAAATCATTTACTACCTGCTGTTCTGTTTTTCACAGATTCTGTCCTGTTTGGCCTTTCCTTCATTTTGCAAACCTAGAGCTTGCTTTTTCTTTGCAAAAACCTTTTGGCAATCTTGAGAAACAGTAGATCTTCAAGAATATCCTTATTTCCAGCAAGGAACAATTATTTTATTATGGGTACTAACCTCGCTAATCAGATTATGATGAGTTATGTATGAAGGGAGTTTTCAAGTGTGCGAGGGAAGATGATAAAAAGATTCAGAAGTGTCAAACGCTCAAGCTTGGGGATGCCCCCATGCACCCCCAAGAAATATTCAAGGAGACTCAAGCGTCTAAGCTTGGGGATGCCCCCGTGCATCCCCTTCTCCATCAACATTATCAGTTCGTCTTTTGTTCCACTATATTTTAATCACTTCATGTGTTATGTGCTATGCTTCGAGCGTCTTGCTTTTAGTTTTCCTTTTTAGTTTTCTTTAGCTTTTCATAACGAGTCGGAACTCAGCTTTCTTTATGTGGGAGAGAAACACGCTCCACTTCTACCTAGAACATAACATAGAATTTTCATGTCTATCTTTGCTGTGTGTGTTCTTTGTCTTTTAATAGCTACTATCATGCTTAGCTCTTAACTTTCATGCTTATCTTTCTAAAGAGCTTTTGTTTAGTTGGTTGCTTGAACTCTCTTTATTTATCATGATTATCTTATTAAGAGAGTTTGCTTCCATTGCATTGGTTGATATGTCTATGATAAAGATGCTACGTGCATAATGGTGCTTAGTAGTTCATGTTTTCTTATGGTTAGTCTCAAATAGCTGGGGGATTCCCAATGTGTTATTGGAGTACCAACATGATTTGTTTGCCTATGATGTGGTATGGTTTAGTAATATCTTCCTTCAAGAATTTATTTTGATTGACTTGGCGTATGCTCACGCATATTTAAGACTGTAAAGAAAGTCTGTCAAGCCTTGATGATCTTTTGTTTCTGAGTAGCGATATAACTTCCATGCCTGATTCAATGTTGCTTTTTTGCTCTGCATGATTATGACCGTCATTGCTCTCTTAGTTGGTCGCTCCCAGTCTTTTGCTAACCTCCACCTGTACTAAGCGGACTGACTGCTTGTGCATCCAATTCCTTTATACCAGTTATGCCATATGAGTCCACCATACCTTCCTACATGGTATTTACCTGCCATTCCTAACAGAGACTTGCGTGTACCACCTCGAAATTATTCAAAGAAAAAGCATTCCTATTTTGTGCCTCTGTTGTAAGTTCATGAGGAAGTAGTAGTTAATTCATGATCTTTTTAAGTTGGACAAGCTTCACCCCGGGATTGCATGTATAATGTGCAAACCCATAATACGAGAAGGAACTGGCATTGAGTGCGCCCGGCTCAAAAAGATAATATAACAAACAAACCCTCCTTCACGCTTTGTTCATGAGAAATCAGAAAACTTTGGCAGTGATAAACAAAGGAGATTAAGAGGATGTGATCGTCCTCATTCGGGAGCCATTCCTCGAAACTTGTCCATCTAAAGAAGTGATTGAGTTGTCTGCTAGCATTCGTTGACGAAACATGAATGATCAAAAAAAATATTATTACCTTTGTTTTTAGAAAACAAGAGCTCTGGTACATGTTTTGTCTTTGTTTCCGACTACGGGTTTTCAACCTTGCCAACAAAAGCCACGGTTCGAGAGTCTCCACCTTCTTTTAAAAGCACCAACTACTGAGAGCATGATTGTCATTCTGAGTGTAATGTGTATTGTCCCAAAGTAGCATTGTCTTTTGCATGATTGTGATATCGTTTATTTTGAAATCATTGTATCTAGTCATCACTTAAACCTTGGAGGTGCCCCTGCATTTATGTTTTGCTTCACTAAAGGGGGCAAGCGAGATATCACCTTATCATATTTGCACACCATGCTCATTACAAATCTATTTGATGTTTCAGTATCATATTGTAAAACTTTCAGTTCTTTGTGATTTTCTCATGAGGCAACTTAATTACTACAGATTCATTGTCTCGGTAAGCTTTTGTCATGTGACTATGAAAAAGTCCTATATGGTTAATAGCATGTCACCACATAAATTATTCTTGTTATCATTTACCTACTCGAGGACGAGCAGGAATTTAGCTTGGGGATGTTGATACGTCCAAAACGTATCTATAATTTCTGCTTGCTCCATGCCTCTTTTGGGTGATATTGCTATGATATTTATACACTTCCATACACTTTTGATCATATTTTGACTAACCTATTAACTCAGTGTACCCCAGTGCCAGTTTCTGTATTCGACTGTTTTTGTATTTCAGCTTTTCCCATTACGAGAACTGCCAGAAAAATCCCGGAAAAATTATATAAAAAATCAGCGTTCCAGAAGCTACCAGGCACCCGAAGCACAGCCGGAGGGGGGCCACCAGGGCCCCAGGCGCCCTGGTGGCACGCCCCCCTGGGCCACGTCGGGGGGCGCCTGGGCCCCCCCGAGCCTCGTCTGATGCCCCCCTTTGGCATATATTTATATCATGTCCCGAAACCCTCGAGACGGAAACCCTTTTTCGCGATCTCATCTCTGTTCCACCGCCGCCGCGCTTCCAAGATCGGGAGCACCAGGAGAACTCTTCCCGGCACCCTGCCGGAGGGGAGGATCACCACCGGGAGCTTCTCCACCACCATGGACGCCTCCCGGATGAGTTGTGAGTAGTCTCCCTTGGACCATGGGTCCATGACCAGTAGCTATGTGATGTTCTCCTCCCGTTCTTGTGCTTAACTAATTAGTCCTCGTGAGCTGCCCTACATGATCGAGGCACATATGTAATCCTTATGCTGTTGCTATGATGAGTTTGCTGGGATTCGATGGATTATGAGGTTATGTTCAGATTGTGTTTGAGTAATATATTTGATCTACCTCTTTTATATTTATGTTCGTAAGTAATTCTTGCATGTTCTCCGTTGTTATTTATTGCTTTGGCCAAGTAGTAGGTAGTGACTCCAAGAGGGAACGTTATGCTTGATTGTGGGTTCATGCCCCTCGATGACTAGCTTGAGTGACAGAAACATGAGTCTAGGGGATGTGTTGTTGCCACAAGGGGGAAAACAACGGTGCTTGTGCCCGCGGGTGCAAGGATCGTTTACTTTACGCAAAGTTCTTTTAATGCAGTTGTCTGGTTCTTTGAGTTTACACTATGGGTGGGACTCGCAACTTAATACCAGCGAGATGTTCTGGATAGATATCTCAAGGTGGATGATTAGTAGTAGATGCAGATGGATTTCAGTCTACTTACTTTGGCATACCGCCCATGCTTTGAACCTCTACCTTTCTTGCAACTTAGTCAGCATTGGTTTGCGCACATGATCCTGTCAATTGCCCAGCTGTAATTCGTTTACCTCACATAGCTGTTTTATCGTCTTTTGGGAGAGAGACATCACTAGTGAACATCATGGGACTCCGGTCCATATTACCATCATTGATCACATCCGCTATTTACTTTCCGCTTTTTACTTACTATTGCAGCAAAACCTATCACTATTATCACTTGCGTTTGATCCTTTGTAAACTACAAGGCCGGAGGGATTGACAACCTCTCTGTACTCGTTGGGAGCAAAGTTATTTGTATCTGTGTGCAGGTCCATGTTGATTGCTAATATCTGGCGCCGTTAGCAGTTGACACCTTCTTGTTGAAACTGGGAGTCTCAGGGAAATCGATCCATGGTATATTTGCCAAGGGAAAACTTCCGCTACACTGCATCTCACACCTTCCACTTGGGGTAACCAACGAGGGGCGAGAAGCCATCAAGTGGTACGCTCGATTTGATCAAGAATACGAACGGGGTATTCTCGATATGTGAGATTGTCCTGGAGATCAAGCGTTTCGTGGTCCACTCCGCGGATAGGATTCGAGAAGCAACGCCTGAGTTGAGATACGTGGAAGACATCATGAACTCTGGAAAGGTGCGGAGGTAGTTCCAATTGGTAGGCAACTTCTCCTCGTTTGGCAAGAATGCGAAAAGGACCGATGTAACGAGGGGCCAATTTGCCTTTGATACCGAAGCGATGGGTTCCCTTAAGAGGAGTAACCCGAAGGTAAGCCTTATCGCCGACTTCAAAAGTCACAGCCTTATGATGGCTATGATATTGGCTCTTCTGGCGAGACTGGGCTGTTTTCAATTTCTCACGAACGATACGAACTTGCTCTTCTGCTTCCTGGATCATATCCGGACCAAA
Organism: Secale cereale; assembly: GCA_902687465.1. Taxonomy (NCBI): domain Eukaryota; kingdom Viridiplantae; phylum Streptophyta; class Magnoliopsida; order Poales; family Poaceae; genus Secale; species Secale cereale. Next base: position 117,907,917 of record LR738712.1, on the reverse strand, counting down.
GAATTGTCTTTCCCCGGTTTCTGACCAGTTAAGAGGTGTTCGACACCTTCGTCCATATAGAACTTCGAAGGGAGCCTTGCCCAAGCTGGCTTGATAACTATTGTTATAAGCGAATTCGGCAAATGGAAGACACTTCTCCCAGTCCATACCGAAAGAGATGACAGAGGCTCGAAGCATATCTTCCAGAATTTGATTGACTCGTTCCACTTGACCACTTGACCGAGGATGGAAGGCGGTGCTGAAAGAGAGATGAGTCCCCATAGCATTCTGGAAACTTTCCCAGAATCGTGAAGTGAAAATACTTCCACGGTCTGAGTTAATCTCCAACGGCACACCATGAAGTGATACTATCCGAGAGATATACAAGTCTGCTAGCTGGCTAGCGGTTATACTCTCTCGAAGAGGTAGGAAATGGGCTACTTTTGAGAGGCGGTCGATAACGATGAAGATAGCATTATTCCCTTTCCTGGTCCTGGGAAACCCGGTAATGAAGTCCATACCGATCTTGTCCCATTTCCATTCAGGAATAGCTAAAGGTTGAAGGGTGCCAGCAGGCCGTTGATGCTCTGCTTTGACTCGACGACAAACGTCGCAGTTAGCAATGAATTGAGCGATTTCTCTCTTCATCCTAGTCCACCAGAACCTTTGGCGTAGGTCCTGATACATTTTGGTACTACCGGGATGAATCGTGAGAGGGGATTCATGAGCCTCCTTAAGAATCATCTGTCGTAGTTGTTGTTTCTTGGGTACCACTAAACGGTTCTCGAAGAAGACAACACCTCGATCATCCGTAGAGAAACTTTTAGCAACTCCGCTAGCAATGTTCTCCTTGATCCGAGATATACCTCTATCATACTGCTGGGCAGCTATGATTTGATCCGTAAGGGTAGGTTTCGCCACCAAGGTGGAAAGGAATCCTCGAGGAATAATGTGAAGGTTAAGCTTATGAAATTCCTCGTGGAGAAGGGGTTGCCCTTGTTGTAACATCAAGTTGTTACAATAAGACTTACGACTTAGTGCGTCAGCCATGACATTGGCCTTCCCAGGGGTGTAAGTGATTCCTAAGTCGTAATCTGTGAGCAACTCAACCCAACGTCTTTGCCTGAGATTTAGATCCGGTTGCGTGAAGATGCATTTCAGACTTTGATGATCGGTGAAGATTTCACAGCGATTACCAAGAAGGTAATGTCGCCATGTTTTGAGTGCGTGGACTACAGCTGCAAGCTCTAGATCATGTGTAGGATAGTTATCCTCATGTGGACGAAACTGTCGGGATGCGTAAGCAATCACTTGACGATCTTGCATGAGTATGAAACCTAGTCCTTGTCGCGAGGCGTCGCAGTAGATAATAAAGTCCTTGGAGAAATCTGGTGGTACCAGTACGGGTGCAGATGTCAGGCGTCTTCTCAGTTCCTGAAAGTTGGACTCGCATTCTGGGGTCCATTCGAACTTTTTATCTTTCTTGAGGAGTTCAGTTAGAGGTTTAGCAACCTTGGAGAAATTCTTGACGAAGCGTCGGCAATAGCTCGCTAAGCCAAGGAAACTCCTAACTTGCTTGACCGATTCAGGGGGAGTCCAATCAAGGACGGCTTGAACTCGCTCGGGATTGACAGCAATACCCTTGCCAGAGATCACATGGCCTAGATAGGTCACTTCCGACAACCAGAATTCACATTTAGAGAATTTAGCATAACGGCGGTGCTCTCAAAGTTTCGTCAATACCAGCCTTAGATGCTCGGCATGATCTTTCTTGTTCTTGGAGTAAATGAGTATATCATCGAGGTATACCACGATGAATTTATCCAAATACTCCATGAATATAGAATTCATTAGCCGGGAGAAGGTGGCTGGGGCATTGGTTAACCCGAAGGACATGACGGTGTACTCGTATTGGCCATAACGAGTAACAAAAGCCGTCTTGGGAATGTCCCCGTTCTTGATTTTGATTTGATGGTATCCCAACCTCAAATCCATTTTGGAAAAGACTGAGGATCCAACGAGCTGATCATACAGATCGTTGATCCTGGGGAGCGGATACTTGTTCTTTATGGTGACCAGATTGACAGGTCGGTAATCTACAACCATCTGTTCCGTTCCACCCTTCTTACGGGACAAGCCCAAGGGGAAGAACTAGGACGGATGAAACCCTTTTTCAAGGACTCATCGAGCTGTTTCTTAAGCTCAGCTAATTCTAGGGGTGCCATTTTATAAGGTCTCCTAGAGATTGGAACAGTTCCTAGAATAATATCTATCACAAACTCGACATCTCTGTCAGGTGGAACACCTGGCAGTTCTTCTAGAAAAACATCCGGAAAGGCACGGACTACCGGGATATCTTCGAGTTCTGGTAGAGGGCTGGCATTAAGAGAGTAGAGCTGACGCTCAGCCATTTGGGTCAAGACATTGACTGTCTTGCCGGATGGGTGTGTAAGTTGAACGGTCCTAGTGTAGGAATCAATCTTGGCGTAATGAGTTGTCATCCAATCCATACCCAAGATGATGTTTATGTCCGAGGACTTGAGAGCGATTAGAGATGCAAGGAAAACAAGTCTATCGACAAGGATTTCATTTCCATGGCTTACCCTAGAGGTTTGCCACTTTGAACCAGGAGTTTGAATAACCATGGAAGTAGGCATGTCACAAAAAGTCATGTTGTGCATTCGAGCATAGCTCTCAGATATGAACGAATGGGATGCTCCAGTATCAAAAAGAACAGATGCCGGATGGTAGTTAACAAGAAGCGTACCAAGGACGACGTTAGGATCCTTATAAGCTTCCTCAGCAGAGACATAGTTGACATGACCACGTGTAGTGGGGATTGGCTTGACATAATTCACCTTGCCGGTTGGCTTACCACAGCCAATGGGTTTTCTTGGTTGGTTCTGAGGACACTCACACATGTAGTGCCCCGGTTCTCCACACTTGAAGCATGTCACAGTGCCAGTGCGTGGAGCAAAGTTGGTAGGTGGTCCTCCATAAGTCTTGGCAAGTGCATACTGTTGAGTTGGGCGAGGCGCCTCATAGGATGGCCTCGGTGTATACTTGGGTGGCAGAGCAGTGTTAGGAACCCACACACGGCACTTGTGAGAGCCAGAGCCGGATGAGGAACCAAAGTCACGAGGATGCTTGCGTGTGGCTTTGAAATCTGTCTGGCCCGTCTCAGCACTGATAGCTTTGTTTACCAGCTTCTGGAAGGAAGTGCACTCGTGGAGACGTAGATCTCGGCGGAGTTCGGGCTTGAGTCCCTTGCGGAACCTCGCCTGCTTCTTGGCATCGGTGGATACTTCCTCAAGTGCATAGCATGCCAAGTTGCCAAACTCACGACTATAGCTGTCCACGGTTAACCGGACCTGGGTGAAATTGCAGAATTCCTCCCGCTTGCGATCCATGAGACCTTCCGGAATGTGATGTTCACGGAATGCCTCACTGAACTCAGCCCAAGTAGTGATTTGGCCAGCAGGATGCATAGCCTCAAAGTTCTTCCACTAGAGACTGGCAGGGCCCTCAAGATGGTAGGCGGCGTAGGTAACCTTGTCAGCTTCGGCCACACGGGCAGAGTGTAGCTTGTGGGTGATACTACGAAGCCAGTCATCCGCATCCAGAGGTTCGGTGGAATGATGGAACTTAGGTGGGCACATCTTGATAAAGTCATTGATTGACACCACGTCATTCCTCTGACGGAACCCAGTGTTTTGCTCTATGCGTTTCAGCAGACGGTTGGTCTCTCTCTTGTTCTGTTCTGCCTCGAGCATAACTTCAGCCAAGGAGGGTGGCTGGGGCAGCTTCTCATCTCTAGCCCCACTAGCCTCACCCTGCTCCTGAGCAGCAGGAGTGCTGCAAGTGTTGACCATCCAAGGAAAACAAAACAACGGTTTAGACAAGGATGGCAAACACTTGACATAGGAGTGCAGAATGTAATGGATGACACGGAATGCAGAGATGTTCATCCGTACGACATGGTAATATAGAAACTGCCATATATACACCAGTGGTCATACACACCATTCATAGTTTAGTACAAGCCAAGGCTAAAGTACAACTGCGGTGAAAGACGATACATCCCATCAGAGGCATTCCAAGCTCCTATACATTATTTAACTACACCTCCGGAACTCAGTACTAGCTAAGTCATATTCCACAAGACGCGCAGGACTGTGGAAATACAACTACTACAATACTACTACCGCCACGGTCTAGCTCAGACATTCCCGTAGTAATCTTCGTAAAAATTACCACCGTAGCCTGGGAGTGGAACAGATGGATCTTGAAACTCTCGAGCACTCGAAGGCTGTGGACCATAGGGACATGGATGTGGCCTCGGGCCTGATGCTGGTGGTAACCGACGCCCACGTGGAGGTGTAATACCCCCAACGTCACGCCAATCCATACGATCAGGCAGACGAGTCTGCACGGGGTACAAATCCCGCATATCCAGATATTCGGCATGCACATCAGGTGCAAGCCGTGTCAAAGTAGTCCAGTGGGCGGCTCGAGTGTTATACAGCTCCATTCAGAGGGCACGGACCTCGCGGTCCCTATCCTCCAGCATCTGAACAGTAGTCTGAAGCAGTGGCTCCTCATGCGCAGCATCAGTATATAGACCAGTGTAGTAGCCTTCCTTTCTGGGGAGTGAGGCTGGCATGTAACAGAACTCAGTGTTCAGCAATAGGGCATGCCTAGCCCGGAGGATGGTCATCATCGAATAAGCGGCATCCTGCACTGCCATCTCGATAGTAACCCCGAGTCCATAAGACCAATGGATGGGGTCGTTAGCTCCGGGATATGAGGGGTATATCCGGACTGTGCAGAAATACTGACTCTGATTGAAATCCCGGTACTGTTCCTCCATGGTGTACTCAGGAAACCAACGGTAACCGGTCTCAGTCAACACACGGACTAGCATGGCCGTGTGACCGGGCACAATAATGCACCGAGTCAAACGAACCACTTGGTGAGGTGTGCGGCCAGACATCTGAAACACGAGGTAATGCAAAGGCATTAGTATTTCTGGAAGAAATCGGGCAGCATAACAACTGTAAATGCTCAAAAAAAGATTTTGAGACATCATACAAATGATATCATAGCCACTCAACAATACCATATCAAGGTTCCGGGTCCTACTAATCATCATACTAAAAGGGTAGAAACTGAACTAAGGCTTGAAACCAACAATCCTAAGAGTCTACAGATTAGTAACACGTGAACCTAGTAAGGATAAGAGGCCTAGTCCTAAATCCCCGTGGAAAGAATAGACTGACTCAGATCAGAAGGGCATAAGGTAAAGGAGTAAAAAGAGCCTTACGTTCCCTTCCACAATCAATTCCCCTACATATAACTAAGAATTTTTCTAGACTCAACATCGACCAGTTTGGCTTGAGAAACCTACAAGCAGTCCGGCTCTGATACCAACGCTGTCAGGACCCCGATCCTAAGTCACACCGATCTAGCTGTAACACGTCATATCACTTTGCGGCCTCATGCACGGTATCCCCATGGGTGCCACCTTACCTGGCCCGGGACCGTTTGCGCATTTTGGCACACGTATATGACAGTGTTGCTAGCATCCATATGATAGAGAACCCGGGCCGACATGGCTAGTTATAAACCAAAAGTGGCACTAAATTACAGAGACATGCATCCATGACCCAGCAACGAACGTGTCGGTCATCAACGTATGAACCCAAGTCGTAGCAAGCTACATGGACTTAAAGGAACAACGCGTGACATTTCCCCTAAGGGACAGACACAGAACAAAGAAGGACACATGCCGGCCAGCCTACGTGTTCCGAGCAGTAGCAAGCTACCAAGGCTCATTGGAAGCACTAGGAGGCATTTCCCTGTAAGATAGGCTACCAAAGGAAAACAACTAGGTGTCGGATCCCACACATACCAAGCATTTCAATCATACACACAATATGCTCAATATGTGCAAATACAACATTGCATCACAACAGAACTCTATGACTCAAAGTACTTTATTTAAGAGGCTCCAAGAGCCATACATAACATATCCATACAGGTAGGGGTCACATGACCCAACACTCAAGTCATACAGTCATAAAAGCACAAGCGGAAGCTAACATGTCTGAGTATAGACAACTTGGCAAATAAAACAGGCTTGGTGTAGCCTGACTATCTACAAGGCCCTTCACAAGCTCCAGATCTCCGTCAGGGTAGCAAGCTACTCGTCGACGTCAACGTCTATGTAGAACCCATCAGAAGGGGCAGGGTTCTCCTCTGCAATAGTTATTAAGCAAACATGAGTACAAAGGTACTCAGCAAGTCTTACAACAGAACCTATCATACATGCAACATTATCAACAGGGGTAGTGGAGTTCATAGCAGAAAGCCAGCTTTGACTCTTGGATAACATATACTACAACTCTCAACAGATTGCAAGATATTACTACGTACACGAGTCCTCTACTCACCACAACAATACACCACCGAGGATCCTCTTCTGTCATCCTACGGAAGGGCCATCCACGGCACTCACACTTGTCTTGAGGCTTTTAGTAGTATCCATCAACTTGTCTATGAACTATAAGAGTAATCAAGTAGTCCGTACCGCGAACAACGGCTATTCGAATAGATTGATAACCCTGCAGGGGTGTACTTCTTCACACACGCTTCCACCACTTATCGCCGTTTACTCGACATGTACTCGGCAACCTTCAAGCGGAAGCCCAGCGAGGGTGTCGGCCACGACCTGACTAACTACACAAGTCTCTCGTACAGGTTTATCGCCTATTTGGGGTCCATCCGTGGGGAGATCTGGCCGGGGTGTCGCTCACGGCCCCAAACAATGTGTACAGGGTTCCCGAGTCACCAAACGGGCAACCGGTACACCGTGCCACGTACGTGTCGCATCACAGCCCACCCCGAGGGTCAGCGCTGTGCACGACCACCAGTAAACTACAAACACCAGAAACTAATTGCAACTCCTGGACAGAGATCAAGGATAATTAATAAGTCGAGAGGGTCAATTAAGGATCCCAATGTGTGGTAGTAGCTGAAACTTGAACCACACATACAGATCTCGGGTCCTATGGACGGTTCCAATGAAACAACCCACCACGTACTCCTACATGGCCTTTCATCGATACCTTTACCAAACATGTTCCACACTTCATTCTCTTTACCGGTATGATCATTTCACTCTGATCCATCACCCAGATGAATCAGACCTGACACAACTCTAAGCATAGCAGGCAACATAAACAAATAGCATGGTGGATCACACATCACATGGCTCAATCAAATCCTACACATGCTAGTGGGTTTCAACTATTTACTGTGGCAATGACAGGTCATGCAAAGGAATAGGGTTCACCTACCGCATCAAGTAGCAGTTCACACGCTGTTGCCTTAATGCCGTAAAAGAGAGCAAGAGCGAGAAAATGGGTTTGTATCGGAATGATCAATGATTGCTTGCCTGACAGAGTGGTTGTCGGGTACTGCTCTTCAGTTGGATACGCAGAAGTATCCTCGGGAGTAGGACCTAACACGGAGAATATCGGCGATACAATAAATAAGCAAACAAATGCAACTATGCATGCTCATGATATGGCAAGATGCATGTGTTTTGGGCTAATGCAACTATAACCAGAAGGGTTTGAGCCCATTTGAATCAAAGATTCAAATTGAAACTCAAACTATTATTTATTTAAGTGCATTATCATGTTTTAATGTGAACAGCAAGATTAACTTGCTCAAACATGCATGAAACAAGTGCCATTGGAAAGATTGGAATTTTCTGATCAATTTTCATATATAAATCCTTTCCATCTGAGCTACTGTTGAATTTGTATGATTTTTTGAAGTTTAAAGCATTTTCTGGAATTTCCTGAATTGTTTTTAAATCAAATAATCCCAGAAAATCCTTCACTGTGTCAGCATGACATCATGCTGACGTCAGCAAGTCAACAGACCTGATCCTGGTTAAACCTGACTGGTGGGTCCCTCATGTCAGTGTCTCTGGAGCTAATTCCGGTCAAAACTAGAGTTGACTGGGTTTGACTAAGCGATGGGGCCCACTGTCAGTGACTGTGGTGGTTAATCTAATTACTGTTAGCTCCTAATTAACAGGCCATGTCAGCCCGTCGGGGTTTGGCCGGCGGCGACCGTTTCGCACGGCGGTGACTCGTCGGAATCCTTGTTCCGGCGACCATTTGTCGTGCGGATGGGCTCTATGTGCTCCTGGTGATGCACCGCATCCACGGTGCCACTGGTTGGTCGATTGGTCGCCGGAGTCGACGGCGACGAGCTCGTCCGCGGCGGCGCTCGTACGGAGTTGGCCGGGACGGCGTTGTGGTGCACGGGAGGAGGAGTTAGGGGTGGCATTAGCTTGCTGGTGATCTACTGATCCTAATGGCGTGCTCAGCTGCGAGGCACAGTGGCTGTGGCCACGGCGGCGAGTTGGCCGGCGGCGGTGAGCTTCGGTCAGCAAGGGGGCGGCGGCTACAAGGCGTAATCGAGCCCGTGGAGAGAGGGGTTCGAAGTGTGAGCTCACAGCGGTCGTAGAGGGCGTCGAAGCGAGCTCGGGGGAGGTCGGACGGCGGCGTATGGGCGGCGGCGATCTCCGGTGCCGAAGGTTGAAGACGACGGCGTGGAGGGCGTTGCAGGGCTTCTGGCATCGTGTGCGTCGGTGGGGAGCTTCGGGGCGATGCGGCGGAGCTAATGGTGCGTCGGGGAGGCGAGGGAGTGGCGTAGGGCGCGGTGGCAGCGATCGACGGCGACGAGCTCGCTCGGTGGAGCTCGGTGGAGGGGAGAGAGGAGGGGAAAGACACATGGGAGAGGGGAAACGTCGAGGGGGTCTGTGTGGCGTTGTCCAGGTCCATCCAGAGGGTCGAAGGGGCCAGGCAGGCAGGCAGGAGGTGGCCGGCGCGTCGGCGGCGCTCGCCACCGAGCTGCTTCGTGCGCTGGCACGGCGAAGAAGACGGGGATGCCCCTGGTGGGCTGGGACATCTGGGCCAGGTAGGTAAGTGGGCTCAGGTAAGTCTGCTTCTTCCTATTTTTTTCTATTTACTTTCTGTTTCATTTCTTTTGCAACTTTGTTGAATTAATAAAAATGCCAGAACATTTTTATAACTCATAGAACTAGTCATGCCCACTGTTTATAATATGAACAGTATGAAACATTTTAGTTTATGATTATTTGGGCACACAGAATATTTTATAGCATTTAAATGCCCAACTGCAAATACCATATGAATTAATCCAGAGACCTTGGGTGTCCTAGAAAATTGTGCACCATTTTTGGCAGAGGTTTAAGACCAAGGCAAAAATGATGAACATTTTTGAAGGGCATTTTGGGTACATTGGAAAAGATTTTAACAAACCCTAGTTGTTAGAAGAGGGGTGCTGGGGTTTCTGTCATTCCCATTTCTAGTTTCTTTGGAAAGTAAACATGATGCACACTCTAGCTAGTCCTAATGCAAGCACTGACTAGGGATGTGACACGAAGTCATTAGAATTCATAGAGATGAACATTGTTACAGTCATACTTCTAATGAATCACTCTCGCTAGGTGTTGATCAATCACATGACGATGTGGAACGTGGATACTGTGATGAGGATGATGATAGTGACTATGATCTTAATGAACAAATGACACATTTTGGTCTTATGGCAAATCTTCATGGTTACGCATCTAGAGGAAAGGAATGGGTGCTAGATAGTGGATGCACGGATCACATGACCGTAGATAAGGACATGTTTGATGAGCTTGCTAGAAATGATGGTCCACGAAAGTATGTTACCTTTGGTGACAACTCTAAGGGTAAAGTTGTTGGCCTTGGTAAGGTGGCCATATCCAACGATAGCTCAATCAAGAATGGCATGCTTGTAGAATCCCTCGGATATAATCTTCTCTCCGTGTCTAGATTATCTGATTTTGGTTTAAATGTGCTATTCACTCATGTTGATTGCCAAGTATTTCGAAGAGATAATCATATTATGGTATTTACTGGCATTCGTAGAGGTGACCTATACATTGTTGACTTCACTAAGAAAGCTCAACCTCGCACTTGTTTTATTGCTAAATCCTCTAAAGGTTGGTTGTGGCATAGAAGGTTAGGTCATGTCGGCATGAGAAATCTTGATAAGCTTATTAAAGGTGATCATATCCTTGGTGTTAAAGATGTTATATTTGACAAGGATAGACTTTGCAGTGCTTGTCAAGCAGGAAAACAAGTTGGAGGAAGTCATCCCATGAAGAACATCATGACTATGAGAAGACCACTTGAGCTACTTCATATGGATCTTTTTGGTCCTAATGCTTACAAAGGCCTCGGTGGTAACTCTTTTGGATTAGTCATTGTTGATGATTTTTCAAGATTTACGTGGGTGTTCTTTCTTGATGATAAATCGCAGGTCCAAAAGATCTTCAAAAACATCGCTAGGAAGGCCCAAAATCAATTTGAAGTGAAGATCAAGAAGCTTTGCAGCGACAACGGAATGGAGTTTAAGAACGCAAATGTGGATACCTTTCTTGACGAAGAAGGGATCTCACATGAGTTCTCGGCTATGTACACGCCTCAACAAAATGGAGTTGTTGAGAGGAAGAACCAGACACTCATCAATATGGCAAGAACGATGCTTGATGAGTACAAGACGCCAAGACACTTTTAGGCGGAAGCGGTTGAGACAGCTTGTCATGCAACAAATCGCTCGTATCTTCACAAGCTTCTCGGCAAGACGGCATACGAGCTTCTCACCGGTAACAAACCCCAAGTTGTATACTTTCGACTATTTGGCTCAAAGTGCTACATTCTTGATAAACATCATCGCTCTAAATTTCCTCCTAAATCTCATGAAGGTTTCCTACTTGGTTACGGCTCAAACTCTCACACTTACCGTGTCTACAACAATTTCACCCAAAAGGTTGAAGATACGATAGATGTGAAGTTTTATGAATCTAACAGCTCACATATAGAGCAATTGCCAATTGATGTAGGAGATAAAGATCCTTCGGAAGCAATTCAAGACTTGTCTATTGGCAAGATCCGTCCAACGGAGGTAAAGGAGAGTCCTTCGTCTGTCCATGTGGAAGCTTCTACCTCACGACAAGGTGAACCACAAGTTGACTTGGAGGCATCCACAAGTGGGACACGCCATGATGAAGAAGACGAGGAAGTGCATCAAGATGAACCACATCGACCTCCTTCTCCACCTCCACAAGGGGACAACAACACCAATAACAATGCAGAAGGAGAAGAAGAAGAAGATGATGATGATGAGGATGTTCCACCCCGATCCAAGCAAAAGCTTTCACGAGTTAGAGCAAGATTTGCTAGAGATCATCCCGTAGAGAAAATCTACAATGACATCCAAACCAGGAGAATCACTCGCTCTAAATCTCGCCTAGCTAACTTTTGCAAACATTACTCTTTCATATCTAACCTTGAACCTATGAAGGTTGAAGATGCTCTTGATGATTCGGATTGGGTGAATGCTATGCACGAAGAGCTACATAACTTTGAGAGAAATCAAGTGTGGACATTGTTCCAGAAGCCTGACAACAACCACAACATCATCGGTACCAAATGGGTGTTTCGCAACAAGCAAGATGAAGATGGTCATGTCGTCCGCAACAAAGCATGTCTCGTCACCCAAGGCTACACTCAAGTCGAAGGTACGGACTACGGTGAGACATATTCCCCCGTTGCTAGACTTGAGTCCATCCACATCTTACTTGCTTATGCTAATCATCATGATATCACCTTGTACCAAATGGACATTAAAAGTGCTTTTCTCAACGGTGAAATTGAGGAGGAAGTTTATGTTAAACAACCTCCCAGCTTTGTCAATCCTAAGAAACACGATCATGTCTACAAACTTCACAAAGCTCTTTATGGTCTTAAACAAGCTCCTAGAGCATGGTATAAATGCTTGACCAAGTTCCTTATTGAAAAAGGCTTTGAGATTGGAAAAATTGATTCTACACTTTTTACTAAAAGGGTTAATGGTGAATTATTTGTGTGCCAAATTTATGTTGATGATATCATATTTGGTTCTACTAACCCCCATTTTAGTGAAAGGTTTGGAAAGCAAATGTCGGAAAAGTTTGAGATGTCTTTGATGAGTGAACTCAAGTTCTTTCTTGGTTTGCAAATCAAACAAACCAAGGAGGGTACCTTTGTTTCTCAAACAAAGTACACCAAGGACTTGTTCAAGAAGTTCAATATGCAAGAAGGCAAATGTATGACTACACCCATGCCTACTAGTGGACATCTTGACTTGACTAAGGATGGCGAACCGGTTGATCAAAAGGTTTACCGCTCTATGATTGGTTCATTGTTATATCCATGTGCATCCCATTTTGATATTATGCTAAGTGTGTGCATGTGTGCACGATATCAAGCGGCCCCCAAAGAATGTCATCTTAAGGCTGTGAAAAGGAAAGTGAGATACTTAATACATACACCAAATTTTGGCATTTGGTATCCTAAGAGGTCCTCTTTTGATCTTGTTGGCTACTCCGATTCGGACTATGCTGGTGACAAGGTTGATAGAAAGTCGACTTCGGGTACTTGTCAATTTCTTGGTAGATCTCTTGTCTTGGTCCTCCAACAAACAAAACTCGGTATCCTTATCCACCGCCGAAGCGGAATACATTGCCGCTGGTTCATGTTGTGCTCAATTACTTTGGATGACCCAAACTCTTAAAGATTATGGGATCTATGTGAAACATGTTCCATTGCTTTGCAACAATGAAAGTGCTATTAAGATTGCTCACAACCCCGTGCAACATTCTCGAACTAAGCATATTGAAGTTCGTCATCATTTCATTCGAGATCATGTTGCTAAGGGTGATATCAATCTTAAACATGTTCGCACCAATAAGAAATTGGCAGATATATTTACTGAACCACTTGATGAGAAAGTGTTTTGCAGGTTGAGAGGTGAATTGAACATTATTGATGCCTCAAACTTGGAGTAGGAACTCCTGTTGGATACTTTCAAGGCATGATCCTTTGACTAATCCTTGATATTTCTTTTATGATGATGATCATAGGTCTTGGATATTTGTACCTGTCGTGGAATTAACACGGCAGATGTCCGGTTTAATGGACTTGATGATGGAACCATCGCACGGGTTAGCTTGAAAGGGTTCATGGCGCACAAAGGACACAAAGGATTTTATACTAGTTCGGCCCCTTTGAGAAGGTAAAAGCCTACGTCTAGTTGGTTTGGTATTGCTTGGGCGTCGGTTTACAGGGAGCGGAATCGCTTGCCTGCGTCTCGACATATCGATTGTTGCCTGTCCTTGAACCGGTGCCGGGTCGTCCCTTTATATAGAGGTGACGCCTGGTCCGATTTACAGAGTCCCGAGGCCGGCTCATAATCGTGTCCGCCTCGGTCTCTGTCCTTTCTTTCTTATCTCTCAAGTTACATCTCCTTGGCGGTTTACAACCGTATTTCTATACATGGGCCTTGAAATCTCATAGACCGTAATCTCTACTAAAATAATGAACCAAGTACAATATAACTAAACCGGTTTACAATATCCGGTTTATACCTACTAACCGTATCCCTGACATTAGGCCCCAGAATGATTTGAACTTGTTCATATCAGTCTTCATTGTCTTCCGCGACTTTTCTTCTGTCTTCATTTTTTCCTGTAAACCGGCTCTGACGTCATCTTCCGAAATCATTAAAGTCTGACAATGACATCAGCTCCGCATTTATCGCCGCGAGCTGTACTGTAGCTTATTTTTAATGGTTATCCCGAGAATCGAGGCGTTCAACGGATCTTTATCCGATTTTCTTCCTTGATTACCGCACCTGTCGTTTCACATCCGCCTCTTCGTCTATAAATACCGCTCTGCTCCATTCATTATCCCCTCTCGCGTCGTCTTCCTCCTTTCTCCTCCTGACCCTCTAGAACTCCATTGCTGCCTGAGCCCGAGAACACCGCCGACGACCACCGGATCTTCCGTCTTCGACCGGCCGCTGCATCAACCTGAACCTTGACCAGATTTTCTGCGCCGCCGATCCTCACCGTCCCTGGTATGTTCTTCCTCCTCACTGTAGATCTTATCATATTCGCCATTGCTCCGCCCGTGTTCTTCCGCCATTAGAACTCCCGATGAAGCTCCATTCTTTTGTAGATACTTATATCATAGGAATCTCGTAACCCCTTAAGCCTTAATCTGTAGATCTCGCTTAACACCAGATTGGATCTTGCTGTAATGACTCTACTGCCTTTATCCGTTCCGCCATTAGGGTTCTTCACAAGCTTTATGCTGTTCATTCTCTGAGACCTGCAACTTCGTAATATTTTTACCTTCCTGATCTTGCTGCAAATGCGTTTGGTATTTTAGATCTTGCTACTTGTATTTCTGTTGCTACCTGCTTTAAATCTCCTTTTGATGCACATCCTGTAACCTCATCTGCTCTGAATTGGTCCTCTGTAGATTTCCCGTGTAATTTTTGTTTCTTTATCTCATTATGCTCAGATCTATTCTTCCTTAGCAACGCATTGAAAACTTGTTTTTCCCTTCAATAAATCTGCTAAGTATGCTTCGGTTTAGATCACCATATCATAAACCGGAAATGATGTAGACTGATGCAATGACGTAGCTATTCCTCTTCAACTGCCATTTTTAAACCGGAAATGATACATCTTGTATTTATGATTGCCGGTTTAATTTTGCTAGATAGTTCTTACCTCCCTTGCGCAATACACATATATAGGTCCCAGATCTTTTGTATATTCATAATTTGTTCTGTACCTTCTTTTCTTCAGTACCTTGTTCAAATGGCTGCCAAGCAATACGTTTCGTGCGACTGGGTTCGTTCAGCTGTGACTGAAGAAGATTTAGTCAAGCTGTCGAGTATTGGTACGTTAGGTCCTCGGGCCGAGTTGAAATGGCGCGCTCCGGGTAATGAACGCCTTCCTGCTCCCAGGTCCGGAGAGGTCATAGTATTTATGGATCATATCTCCAGGGGTTTCTCTCCCCCCGGTTCAAAATTTTTCCGGGACGTCCTTGCCACCTTCCAACTGCATCCACAAGACATCGGACCAAATTCTGTTTCCAATATTTGTGACTTTCAAGTTTTTTCTGAAGTGTATTTGCAAGAAGAACCTTCAGTTGATCTATTCCGGGATTTCTTCCATGCGAACCGGCGCACTGAATTCACTAGCGGGCCTCACCAAGAACTTGGTGGTATCAGTATTCAAAAAAGGAGGGATGCAGTTTTCCCGCACGCCTCTTTACACACTCACCCCAAGGACTGGAACAAGTCTTGGTTTTATTGCATCGACACATCTCCTGAAGGTGAAAATCCGTTGCCGGGTTATCGTGAGACTCGCATCCCGGCGAATCATCCTCTGCCGCAACGGTTAAGTGCTACTGAACGGATTCAATTTTCACCTCAACTTTCCAAACTGAGAGCTTTCATGGCTAATGGACTTCTTGGAACCGATTTTCTTCGCTGCTGGTTGTCATGGAGCATTCTCCCCTTAAGCCGGCGCTCTGATTTAATGTGCAATTATTCCGGTAAACCGGAAGATCCTCAGAGGTTTACTAAAGAGGAACTTTCTGAATCGGAGGTGATAGAATCGGCCAAAAAGATTGTCAACCCCGCCTTAACAGACTGCTCCAAGGTTGGCTTGGCCCCATACTTTAAGAGGAACACACAGCCTGATGTAAGTTTTCCTTAACCCGTGCTTCATAAACCGTCCTTCTCTGAACCGTCCTTTACTTACTTTTGCTTTTTATTCAGGCTGATAACCCTTTCTGGAGAAGGAAACTTCTCGAAAAACCTGTAAAACAGACTCGCCGGAAAACCCCTGCAAACAAGAAAAGGAAGGCAGTCGTTGACGCCGGTTCTCCCTCTGAAGATGATGATCCGGACTCCGAGGTATGCTTTACTCCGGTTTACATTTGCCTTTATATACTTGTCCATATCTCTAATGATGCCCTTTTCACAGGATCCACTCGAAGGCGATAACCCGGTGGAGATTGAGGTAACCCTTATTTCTTCCGATTCAGAACCCCCTCCTCAAAAGATCCGTCGGACTGTTAGAAAGTATCAATTTTCTCACCCTTATGCTAAGTTGGATCCCAATTTTGATTTGAAGAAGCAACAGCACGAAGCCTTGCGCCGGACCACCCGCCATTCCGGTTTAGCAGTTGAATCCTCTGGAATCTCCTTAACCCCGGCTCGGAAACGCCGTGCTGAGGTGATACTTTCTCCAACACTTCTTCATCCCAAGGCCGGTCTTATTAGAAAACCACTTAAACCGACTGATCCTGATTATCAGGAAACTCCACTATCTTCATCCGGCGAATCAACTGCGACACA
>LR738712.1:117880408-117891593 GCA_902687465.1 Secale cereale | reverse complement strand
TTGATACTTGTAAAAAATCTTGCCTCTGACGCATTGCTTCAACTGCCATTAGCCCCCAAGTGTCAAGTAGACAACTTGGTTGTGTGCTTGAGACTTGCATTTCATCTTTGCCGGATTACTTCAACTGCCATTAGCCCCCAAGTGTCAAGTAGACAACTTGGTTGTGTGCTTGAGACTTGCATTTCATCTTTGCCGGATTACTTCAACTGCCATTAGCCCCCAAGTGTCAAGTAGACAACTTGGTTGTGTGCTTGAGACTTGTATTTTCTAACTGTGTTTTTGAACTTGTCTGCAGGCTGAGTTAAACCGGAACGCTGTAGAAAATAGCGAACTTCGAACCCGGCTTATGGAGACCGAGGCAGCTGCTTCAAAGGCGAAAAAAGAACTTAAAGTAAGTTTGAAAACTGCTGAAGACTTGAAGAAGTTCTTTGACGAGGAACGGACTGCTTTTGAAGTCCAGAAGAAGGATCTTGAAAAGCGTGTTCAAGATGCCGAAGGAGCTCTTAACCCGGTCACTGAAGAATTGGCCGGTTTAAAGCACCAAGTTAATTTGATGATTTCTGCTATCTTTGGTAATCATAAGTGTAACTTTCGTTTGTTATCTTTGCAACCTATAACCTGCACCGGTTTAACTTTTTCTTGTTGTATGTAGGACGCCGCGTCTCCCATCTTGGAGATGACGTACGGAAGAAACTGAAAGCTTGTTATACTTTGGTGGAGCAATTATATTCTGGGGCGCAAAGGATCATCAGCGCTACCTCTTTTGGTAAACCGGCTCCTTCCACCATCAAGGCAACTTTGAACAGTTTGTCAATTCTGCCAACTCGTCTTGAAGAGGTGAAGAAATCAGCTGCTCGAGGAGGTGCTCTTCTGGCCTTGACAAGAGCTAAGGCTTGGGTTCCCGACATTGATCCGGCTGAAGTGCTAACCGGGTTTCCAAACACAAAGGAAGACGGTTCAGCCTTTGGCGAGAAAGATCTGTATGTTCTGACGAAGGAAATGCGTCCACTCTCGAGCAAGATAGCAGTAGAAGCTGACTTATCCCGGTACCACCCTGCATACAACCTTCAAAACGAGCGTGTGGAACGTCCGGTCTATGATGTTGCAAACTTAACTCCGCCGGTTCGTCCTCACACTTATGCTCCTGATATTGAACCTACCGAGTTGATCAACGATGAAGTGTATTTCCGTGCTTTGGCCAAGATTGACTGGCGTGCACCAGATTTCCCGCCGCTTCAAGAGGAAGAAGATGTTCCGGAGCCAGATGGTGGCCAGTCATCCCGGCAAGGAGGGACGGAATCTTGAACACTTATTGCTGTAATCGCACTTGTTATTCCATGAACAATGCTTTCGGCTATTTGGCTTCCGTGCCTTGTAATAGGCTTAAACTGAAATTGCAATGTACTGTGATCCGGCTTTTGGCCGTTTTATAAATGTTCTTTTACTGACTTGTTAATTGACGCGGATCTCTTGCCCTCTTCACAAAAAAGATGAAAAAATATGCCCTGGTGGTATGACCACCGGACGGATTAACTTGCTCTTTTGGTATGATAAACAAGCATATCTTTGATAAATAACTTAGATACCTTAATTGCATGCAGCCGAAACACCTTAAACCGTCAAGATGTTTAAAATTACCTTAATCAGTATTTGGAACTCTTCAGCCCTAACTTATCCATGAATTTTCTTTTCCTTTGTCCAGCAACTCGTAACTTGTATCTGATCATATACTGCCAATTTGTTAGCTCGTCAGGAAGTTCGATCCGGGTTATGATGCACACCGGCTTAATTCTCGCTGGTGTTCATGACCCAGACTTATGATGTTATAAATAGGTGGTCAACTTCTGGAGCTGTTCCACTTGGTTTAAAAGGTTATAAAATACAAGAAACACCAAAAAACACACAATTTTTGTAAATCAAACTATGTGATCGAGGCTTTTTCAAAGAGCTGCCAGGCTCAAAAAACTGTCAAAAGAACCAAGTCATCATTTTAACGCGTGTTAATACCGACTGCGGATTGATACCGACTGCGGATTGATACCGACTCCGGATTGATACCGACTGCGGATTGATACCGACTCCGGATTGATACCGACTGCGGATTTAATACCGACTCCGGATTGATACCGACTGCGGATTTGATACCGACTCCGGATTGATACCGACTGCGGATTTAATACCGACTCCGGATTGATACCGACTGCGGATTTAATACCGACTCCGGATTGATACCGACTGCGGATTGATATTCACTTGTTGGGGAACCCAGAATTTCATAATATAGCCATTCAAGAGGTGTGTGGGCGATACCACTGTCCTCAGGGGTCTTTGACATTCCTCCTAACCCGTGCGGGGATTTTTTCCTTTCCTATGAAGTCTTCCTTTCCTTGAACCGGATAGGAGCTCATATTCCGATGAATTCTACCTGTCCTTCACACGCCCTGCAAAGGTTAATTTCTAAAAAACCAGCCAACATTGAAATACAATTCTTTGATAACAAAACTGATATGGACATTTGCCGCAAATTCGATGTATGTGGAAAAAAGGGCTGAGCCCCCGGTTTACCGAGGGTGCCGGTTTATTCATTATTTCATAATATATATATATATAGGATACATGGGAGCCTATGGCTCAAGTGTAATATGGCCGTAGATGGGCAATGTTCCATGGCCTTTTCGTCTCCTCTTCTGATGTCCGTGAATCTTTGTGCTCTCGAATGTCCACCAAATAGTATGACCCGTTGCGTAAATTTTTGCTGATGACAAAAGGCCCTTCCCACGGCGGGGATAGCTTGTGCATGTCCGTTTGATCTTGGATAAGCCGGAGCACCAAGTCACCCTCCTGGAATGTCCTTGTTCTGATCCGGCGGCTGTGATATCTGCGCAGGTCTTGCTGATAAATCGCCGACCGTGCTGCAGCTATGTCACGCTCTTCATTCAACCGATCCAAACTATCCTGCCTTGATTCTTCGTTGATGGCTTCTACATAGGCCGCCACCCTTGGGGAATCATGACGTATGTCGCTTGGAAGAACTGCTTCTGCACCGTAAACCATGAAGAAAGGTGTGTAACCTGTAGACCGGTTTGGCGTAGTGTTAATACTCCAAAGGACAGATGGTAACTCTTCAACCCAACATCCTGGGGTTCTCTGCAAAGGTGTCATAAGCCGGGGTTTGATTCCTCGCAAAATCTCCTGATTTGCCCTTTCTGCCTGTCCGTTGGACTGGGGGTGAGCCACAGAAGATACATCCAAACGGATATGCTCTCGTTGACAGAACTCTTCCATCTCACCCTGAGATAAATTGGTGCCATTATCTGTGATGATGCTGTGTGGAAAACCAAACCGGAATATTACTTTTTTGATGAACTTAACCGCTGTGGCCGCATCACACTTGCTTATAGGCTCCGCTTCAACCCACTTCGTAAACTTGTCTACTGCCACTAGTAGATGAGTTTTCTGATCTTGGGATCTCTTAAAAGGACCAACCATATCAAGCCCCCAAGTTGCAAAAGGCCAAGTTATTGGTATCATCCGGAGTTCTTGTGCTGGAACAAGGGCACGTCTTGAGAACTACTGACAAGCATCACACTTGCGGACCAAGTCTGCCGCATCTGCATGTGCCGTTAACCAATAAAAGCCATGCCGGAAAGCTTTAGCCACCAACGATTTTGACCCGGCATGATGACCACAATCCCCTTCATGAATCTCCCTTAAAATCTCACAACCTTCCTCAGCTGAAACACACCGTTGGAATACTCCCGAGGTGCTACGATGATGTAGCTCTCCGTTGGCAATTGTCATAGACTTGGAACGCCGGACTATCTGCCGTGCTTCATCTTCGTCCTCTGGCAATTCCCCCCGGCTTAGATATACCAAATAAGGTAACGTCCAATCCGGAATAACATGGGTTGCTGCAACCAACTGTGCTTCTGGATCTGGAATAGCTAGATTATCCTCTGAAGGTACTTGAACCGAGGGATTGTGCAACTCATCTAAAAAGGTGTTTGGTGGTACCGGTTTACGTTGCGAGGCTAGCCGGCTTAAAGCGTCAGCTGCTTCGTTCTTCCGCCGGTCTATATGCTCCACCTGATATCCTTTAAAATAACCTGTGACCGCTTCAACCTCTCGTCGATAAGCCGCCATGAGTGGATCCCTTGAATCCCACTTGCCCGAAACCTGCTGTGCCACTAGGTCTGAATCACCCAGGCACTTAACCCGGCTCAGATTCATCTCTTTTGCCAATCTCAAACCGTGAAGTAGTGCCTCATATTCTGCTGCGTTGTTAGTACAAGGAAATAACAACCGGAGTACATAACAAAATTTATCACCTCTGGGGGAAGTTAAGACAACTCCGGCCCCCGATCCCTCCAACTGCTTTGAACCGTCGAAGTGGATCGTCCAATAAGTAAGATCCGGCTTCTCCTCAGGCGTTTGCAATTCTGTCCAGTCGTTGATGAAGTCAACCAGTGCCTGAGATTTTATAGCAGTTCGTGGTACATACTTCAACTCATGTGGACTGAGCTCAATGGCCCATTTAGCTATCCTGCCTGTTGCTTCTCTATTCTGGATTATATCTCCCAATGGAACTGAACTAACCACAGTTATTGGATGCCCTTGGAAGTAATGCTTCAATTTCCGGTTTGCCATAAACACCCCGTACACCAATTTCTGCCAATGAGGGTATCTTTGCTTGGACTCGATGAGTACCTCACTCACATAATAAACCGGACGCTGAACCGGATGTTCTTTCCCTGCTTCCTTGCGCTCAACCACAATTGCAACGCTGACTGCCCGTGTGTTTGCAGCAACATATAATAGCAAAGGCTCCTTGTCTATAGGGGCAGCTAAAACCGGCGGCTTCGCTAGTTGCTGTTTCAGTTTCTCAAACGCTGTATTCGCTTCATCGCTCCAAATAAACCGGTCCGTTTTCTTCAACATTTGATAAAGCGGGATCGCCTTTTCTCCTAAGCGACTGATAAACCGGCTTAATGTCGTGATCCGGCCGGCTATGCGCTGAACATCATTTATGCAAGCCGGTTTTGATAAAGATGTGATGGCCTTGATCTTCTCCGGGCTGGCTTCTATTCCCCTGTTCGAGACCAGGAACCCCAAAAGCTTACCGGCCGGGACACCAAAAGCACATTTCTCCGGGTTAAGCATCATCCTGTAAGCCCGAAGATTATCAAAGGTTTCCCTGAGGTCCTCTATCATTGTTCTTTCCTCCTTTGACTTGACCACAATGTCATCCACATACGCATGTACGTTCCTTCCTATCTGCCCTTTCAAACAATTCTGAACACAACGCTGATAGGTTGCTTGCGCACACTTGAGCCCAAAAGGCATAGACACATAGCAAAAAGCACCAAAAGGGGTTATGAATGCCGTCTTCTCCTGGTCTTCAACTGCCATTTTGATCTGGTGATAACCTGAGTACGCATCCAGAAAACTCAGCCGCTCACACCCTGCTGTAGCATCAATAATCTGATCAATGCGAGGAAGAGCAAAAGGATCAGTCGGGCAAGCTTTATTGAGGTCTGTGTAGTCCACACACATCCTCCACTTCCCATTCTTCTTTAGGACAAGCACCGGATTGGCCAACCATTCCGGATGAAAAACTTCCACTATGAATCCTGCTGCCAAAAGCCTGGCCACTTCTTCTCCTATAGCCTTGCGCCTCTCTTCGTTAAAGCGGCGCAGATATTGTTTTACCGGTTTAAACTTCGGATCGATATTCAACTTGTGCTCAGCGAGTTCCCTCGGTATACCTGGCATGTCAGAAGGTTTCCATGCGAAGATATCCCGGTTCTCACGGATGAACTCGATGAGCGCGCTTTCCTATTTGGGGTCAAGGTTAGCGCTGATAGTGAACTGCTTGGACGAATCTCCTGGCACAAAATCAACTTGCTTGGTCTCCTCTGCCGATTTAAATTTCAAAACCGGATCATGCTCGGTAGTGGGCTTCTTCAGCGGAGTCATATCCGCCGGATCAACATTATCCTTATAGAACTTTAACTCTTCCGTGGCACATACCGCTTCTGCATAGGCTGCATCACCCTCTTCGCACTCCACTGCTATCTTACGACTGCCATGCACTGTAATTGTGCCTTTATGACCCGGCATCTTGAGCTGCAGATAAACATAACATGGCCTAGCCATAAACTTAGCATAAACCGTCCTCCCAAACAAAGCATGATACGGGCTTCTGATTTTAACAACTTCGAAAGTGATCATCTCTGACCTGGAATCATGCTCATCTCCAAAGGTAACCTCTAAGTCAATCTTACCGACTGGATAGGCTGACTTACCTGGGACCACCCCGTGAAACACTGTGTTTGATGTCCTCAGTTGTTTATCTGTCAGACCCATACGGCGAAAGGTCTCGTAATATAATATATTGATACTGCTACCTCCATCCATGAGTACTTTAGTAAACCGGTATCCTCCCACCTGAGGTGCCACTACCAAGGCTAAATGTCCCGGATTATCTACCCGTAATGGGTGGTCTTCTCTGCTCCAAACAATGGGCTGCTCCGACCATCGTAGAAACTGTGGCGTTGCCGGTTCTACCGCATTGACGGCCCGCTTCAAAACCTTCTGGTCTCTCTTGCATAAACTCGTGGTGAAGACATGATACTGACCGCTGCTTAACTCCTTCGGATTACTCTGGTATCCGGATTGCTGTTGCTGTTGCGGACGCTGCTGCTGCTGATTTCCTTGGTTACTATGACCCCCCTGGCCCTGTTGCTGATTATTCTGATTGTTGTAACCACCTTGATGATACGACTGATTCCCCTGACCCTGATAACCACCTTGATACTGATTTCCTTGACCATTGTAGTTTCCTTGAGTACTCTGGCCACCCGGCCGGGGTTGATAACCACCACTGTTCCCTTGATAACCGCTGTTGCCCCTATATCCTGAACCGGAGCTGTTCCCTTGGTAACCCGGACCATAAAACCCGGGCCCCGAACCGCCACTTGGGGGCCGGCTAAAGGGATTAAAACGGCTGTTCCCTGGACCCATGCACTCTCTTCCAGTGTGCTTTGCAGGCCCCCTTGCTCCGCTATGCCTTAGACAGGGTTGATCCGGATCCTGCTCCCAACCCGGGTTTCCTCCCCCAACTTGGCGAGTAGGACCTTGCTGGTTGACCCGAAAACCACCTTGAACCTGTGTATTAGCCACAAAATCGGAGCTATTCTCTGCCTTCCGCTTGCCCAAGAAGCTTGACGTAACCGGACTAACCGGCGCCGGTTTACCAGACTTGCTGGCCTTCCCTGTTTTATCTCCTTCTGACTCCGGGTACTTAGTATTATCTGAGTCCCCGTACTTCACCAGGGCGCTCATCAAAGTCCCCATATCATTGCACTCCCGTTTGAGCCGTCCGAGTTTTAATTTCAAGGATTCAAACCGGCAATTGTTCTCCAATGTTACAATCGCTGTGCTCGGGTTAATGCCGTTTGAGGAGTGCAAGATCTCTGCCACTCTGCGTACCCACACTGCTGTAGACTCCTGTTCTCCTTGCACACATGCTGCTAAATCTATTATCGACATAGGTTGCTTGCACGTATCCTTGAAATTTTTGATGAACTGGCTGCGCAGCTCTCCCCATGATCCGATGGAATTCGGTGGTAATGCCTTTAGCCAAGTCCGGGCCGTGCCCTCCAGCATCATAGTGAAATATTTAGCACAAGCCGACTCATCCACATCCAGCATCTCCATGGCCATCTCGTAACTCTCCACCCAAGCTTCGGGTGGTAAATCGGCGGTGTAATTAGGCACCTTGCGAGGTCCTTTGAAATCTTTTGGCAGCTTGACGCTCCGCAGGGCAGGGACAAGACATTGTATCCCAAAACTGCTCGCTGTAGCTCCAGCCCCCGTAGCGCCGGCGTAAACCGGCGTCGACTGGCGGATCTCCTCCCGGGCCTCCGATCTAGGCCGGTTTTGATCGGGGGCCGGTATCTCTGCCCCTGCCGGATTATTCTGCCTACGCTGATGCCTCCTCCGTTCACTGCTAGATACTTCAGGCTCCTCCCAATGTCTAGAGTAACTTCGATTGGGACGCGGTGTTGAATGCAACCTCTCCCTGCTGTGAGAATACGCTTGATGCTGTATTAATGCCGTATTAAGCAGCTTCTGGGCCCTGCGCGCTTCTATCGCCACCGGAGATGTTCCTTCAGTAGGTAAAGCGGCCAACCGTGCGGCCGCAGCAGCAATATTATCCACAGGGTTTGAGTAATGTCCTGGAGGGACGGGCACATAAGGCACCGACGTAACCCGTCGCTCCCGTTCGGCGGTGGGCTGCAGAACCGGCTCCTCCTGAACCGGCGGGCTCCTCCGGTTTAAGGCCGGATTATTGCTGGCCCCCGTTCCCGGGGTTCTAAACAAATTCGCAGATTCGTAACCCGGCGGTAGGCGGGATCGATACTTTCTCCCCCTGACTGCCTCCACCGAAGCTTGCTCCATCCTCAAGTGAAAAGCTTGATCATCCAACTCTGCTTGTCTGATAGCTAACATCTCTCCTTCTGCCTTTAAATCCTCCTTCAATTGATTGATCCGGGCCGTTAACTGAAGAAGCACCGCATCATGCTGCACCTTGTCTGCTGGAGCCACGACCTCTACTGCTTTAGCTGCGAGCTCTTCGATCAAGGTGGATAGAACCTCCGTGAGGGGGGGATTTGAACCGCTTCCCCCTGCGCCGGCTTCCGCTGTTGTTCCGTTCACCGGGGGTTGTGAACCGGCCATGAAGACCGCCACCCGGTTTGGCGGGTCAAAGGGGTCCGGAATACTGTTTCCATCGGACTCGCCCTCAGACCGGCCGTCCCGCAACTGATACAGAGATTCAGTTTCCCCGGATGAAGACTCGTCATCTGAGTAGACGACTGTTGCCCCATCAGATTCCGAACCATCCTCGGTTCGACCTCCGTGAACTGCCCCCACAAACACATGCCTCACGGTAGGCCGGATCCGGGGCGATCTCGCCCGCTGAGCCGGCTCGACGATGCTGGGGAGGGTGTCCGGCTCAGGTCCCGGTTCGCCAATTTTGCCGATGAAGACTTGGATGCTGCCGAAGGGGACCCGGTACCCGTATTCGATTGAATCGGCCTCCGGTCCCCAACCCGCGTCGTCGATGTAGATCCGGCCGCGACGACTCTTGGTCATCCGGCCGACTGCGTAACCCTTTAACCCTTCGAAGCCGCCTTTCAAGAACTCGAAACCGTCGTGCGCGAGCCCCACGGTGGGCGCCAACTGTCGTGGAATTAACACGGCAGATGTCCGGTTTAATGGACTTGATGATGGAACCATCGCACGGGTTAGCTTGAAAGGGTTCATGGCGCACAAAGGACACAAAGGATTTTATACTAGTTCGGCCCCTTTGAGAAGGTAAAAGCCTACGTCTAGTTGGTTTGGTATTGCTTGGGCGTCGGTTTACAGGGAGCGGAATCGCTTGCCTGCGTCTCGACGTATCGATTGTTGCCTGTCCTTGAACCGGTGTCGGGTCGTCCCTTTATATAGAGGTGACGCCTGGTCCGATTTACAGAGTCCCGAGGCCGGCTCATAATCGTGTCCGCCTCGGTCTCTGTCCTTTCTTTCTTATCTCTCAAGTTACATCTCCTTGGCGGTTTACAACCGTATTTCTATACATGGGCCTTGAAATCTCATAGACCGTAATCTCTACTAAAATAATGAACCAAGTACAATATAACTAAACCGGTTTACAATATCCGGTTTATACCTACTAACCGTATCCCTGACAGTACCCTTGCATGTTATCTAACCCTTGTAGGTACTTGTATGAATTTAAATCCATGGGATTGCGACTCACTCACATCTTGAGAAATCTCTACATCACCAAGTCCCTACACCGTGGTGGCTGAAGATAAGGAAGCATAAAACCCCTCAATATATCCTTTGACAATTTCTATATATCAAATTTCATTTGGTTAAGTTTTCATGGTTGTCTTTTTGGATACACACTACTGGAATCTGGGAATTTGCCATCTGCCATCACTTTGCCATCTGTGAGCGGATGGCAAAGAACGTCTTTGCCATCAGCTTACAAAAAACAGATGGCAAAGAACTGACAGATGGCAAATAACCTGGTTGCCATCAGCCAGTTCTTTGCCATCTGCCAGCCGATGGCAAAGAATCTTTGCCATCGGCTGGCAGATGGCAAAGAGGTGGGTGGGCCCTGTGGATGACAGCACTGTAATGGTTCACTAGCCGCACCTCTTTGCCATCTGCCAGCAGATGGCAAAGATTCTTTGCCATCAGCCGGCAGATGGCAAAGAGATGGTGCTTTGCCTCTCTCTCACCCCTCTCTCTTTGTCTAAAAAAAACCTAAACGCTATCTAACGAGTACGCGCGATCCAGCGTTCCCGAGCGGCCGCACTAGAGCCGTCGATCTCGCGTGACCGCACGACATGTGGGCGTGGCGATGCGACCAGGTGGGGAAGAGAGTTTTGTCGCTTCCCTTTCCTCCATCCTCACCCGTTCCCCATTCCACTTCACACTCGGCCGGGCGACGAGCCAAATCCCCACCAAATCCCTAGGGCTTCGCCTCGAGCACGGCCGGCGACGAGTTAATTCACGGAGGAAGGCGACGGCCCGGCGAGGGATTCCGCATAGCTCGAAACGGGGTGTGGGTAGTGCGCGCGTGCCGGAGAAGGAGTGGGTAGCGGCGACGGGGGAGGGGGTGGACCTGGTGATTCTGCACGAGGCGGCGACGACCCCGAGGGACGCGAGATCCTGCTGCTTCGACGGCCAAAGGTTAGTTTACCCATACGTTCCGCCCTCGCCCACACATCTCGCGGTTGCTGGGGTTTCGTCGCCGACGCTCTCGTCGTCATCGATGACCGCAAGAGCGAACTATTGCGCGGGGGGTAGATCAAACGGAGAGTCTACCGGGGAGGAGGGAGGGAAGAAGGGATTTTTGCGTGGATTTGGGGCTGCTCCAGATTTTGGGCTGCGGCATCCTCTGTCCCCATATGTATTTTTCTCTTGTTTTTATATGCATCGCCGAGAAATCATAAGAATACTGCAATCCCCGACTGAAATAGGGTTCAACCAGGAAGGCAGGCATAGGGGGAGGGGCAATAGTGCGGTTTTTGTAGGCAATTAGAAATAGTTTAGTATGCAATATAACACTGTGTTTTTGCAGGAATTCAGAACATGAATGAGTTGGGGG